>VWYH01008401.1:6151-183871 GCA_013399365.1 Pampusana beccarii
CGCGCGCACGCGCACGCCCGCCCGCAACCGGGAGGGGAAGCGGGAGCGGCCGCGCGCCGCCTGCAGGGGGCGCCCGAGGGACCGAGGGAGGGGAGAGGGGGGCGGAGCCGCCCCGCCCTCCGCCCATCCTTAAAAGGGCGATGTCTTAAAGCGGCCATGGTGCAGTGGGGACGAGGGACCCCACGAAACGCGACAGTGGGGGTAAGGGGGGGGCGGGACCCACCTGAGGGCGAAGCAGCGCGGGTGAGGGGTCCTCGCCGGCCTCTCCTCTGCAGCCCACGGAAGCGCTTCGTTCAGCAACGGTGTCCGTTCAGCATCTTTCCACTGGCCCCGTACCCACCCTGCCTAAAAATAAAAGTACAAAGGGGGAAAAAAATAATAAAAGCCTTTTAAAAATACTAGCTGGGGGCATGAGGGGATAATTTGTATTTTTTTAAGCACACTCGGTGCCTGCCACTTTTGTCACCTTCATTTCCCCACCCCTGAGCTCTCTCCCTCACTTTTCCCTCACACCACCCCAGTCACAGCTTCCCTTCCTGGGGGCAGCGATGTCCTCCTGCCTGCCCCCAGAACACCACACCCCTGTGCAAGGGGTCCTGTGTGTTTGTGTAGGCCCTACAGAAACGCTCCTTCATCTCTCAGTTGGGAGGGGACCACAGCGGCCACTTCTCGATGGGCAACCAACGCAAGGTGTTTTGTTCACCCAGGTTTTCGGGGGGGGGAATCAGCCAGATCTTCGTCCCCAACAACTCTCCCCACTGGGAAACATTCACACTTTAGAGAGGGCCGTACCGGTGGAGTCTGGGAGTTGCCCCTCTCCGTGATGGAGGGCACGTGCTCATCCTGTGCAGGCACCTCCACATAGAGCTCCTCCACCTGTGTGGTGGAATCATAGAGTCATAGAATAATTTTGATTGGAAAAGACCCTCAAAATCATCCAGTCCAACCCTAACCACCCCTGGCACTGCCCCATGTCCTGAGAACCTCATCTCTGTCTGTCCAACCCTCCAGGGATGGTGACTCCAGCACTGCCCTGGGCAGCCTGTTCCAATGCCCCACAGCCCTTTGGGGAAGAAATTGTTCCCAGATCCAACCTCAACCTCCCCTGGTGCAACTTGAGGCCGTTTCCTCTGCTCCTGGCGCTTGTTCCTGGGGAGCAGAGCCCGACCCCCCTGGCTCCAAGCTCCTTTCCGGCAGTTCAGAGATCAGAAGGCCTCCCCTCAGCTCCTGTTCTCCAGCTGAACCCCCAGGTCCCTCAGCCGCTCCCATCACACTTGTGCGCCAGCCCCTTCCCCAGCTCCGCTCCCTTCTCTGAACTCACTCCAGCACCTCAAGGCCTTTCCTGTCTTTATTCCCAGCCCTCAGCACCTTCAGCATCTCAACGCTCACACTTTGCTCAAAGCCCACCTGAAAGTGAAGGTCACATCCCTGAGACAGGGACAACATATGTTTTCTGACACAAACAGGGTTTCTCCTCATTTACCCCCACCCTGCCCTCATCAGCATCCATCTCCAGGCAGAGCTGGGACCAGGCACATTCCCCCAGGATGTGGCATCGGTGCTGCCGTTTTCCCACCTCTCATTTGTGCACAGACACACATGGGGCCCAGACTTAAAAAGCTTTTGAGGTGGAGGAGAAGACAAGAAATTGGTGAGCTCTGCTGGCAGGGAAGCGGCTGGGGTTTGGCTCGCTTCCCCCGGATTGAAAGAAACACTTTTTTTTTCCTTCCTCCAAGAGACTAAATTTAGTGAATTCCTTTCACATTAAAAACTTGTCAGGTATTCACATCCAAAGAGGCTGCTGCTCAGGTCCCTCAAGGGAGTTACCAAGACAGTGAAACCTGTTAAACATATAAAGAAGAAGGGAGAGATATTCAGTCAATCTCCCACCACCGCTTTTAAATCCGCTCCCTCCCAGGACCAGTGCGCGGGTTCCTTGGTCCCACAGCTGCCACCCCGTGCTGCAGAGGAGAGGGATGAATTCATCCTCCCAGGGCAGGACCGAGCGATGCAGCAACACTGACCCCAGGCCAGCTCTGCTCGTCCGTGTTCCCTGCTCAGCTCCAGTGGGAGGGAAACTGAGGCAATTTACTGTTGCTGTAAGACCATAGAACAGTTTGGATTGAAGGGACCTTCCCAGCTCCCCCAGTGCCCCCCCTGCCATGACAGGGACATCTTCAGCAGCTCAGGTTGCTCAGAGCCCCGTCCAGCCTGGCCTGGGATGTCTCCAGGGATGGTTCAGCCACCACCTCTCTGGGCACTTTCACATCTCCCAGCTGAGCTCCTGCACCAAACGATCCAGCCCTAACTCAAAGCTGCTGATCCACAGCTAAAAAATCCCAAATTTTCATCTGTGTAAACCTCCTTGCTAAGGATATTCTGCTTTTCTTTTATAGTGGTTGTACTCTGAAAGCAAGGAGAGGCGGTCACAAAAGAGGGGGGAAAAAATCCCAGCTAATGAATTACTACTCATCAGAAAACCCTCTGCTAACCGAAGATGGATTGTCAACTTCTGTCCAGCAATGGGGGAAACCGAGGTGGTGGAGCCTGGTGGGTGCCCTGGGTGCATCTCCAGCCCCGTCTCAGCTGGTATGGAGGGTCCAGCCCCAAGAAACAGGAATAAATTTTTAAAAAAGCAAGAAAACCCAAGAACCTCCCATGCCATGAGCCCAGCGCAGGGTCAGGGGGGGACCTGGCAGGCGACCATCCCGGGTTTGTTCTGGCTGGGACGCAGCCCCAGGCTCACAGTGACCCGATGGCTGGTCCAGCACCGAGCCCGGCAGCGCTGGGACACGCTTGTCACTCACGTGTCGTCCCCCCACGTCTGGGCACTTCACCCCTGCAGAGAGAGCCTCGTTATTTCGGGAAGCTTGGCCTTTTATCCTGCCTCCCGAGGGGTTTTAATTGCTCTGTTCATTCCCCCAACCTCCCTGTGCATCCTCACCCCCCTTCCCCACCAGACCCTGACAGCCTGGCCGTGCCCTGAGGGCACACGGCTTGAGTGGCACCTCAAAGCCCCTCGAAAGCTCCTGGGAGGAAGGGCTGGAAGCAGACGATGGCTCCGGTGGCAGCTGGACCCAAAGCCCAGCGGCGAGGGGTTCACCCGCTTCCTTCTCTTTATGCTAAAAGCTGACTCAGCGCTTCCTACCCACAATTTTAACCAAAATTACATTGGGAGGCAGTCGGTTCTCCGTGTGGCTGGTGTGCATTTCCTACGTTACCAAAGAGATCGAGAGGGCATTTTGTTCTCTAAAAGCAGCCTGAGAACTACTTAGTAAAATAAAAAGAAAAAAAAAAAATTGGGAGGGGATTAAATTACTGCAGAGAGCTGGAAGAGATGGGGAGGCTCTTCTGCTGAGCTCACTGGGTTAACCCAGTCCAAGTTGTGAAGGGCTAAAAACAATCAGCTAAATTCATGGGTTTTCAACTGTTTGTAATTTTTGCCTGCTAAAATACTCCTGCTGAAAGGCAGACTGCCACACCGTGTGCCCAGGTCCTCGAGCGTGTTCTACCTCCCTTGGTTATCACCCACAGACCATCACAAAATGAACCACCCCAGAACCTGTGACCAGGGTTTAAACAGGGATGTGCAGGGATGAGATAAATCCAGTGGCCTCAGCCCGAGGGCCTTCTGGGCTGTGAAATCTTGTTGGCCCAGAAAACAGCACAAATTTCGGCTTTGGGGACCTTCACACCCCAAACCTGCAGCTCAGCTCTGCCCAGCTGGTCCCAGAACATCCTCCAAAGGGACATGGGCCCCAGGAGAGGATGGACACCCAGCGGGGTGGCTCGCTCTGCTCTTCTCAAAGCTGATCCCCAGCTCCCAGAAGACTCGCCTGCCCCAATGACCGTGTATCCACCACCCGATAAGCCACACGTGCACCCCGGTCCTTGTCGGTGGGTAGGGAGCCATCCCACCCACACCTGCACCAGCTGAGCCCCTTCCCAGCCCCTTCATCCCCCGACCCTGCGACTCACAAGGGTGCTTAATTAGCAGGAAGCCTGACGCAGGCACCTGTCAACTCCTCCAAGACAAGCAGCATTTCATGTCAGCTGCCCCGGGGCTGTTCGGCAGGAGCAGCTTGCTCTCCATATTGATATTCCTTCATCTCAGCCTGTTTTCCAAGCCGTCATCTCAACCCTCCCAGGACCAGCAGTGCTGGGGAAAGTGGCCCCGTGTCCAACAGCTCCTGGACTCCGACCCCACCTTTGCAGCCGCTCAGGAGCTCTGGAAACACTTTGTGTTTCCCCTTGGCAGCCCCAGGGCTCCCCAGCAAGGAAATCAGGCGGCCCTGGGTGAACCAAAGCTCAGCGACCCCACAAAGCGTGGCTCAAAAGCACAGGGTGGGCTGAGGCTTTCTGGAGCATCCCCCCTCCATTTCACGCATGGGGAGAAGACAGAAAACGGCACAATTACGACCCAACGATGCATCAGCCAGACTAAACCTCAGGCTGCTCTTCTCCCCACTGCCACTTGCCAGGAGGTGTTTTGCATTAGGAAAAGGCACTCGTGAGGTTGTAGGTGGCACATTCACATCTGCGATATTTGTCCCTACTTTTGGGTGCCAGGCGGCATCCTCGGGCCGGCTGTGTCCCCCGTGACCCAAGTAAAGCGGAAAGATCAACAGCAAATCCTTCAATGCCTCAGAAATTCATCTCTGTCACATGGAACAAGGGGGCAGCCACGAGACGCCAAGGAGTCCCTTCCCTTTCTCCAGTGTCCATGTAAAATTAAAATGGACAAGGAAGAAGCCGCTGTAAATAATGCATCTGTGGTGCACTACACGGCTTCGGGAGCACATATGCATTGTCTAGTCTTATTTAAAGAAACCCAGCCCTGCCTGCATCATTAAAAATGCATCCTGGTTTCAGCTTCATCCCATGCACACTCACCACTGTGAAGCAGGTGGCTCAGGGGCTGTTTTCATGCCTTTCCACTCTCAGCTGGTCCCGAGCAGCCCCACGCCGGAACGAGCGAGGGCTCCGGGTCACATGAAAAATTCAGGCACTTGGCATGAGGCGTTTTCCATCCCTCTGCTCCCCGCTCCTCCCTCACACCTGAGCCGAGGATCCACTCTCTGCCGCTGCCTCCAGACCCCAGCAGCGCCTTCCGAGCTCACCAAGGATGAGAACTGCTCAGCCCCAGCCCAGCCACAGCATCAACCCCACCGCTTCCCCATCCTGCTGCTTTCTCCGTGCTCCCTCCAGCTGGTCTTAGAATCACAGAATCATTTTGGTTGGAAGAGATANCTACAACCTCCTTTCAGATCGGCATCTTAATTCTCCTCTGCACATCCCCCTTGCTCTGCACCCTGCTGATCAATATCTCCAGGGTGGGTGTCAGAGGATGGAACACACTCTGTTCAGTGGTGCCCAACAACAGGATGAGGGGCAATGGGCACAGACTGAAACACAGGAGGTTCCATTTAAACATGAGGAGAAACTTCTTTCCTTTGAGATGCCAGAGCCTGGCCCAGGCTGCCCAGAGCGGGTGTGGAGTCTCCTTCTCTGAGACACTCAGACCCATCCAGACGGGATCCTGTGTGATCTGCTCTGTGACCCTGCATGAGCAGGGGGGTTGGACTGGATGATCTCCAGAGGTCCCTTCAGCCCCAACCAGGCTGTGATTCTGGTATCCGCACCCATCCCTACAAGAAGACGCGGTGGTCCTCCCACCCCAACCAAAGGCAGCGCCACCAAACCTCTCAGCCCGTCCCTGTTGGAGGGAGCACATGGCCAACCACGAGCACACACAAGACCCCAGCAAAGCCTGGGTCAGCGGCATTACTCACAGCTTATAACACTGATCCCTGCTTGCTGCTCACCGTCTGCTCCTCCGGGATGTGCTGGGCGACCGGCCGGGGGTGGGAGAAGGCGCCAGCATCGCCCGGACACACAGACACCCGGACATCCATCCACAGCCCTGCACCCGCCTGCGTCCTCCGCATCCCCCATGGAGCTGCTCCTCCAGAGACACCGCAAGAAAACCTGGGAGATAACACATGCCTGCGACGTTAGCAATTAAGGAACATTAATTATAATAATAATAATTATCACAAAATAGCATTTTTATGGCACAATATTATGCTGAAGGATTTATAACATACTGAATCATGAAGTTCGTAATTAAAGTTATTTTAGTTTCTAATTTCGCTTTAATTCTATTCCTATAAAAGATACGATAAATATACCTTAAAAGAACCCACAGAAACCATTACTTAAGACAATTTCCCTGCACAGGGATGTTATATTGCGGCACAGAGATCCCTCGAGGAGCATCACAAACCTTGGCGAGGACAAGTGTCCTGCCCTGTGAAATACCTACGATGCACTCACAACCTCTCAGCTTCGGCTTGGAGCCCTCCTGAGATGTTTTGTAGATCATCACCGTGTTCCTCCCTCTGACGGGACACGAGGAACACGAGGCAGCTCCCCAGGAAGGGCTGGGTTTATTCCTCACGCCGCTGCCAGAGGGGTCCTGGCATCACCGTTATGTGCATCACACTGCCCAGATGGAGCAGGGATGTTCCCCTCTGGCTCTGACTTCAGTTCATGCACCTGTAACAGAGGGTAGGAGAAAGAAAGCGAAGACAAGACCCAAATCTCAGTCTTCCCAGTCCTGGGGACTTTCTTTATTTCCCCTCCCTCAACTTTTTTTTTTTCCATGATAAAATATTGATTGACTAAAGAGATTTTACAGAGGGGAAAAAATAATAAAAATAATAAAAAAAAAACCAACCAACAACCACAACTTGCAATTGTTTTGATGAAAGTTCACCACCATGGTAACCAAAAAAAAAATAAGGCCAGGGAAATTCTTAAATTCTTTAGACATGGTCAAAGATCCATGTTTTGGAAGATATATTACCATTGTAAAAGGATGCTTCAGTTCCATTTTGTGAATAAACTCCTTAATATTAACGAAGCCAAAGTAAGAATACAAAGGTTGACACCACAGCCACCTGCTCTGACTGCCCCGTGTCTTGCTGCACAGGAATTTCGAGTAACAAGTCTATCGCCCCACTGCAGAGCAGGATACGTTTTGAAATCTCGGGTTCTGCCCCAAAATAAGTGTGTCCAGCCCCCACTTTTTTGGACCTGCCTCAAAATAAATGCGTCCAGCCCCACTTTTCTGGACCTGTCCCGTGCCAGTCCAACCATCCCCACCAAGATGCACTCAGCAGGTCTGAGCCCCTTCCCCTGGGGGCTGCCCCCAATCTCTCTGCCGACACCAAACAGCACAAGAGGATGGAAGGGAAATGAGGAGCTGATGGGCTCAAGAAGCCATTTGTCTCCAAACCCCCCAACACTGTTCCCATGGCCCTGGCTGTGTCCCAGCAAACCAAAAGCCACCACGGGGTGTAAGCAGCTGAAGGTCCATCACACCCATCCCTCGAGAGGTGGCACAGACCCAGCTGGCACGCTGCTGGCCTGTGGTGACAACAATAGCTTGATCTGGAAGCCAGAGGACGTGCCGATCCCCAACCCTGCAGCACGGTCCCCGCTTGCTGCCTTCAGCCCCAAACGGGGCTGCGGGCTGGTGCCGCAGTAACTCATCGCACTGATGGAGCACTGCGGGGCACAGCAGCAGACTGCCCACCCCCTCAGCCCTGCGCCTGCCCCTGAGCTCAGCCTGCAGCCCCGCTCCCCTGGGACCCCCCAGAATTTAACTTCATCATTAATTTAAGTGCCTCTGTGCATCGCGCTGCCCACCTGGGCCCCCCGAGCAGAGATTCTCCACCGCAGGGAACACGATGGGTCTTGGCTCCCTGACAGCCCATAGCTGATGGCTGGTTTGGGGGCAGCGCCCGCTCCCAGAAAAGCAGCAGGCGATCCCGGCACCCACGTTCCCAGAGAGGGACCCAGCCTGGGCTGGGAGGAAGATGGGAACCCCTCCAAAAGCAGAGCTGGGGTGGGTTTTAATGGAAGGCTGGGGGCTTTAACTAAGAGAGGCACCTATATTACTAGCAAGGCCTTTAATTGATTCTAGGAGAGTGATTTCTAAATTATATCCTGATGCGTACACCACAATCAATAAACGCATTAAAGCAGAAGGAGCCTGCAAGCCCCTTAGTTGTGCTGCTTCACACCATCCCCGCAGCCCATACCCCAATTCCTGTACCCCACTTCGTGCCCCACCAGAGCTGCAGAGGGATCCCCCGGGTGCTGCAGGAGCTCAGGATGTGCCCCCATGGAGCATCCCCCCCAGGCAGGTCCTGGAGAGAAGCAGACACCCCAAAGCAGGCCGGACATGAGGAAGAAATTGTTTGTGCTGAGGGTGGTGAGAGCCTGGCCCAGGTTCCCAGAGAGGTGGTGGCTGAACCATCCCTGGAGACATCCCAGGCCAGGCTGGACGGGGCTCTGAGCAACCTGAGCTGCTGAAGATGTCCCTGTCATGGCAGGGGGGGCACTGGGGGACTGGGAAGGTCCCTTCAACCCAAACTGTTCTGTGATTCTGTGAAACGCTATTTTCCTGGCTACTTCTTACAAACTTCGATCCGGAAAACCACGAGCGAGGCAGAGCGGTCCTTTCCATAAGGACATGGTAGAAATCTTAAAAAGCTCAGCTGCCCGCCTGTTTTAAGGATAACAAATTTAAGAAGGAGTTTACCATCCCTAGAAAGGGGTTTAGCGATTTGAAGGAGCCGCCTGGAAGTTCCCGCTCTCCGTGCGTGTTCGCCTGGCACATCCCTGCTGCCCGAAGGGAGAGCTGGGAGCTGGAAAAACAAAAGCAAATACAAACGCTTCAGCCTATTCATAAAAAAAGTTTACAAAATGATGAGTGAAAGACAGCTAATGATGCATCATACAGCTAGTGCCAGGGAAAATGATCCAAATTAAAGTCCTCAAATATGAAAAGAATCAACATTTAATAAGACAGTTAATGTATGTTATTTAAATGTCACTTCATTATTAAAAGTGTATATTTTTTGAGGTTTAATAACCATGTAATTGAGGCATCTTTTCTATAGTTAAACCTTGGCAAATATGTTTTTCATAATTAGCTGGTATTTATTTAACATGCAATAACCATCCCATTAAATTTAATGACTTTCAATTAATAGGTACAGAGGGGCCTTTTTTAATGTCAATATGTGTTCTTAAAGACGGGTTCCCCACGCGGTGCCGCGGGGAAGCTCGGGGGTGACCAGAGAGGGCAGGAGCCCGAGCTGAGCCAGGGGCTCTGCTGTCACCCCATGGCAGGGACGGGGACCCCGGTGACCCCCATCCAGAGAATGGGGGTGCCTGCCCCACCAGGGCTCGGGGGTACGAGCCGGAGGTTGCCAGCCGACACCCCATGGACTCCAGCCCATCCATGCCGGGCACATCCTCACCCCATCACAGATAAAAGGAGCGAGGCCGAAGGACGAACTTTCCCCGATGCAGCCTCGGCTGAGCCTTGTAGCTCGAATTAGCAAACAGCCCGGGGTAAATGAACTCCTGTAACAAACCAGCCAGCGCAGAGTTATTAACCTGCTTGTAATAAAGCCCAGCACGATGCTGAGTGCACTGCAATTCCGCCGGGCTCCGGGCTGTGAGGTCCCACACTGTTAGAGAGGAGCCCTGCATCACGCAGGTATCCCCACCTCCATCACCCCCGCAGGGGCTCTGCCAATGCCACCCCGAATCTGGCAACCCCAGCCCTGGCAGGACCCCCCAGACACCTCTCCCTCCTCCTTGCAGCACAGCAGGGACTGGACTATCCCACCCCCTCCACATCCCCGGCACCTCCTTTCCCAGCTAAAACCCTCCGAGACCATTTGCAGGGAACGACCAAAATGCACCGTGAATCAACCAGACTGGGGCAGCAGATGCACCCCCGCACTTCCCCAGCCTCCGCCGGGCAAGACCCCAGCAGCCCACGCTCACCTGCCACATGCAGCCACGTAGCAAGACTCCGCAATCAGTGAATGCCATCTAATTGTGGCACCGGTAATTAAGGGACCCCATCATCCGCTTCAACAAGGCTGACAGGAGCGGGCTGCAGCCATCTGATCTGCTTGCCCGGGGATGCTGGTGCCCACGGAGGTGACGAGAGGGACACGGTGATTTCTGGTGCTGGGGTCAGAGCTCCCACCATGCTGCCCTCCTACCTGTGGCTCGGTTTGGGTAACGGGGCCGGGGTGGGGAGCAGAGCCGATGGGGTTATTTAGTCCGTCAACCCAGGTACCTGGCGGTGAAGATGCCAACAGCTGCCTGTGCTGACACAGCCGTAACTTAGCCGTGGAGTCCCCAGGGACCCGTGCTGAGGGGAGTGCGGCCCCACGCAGGAGCCCAGCACAGGTGATTAATCCTCATTAGCAGCCTGATGGAGAGATGGGTTTGGGGACGGGGGGCACAGGGCAGCTGGGCTGGCACTGGGGCTCAGTCCTGTGGCTCCTCTGCCTGCTCCTGCTCTCCTCCAGTTGTACCGCTGCTTCCCCAGTGCCCTCCTCTCTGTGCAGCTCCCCGTTTCTCCTGCCCTCCCCGTTTCCTCCTGCCTCCCTCCATCCTCTCTTCCCACCTCTCCCTCCACCATCCAGCTCCAAAGATCCCACTGCAGCGCTGCTCCCATCCCCAAAGCAGCGGTGGGGCTGGTCCTTGCCAAACTCAGCGGGTGCCCAAGAGCCTTTGCAATGGGGCAGCCGCTGGGACTCAGGCGTCCCCTGTCACAGATTCAGCCACCAACCTCCTGGCTTTCCAGGGAAGATGAAACCAAGATGTGCCAAACCACAAGGCCACCTCCAGCGCCCAGACCCACCCTGCTGCGCTCCAGCCCTTGGGGACATGAGGCTCGTTGGGCAAGGGCAGCCCAGCAATGCTGTGCAGGGACGCGCCGTCCCCAACGCGACATCCCTGAAGCGAGCAAATGCCACTTCTCGCACAGCAGATGGCAAATCCTGCAGCAGGGAGGGGAAGCGGGGTGCCCGTCAGCACCCCCAGCTATCGCCTGAGCTCTGCACCTCCCTTCGCAGGGCTGGGAGCCAGCACCGGGCTCTCCCCTCCACCACTTTGCTCTCCCCAGCTCCAGATGTCCCCAAGGACACCCCCCAGGGCCAGGGACCAACCTCCGCCTCCTGCCCCCAGCCCTCTGCACCCTGGTCCATCAGCCGCTGCTCCAGATCGAAGCACCGAGCCGAGTGAAAAAAAAAAAAAGAAAAAGGACCTTGACTTTAAAGGAAATAATAATTCTAGAATAAATAAATAAATAACAAGCCCAAGCGTAAGTCTGCTTTTAAATTCAAATGTGCAATATGGCCCAGAGCCTCGGAGCCAGAAGGAAACTACAGATTTGGGCAAAGAAACAGGGAATATTTCACTTCAGCTCTGTCCAAGCCGTCATGACTTACACAGCAGCAAGGGAGGGGGGGAGAGCGCTGCTCCCCGGGGGCTCTGCGGCTCCGGTGGCTGCTGTCCCTGCACCTAAAAAGCTTCTCTGGGCTCTCACACCATGTCCCACAGCTCTGCTTCGGGGCCACGGCTGTGCCAGGGGAGGTTTTCCCTGGGGCTCCCCCCCTGCCCAGGACCCCCAGCCTGAGTGGGGAACACACAGCACAGCACCCAAAAGCAAGAACAGAACTGCCAGACCCTGCCCAGGGGCCGGCTGGAGTCACAGAAACACCGGTGACCACAGCACGGGGCAGTGAGGTGACAACTGTGGCCCCGTCCCACCGGGGGGGTCCTGCCCCCACCTGTTCCCAGAGCGAGGGGTGTTCTGAACCCCAGGGCATCACTCAGCTGCAGAGGGGACCGGTTCCTGCCCCTCGGTCACTGCACCCGCCCCAGGAGCCCAGAGCCACAACTGCGATTCACATCCCCTGCGAGCCACAAGCGACACGAGTCGGGACAGAACTCAGCCCGTGTCCTGCAGCGGGGCGCAGCTGGGCTGTCACCTCTGCCGCAGCGGGGACACGGCACCTGCGGCACCTCGGATGCTGCCAGGGGTGCACCCCAGCTCTCCACGGGCACAGACCTGCACCAGGGCGGCACCGCCCGCTCCGGGCCCCGCGGGTTGTCCCGGGCCCCGTCGGTTGTCCCGGCCCGGGGCCGGGGAGCAGCCGGGCGGCAGCGGCGGGAGAAGCGCGGAGCGACAGTGCCATCTGGTGCCATCTGCTGCCGCCGCCAGGAGCGGTGCCCGACCCGCCGGCCCCCGGCGGGACCGCAGCCCCGGGCGGGTGCAGGGGGTGAGTGCTCCGCACCCCGGGCGGCACAGGGCGGTGGGGGCCGGGAGGTGACAGCGAATCTGGAACTGGGGAAAAAAATTCAGCATAACCCCCCAGACCTGCTTTTCTCCTGCCTTTAACCGCCCCACAGCAACACTGGGGTGTGAGGACGCCGTGGGAACGGGCACCAGGTGATGGCTGTGCCCATGGCCATACCCTGAATGCAGGAGCTGCAGGAGCCTGTGCCCAAAAACCAGACACCCTCCCCACCCCTCCGATGCAGATGCATTACAAGAGAGACAAGGGCCATGTGACTTTCGTAGAATCATTTTGGTTGGAAAAGACCCTCAAAATCATCCAGTCCAACCATAACCCACCCCTGGCACTGCCCCATGTCCTGAGAACCTCATCTCCGTCTGTCCAACCCCTCCAGGGATGGTGACTCCAGCACTGCCCTGGGCAGCCTGTTCCAATGCCCCACAGCCCTTTGGGGAAGAAATTGTTCCCAGATCCAACCTCAACCTCCCCTGGTGCAACTTGAGGCCGTTTCCTCTGCTCCTGGCGCTTGTTCCTGGGGAGCAGAGCCCGACCCCCCTGGCTCCAAGCTCCTTTCAGGCAGTTCAGAGATCAGAAGGTCTCCCCTCAGCTCCTGTTCTCCAGCTGAACCCCCAGCTCCCTCAGCCGCTCCCATCACACTTGTGCTCCAGCCCCTTCCCCAGCCCCGTTCCCTTCTCTGAACTCACACCAGTACCTGCACTTTGCACGGGGACATCCCAAGAAGAAACCCCTCGCTCTCTGCACAGGGAGGGTCAGGGCTGCTGCTCCCGGTCCTGCTGGCACGGTGGCTGCTGGTGGGGCTGGGGACAGGAGCCCTCTGCCAACACCATGTACCCTCCAAGCACAATCCAGCTTCCCCTAAAAACACGGGGGCAACACAGCAGAGCATCATCATCTCTGTGCAGAAGGAGCAAAGCGGGAGTGCAGGGCTGGCTCCCGGGGCGGCTGAAGGCACATGGGAGGTGTTTGGGACAGCGTGTCACCCTGTCCCCACCACGGCCCTGATGCAGTGACCCAGGGCTGGGGGGGCTGCGGAGGCCGCAGGCGACGCTGTGACATCCTCCTCCACCTCCCCGGGGCACCGGCGCATCCTCCGCCACGAGAGTGGTGAGCAAGGCAGGGGGGCACCAACCACGGGTCGGGGGAAAATCTGCTTCACAAATTACCGTTAGTACCAAATGTCCCTTCTTATCAAGACTGGACGGGTATTCAATTTTCTCTTCAAACGCCTGCCTTCTGAAATGGTAATAGAATTTCAAATCTAGGGAAAAAGGGAGGGGAAAAACTGAATATGCAAGGATTAACAATGAGAGAGACAGACAAAGGAGGAAATTATACCAAAAAATATAGTTGGAGCCTTTGCAGGAATTAATTAAATACAAATATAAAGAGAAAATTAACAGTCTCATGCTTAGGAGGGGGGAGAATAGGGATATTTTCTGAGTTTAATTAACCTTTTTTTGCCAAGAACAAGGAAGAGGAAGGGGGAAGGGAGGCAGAGGAGAGCAAAGACTCCTAATTGTTTTGCCTTGCAGGAGATAATTACCGAGCTGGCCGGGTCGGGGTCTGCCCACGGGGGTCTGGGGTGCGTGGGTCCGGCTGGCACACGCGCCAGGGCTGTGTGCACATAATAACTCATTTGTTGGTCTCAATTTGGAGGCAGGTCAAGAGGAGCAAAGGCAGCGCTGGGACGAGCTCTGGTCCCCTGGATGTCAGGGGTACGAGGCGGGTGAGGAGGGGACGCCCCCTCTCAGCAGCGCCATGGGGAAGGGGACAGCGATGGCCTCTGGTGGGAGGTGGCTGGTGGCCACAGTGACCACCAGGAACACGAGAGGATCTCTGTCCCCACGCTCCCTAACATCTCATTTGCAGGTTTGGTATCTGCTGATGCTTGGAGGCACCAGTCGCAGGGCAGCAGCTTGGGGGTAGGATGGGGTTTTGGAACAGCTGGATGCCAAATTAATGGTCCTTGTCATCACTGTCCCCTCCCGGGGAAAGCGAGGGGGCCAGGCAGTGACAGGAAGATGAAAAGCAGTAGGACAAGGAAAAGAAAGCGTTCTGGATGCAAACGCAAGCGCCTGCCTGCCGAGCCCTCGCTGCCCTCGCGTCTCTGCTTCGCTGCTGCCCGCTCAGGAGCTGCTTGGCCACAACGGGGACTCCGGGAGAGGGGAAGGGGACAAAGCCAGACCCGAGAGCAGAGCTCTGGTGGCTGCGGCAGCGGGGCGGTGTCACAGCCCGCTGTGCGGGCACGGTGCTCCCTGTGGGCTGCGGACACAGCCGGACACCCAGTTACACCTGCAAACCCCACGGTCACATCTATAGCAACTCGCATGGTGCCAGCGACCAGGAGCGATGGAGATCGGCCAGTCAGTGCCACACAGGTCACTTGGACAAGGGGCGACGAACACCACTGTCACCCTCCCCTGGGTGGGAGGACTCGGGTGCCACGAGGTTGGGAGCAGGACCCAACCCCTCTAACCGGGCCAGGTGAAGCAGAGATTCCCCCAGGACTCATCACCCGTAACCTCCCTGGGCACCACGCGTGGAGATGTTCTCCACAAGCTCTTCCAAACAACCACAAAGCCACCTCCCCTCCCTGCAGCCCCCTCCTCACCGCGGTTGTACCATCACATGGGTGCTGTGGTGGGCGATGGAGAAGCCGGGGTCGGTGCTCCTGGCCGAGGCTGCAGAACTGATGCTCCAGGCAGGGTCGGTGGCCCTGAAGCCCAATTTCCACCTGATGACGGAGGGAAAAATTCATCATTCCCAGGCAGGATGCTCCTGAAAAGCACAAGGTGAGGAACTGGACCTCTGCACAGGCCTGGCCCTGCCAGAACGGCATCGGCCAGGTGGACACCCAGGCTATGGATTATCCAGGAATCGGGACGGGGTGATTAATAACTTAAAACCAACACCAGCAAGCATTTATTTAACAAACACGGCTCCTTATCTGTCCAGGAATAGATTGCAAAATTATTCAAGAGTCTTCAGCGTAAATTATTCTTGGTATAAGGATTGTTTAAATTGCAAGCTGGGAATATTACTGTGAAGTGTACAAGGTATGTGGTAAATTATGTAACCAATTTATGTAATTTATAAATTGAGTTACATAAATTAGCTACACAAGGTACAGCATGAATGTCAAATTGTATACTCAATTGTCAAAATAATAGCTCAGCATCAGATTAGCTTGAAGATTAATCCAGACAGTACAAAGTCTGGATGTTACAAATAAATAAATATAAATATCAAACTGTTTACTAACAGCTCAAACTAGAATGT
The DNA here is from genome assembly GCA_013399365.1 of Pampusana beccarii. NCBI lineage: Eukaryota > Metazoa > Chordata > Aves > Columbiformes > Columbidae > Pampusana > Pampusana beccarii. The sequence goes on from VWYH01008401.1 coordinate 21,634, forward strand.
TGTTGGCATTAATAAAGTGCAACCACTCAATTACTTGTCGGGGGGGTGGAAGCGAGGCAGAGACAGCAGGATCAGTTTGCTTTTCATTTTGCGCAGATGTGCCCATGGTCAGTGCCCTGCCCAGCGCTTCGGGGGCAGAAACCACCCGAGCCCTCCCCAGAAGCCCATGTCTGGGGGTAAGGAACATCTCCAGTAGCTGTGAAAGGCTACAAAATCGCTGATGACTTTGCAGTTAAAAAGTTTAGACTAAGGGCACTGTGACATTACTGAATTCACTGCTCACAGGGCTGTGCAGATGGAAAAGTCTGTGAATTTATTTTGCGGCTCTGAGACTCACCCGCCATCGCCCACTAATGTGAATTTTCGGGACTTGATGAAATCACAGAACAGTCTGGGTTAGAAGGGACCTTCCCAGCTCCCCCAGTGCCCCCCCTGCCATGACAGGGACATCTTCACCAGCTCAGGTTGCTCAGAGCCCCGTCCAGCCTGGCCTGGGATGTCTCCAGGGATGGTTCAGCCACCACCTCTCTGGGAACCTGGNACCCTTAGGAAACCAGAACCAAGGCTGTTAGTTTGCCCCAGGTTAACAGTCAAAGGTACATTTCCAACCTTTCCCAGCAGCATTTCCCCTCTGCTCCCACGAACTACTTGACGCCAGGTTCAGCGCAGGTGAGACAGCCCCGGGCAGGCTCAGCCTTTCTGGACACACAGACACCACGAGAGGAAAGGTGCTGCTCTTGCAGTCTACTTACTTATTATTAATACCTTGTGCTCCTCATTAAAATGTAATTTTCTCTCAAGTCGAGACCAGCAGGATTCTGCTCTCCCGGGAACAGCTGTGATTATGTTGTCACCTACTCACCCAGGAGCGCTGCAAGGTCTGTAACAGTGTTAGAGCATCAGCTTCCAGTCCCAGGGGTGACCAGAAAGTCATCTAGAGCACAATTCTCTTGAGTATAACTTATTAAAACCTCCCCGTTAACGGGCGTGCTTGGTTTTCCCAGCGAGCTGAGGATGGACCTCCCAAGCAATCCCACATGGTAAGTGCTGGTGGGCAGTGGCCAAGTTCATGGTCAGAAGGATGACATCGATTGCCTCAAAATTACAGCGTGTGCACGAGCCTCATTTTTCTGTGCAATTCCTATAACCCATGTAGATCTAACCCCATTCATGGGCTGAAAACAGCCTCGAACAAAACTCCCTGAGTTTGCATCAGCACCAAGCAGTGCAGGACCACCCGCAGCCCTGAAGAGGACACCTGGTTTGTTCGAGGAGCTGAAGAACCAGACCCTGCCGAGGGCGCTTCTAAGATTATCAGCTCAGACACCAAATGCAGAACTTCCCTTCTCTCTCCGTTTGCCTACAGACCGAATCGCGACCCGTTCCTTCAGACAGCACCGCTCATCTCTCCTGCAGCGGGGAGGTCAGGCCAACCAGCGCCTACGTGGAACGACAGCTGGCACCGAGGCTTCCCGGCTGGGTTTCATTAGGAGGTTAGGGAAAGCAGCCATGAAGTGTATTAAATGTATTACAGTGGATATTCCGCTTCTGGGAATGTATACTTCGGGGTAGCAGAACGCACTATATAAAATAATTAGAACGTAGTCTTGAAATAAATGGGTAAGTATTTTCCATCTGTGTAACCTCTTTAAGTTAAAGTTCCCACCGCACTGCGCAAGCACCCGGAGTTAAAGCCTGGAAGAAGCCTAACGCGCAGATGAATCTCCCGCTCTCGGGTTATGCTGGGCTTGGACAGCCCTGCAAGCACCGCGACAGCCTCCTGCCGCATCCCGTCCCACACCCAGCCCCGAGACGCGGCCGCAGAGCCGAGCCGGGAAGCAAAACTCACGGCAAAAGATGTGCCCGGAGTCCTGGGATACGCGGGGATGCAGGCTCAGCCTACAGGGATGCCAAGCTCAGCCTACGTGGCCATCGCGGACGCACAACGCTGCTCCATTTAATCCAATAAACTGCAACCCAAGGAGGTTGTCGTTAGCGGGCAACAGCGCTGGGCGGTAAGGAGTAGAGGGGAAAAGTCCCAGCACAAAGGCAGCTTGCGAAAGAAAAATAAGGATTAAAGGTACTACTAAGGCTGTTTCATTGGAGCAGCCCATAAAGAGCAATTTCTCTGCCTTTTGTAAGTTTTTTTTTGCGGCTGATACGATTTAAGCGAAATTCGGAACCTGCGTTTCCCCCCCGCCTCGTTAAGAGCCGCGAAGCTTCGCCGCAGTCACCAGCCAGACCGATCCAGCAGCTCAAAGGCTACTGAAGGAAAAGTAAAGAATTAATTTTTAAAAAGCCACGCTCGCATGCGGCTTTATTGAATGGCAAAAACTCCAATCTCTCCCTTGGTTCAGCTGTTCAGAAAGGGACGCATGGCAGCACTGGCAGAGTTCCTGTTTACTTGTTTTATGATGGTTGTAACGAGGAACCCATTAAATTAATAGCCGTGCTTTATTTTTAATGTTATGTTTAGCTAATCCTGAGTTACAGTGACACTCCCCAGTCATAGAAAAGAAAAAAATCAAACTCACTATGACGATGGACTCCATCACCGGGAGAAGGGATACGGAGGGATGTTCAAGAGGTTGCAGGAGGGAAGAAATAACACCCTTGTCATTCCTCCTGAGGGAGCGCCCCTCACGTCCTCAGCTGCTGCCCGTTACAGAAATCAGCTCAGGCAGTTCAAGGACTAAATCATACAAACCCCATCTCAAGCTGTAAGAAAAATAAATGCCAGATAGACCTATTCCAACTCCACTACCACCTCAGCACCAGGTACCAAAATTGGTTGTAAGCAGTGAAAATAACATTGTTATTTTTTTAAATTCTGTAGAGAAGGAAGTAGGAAATGTACAGGACTGAAGTGCATGCGCCAGTTTGCCAGAGATGTTAATGTAGATATTAACTGAGTAATCAAGAAGGATTTTGAAATCAAAGCTCCAAGGGATCCACAAGAAGGCGAGCAGATCCCAACTCTTCCAAAAGAGCCACGTGAGCCAAAGGGATTTGTTTGGGTTGGTGCTAATAGCAAACCAGCTCCAAAGACAGCGGAAATTACGTTTGTATCTAACCAAACTTCTCTAAGAATTGAAACCAAAAAGAGAATGGGAGCAGGTGTGGGGCTACAACCCCGCAGGACGGAACGGCCTCAGGCTCCCGTGGGTTTCCGAAAAGGGTGATAACTTAACAGCATGGGGTGCAACGGCCCCCTGGGGCGGCAGGAAGGTCTGCTGCAGTTGTAGGGTCTGTTTTATCCAGGTGCATCTGGTTACAGCAACTCCTGGAGTGGGAAGGAAGGAGTGGAGAGTCCTTGTGCCTTTTCTGCTTCTGACCCCAAAAGACCAAGTCACCAGGCCAAGAGAAGAACGTGGTCCTGAGGCGCCTATCAGACTGGCAATGGAGCACTTTAGGGAATCAGACGTAAACAATTTAGCGACAAGCCACAGACAAACACTTTTAACCAGTTTGGAAATAAAATAAAATAAAAAAATAACAACAACTCGAAAGACAAATTGAAAAATTCTGCCTGGAAAAGGAGCACACAGCATGAGATCACAGGATTCAGCAGACTATAAAATAGGAAATGAGACTTACTCTTCTCCCCCTACAGCTACACAAAACCCTCCTACGCAGATTACAGACGCCTGGCAATTGCCTTTCTCCTCCAGCCTCTTCTGCTGTGGATGAAGAAGGGTTGGTAGAAGCCTGAACGCACAGAGGTTATTAGATAAAGCATCTTGCGAAGCCAAGTGTGAAATATTAACAACAGGAAGCAATGGGTTTGTGTTTTTATGCAAGATCACAAATTTGGTGCTTAGAGAGCCTGAGATGTTCTTGCACGCTGGAATCTCAAAGCCCTTGTTGAATGTTTCATTTAAACAGCTATTGAAGCCTACTGGAAAATGTCTATCGGTTCTGTTATTTGCTGTATCTTCTCTAACTTCATTGTTTTTGTTCTTTCTCCTCCTTGCAACACTAAGAAATTATGCATGAATAAAAAGGTTGTTCCTTCCATTCATCTGGCCAGTTTTAAAAACAATCCATGCTCCTAAAGCGGGCACTCTGCAAGCCTGTATTTTCACATGAAATTACCACAATCGTGCACATTGCATTCGAATTACCGGATGCATTTGTACACACAATTACCCAATTTGCACAGAAAACCGCAATAAGCGGGCAGGGAAAATGGACATGCAGCTGTTCAGCTGAATGGAGCCCTGCGCCTGGACGGCATCTGGCAACGGGCAGGTTTGGTTTTAGGAGGTGAAATGGGTCATGGATATTCCTGGACACTAAAGAGCCGCTTTTTACCAGCACAGGCAGCAGCGTGGCCGGCTGCCCCTACCCTACCTCCAACTTGCCTTTGGAGGAAACTGCCTCCAATTCAGCTTCTACAATAGATCCAGACCTCGTTTATCCCGCTGTCCTAGTCATCCATTAACGCCAGCTGTGGCGGTAACTGTGCGATAAGGAGGTCTATTCAACACCGGACACCAGGCTCCAGGAATAGCGATCTCTGCCGCTCCGGAGCGTAACTGACACCTGCTGTCACAACCCCGCATGAAAATAAATTCATGCTCTGAATATCCAACAAGAGGTCAAGGAGAAACATAAGGAGAAGGAGCCCAAGAGAAGGTGGTTGGGCAGAGAGGTGGTGGCTGAACCATCCCTGGGGACATCCCAGGCCAGGCTGGACGGGGCTCTGAGCAACCTGAGCTGCTGAAGATGTCCCTGTCATGGCAGGGGGGGCACTGGGGAGCTGGGAAGGTCCCTTCAGCCCAAACTGTTCTATAATGAACTAATGTCTGTCTCAAGAAACTCAGAGTTAGGCCAGTACTGAAGTGCGATGACACAAGAGGTGTATTTGCAGCTAATAACCAAGCAGTCCCTCATCTGGAAGTACTGGACGGCCTTAGAGTGCCACTTTGTCCTTGTCGGGCTGCAAAACAGCCGCAAAGCACCTGGCCAACATTAGCTGGAGATGTTACATCTATGATTTTACGGCTGATTTTTTCCCCCTACCCTCTATCAATTGAGTTCACTGTCTGAACGATCACATCTGTTTATGTTCCACAGACACCTGCATATCTTGAGATGACAGCAACTCCCTGAATGCTGTAATCAGTTATTTCTCAACAGAGGAATTGCCAATTTGGTAAATAAAGCTCATTATAAAACAACATGGAAATATATTGCAGTTGCCTAACAGAGAAAATTGTCCAGTGCCGCCAGATAATCAGCCCTGGCATTACAGTCCCCCCCAATTTAGGGCAGCTGAAATAATGACATGCAAATTACTCATGCCAAAGCAACACTGGATAGGGGCAGAGGAAAATGAGAAAGAGACAAAACAGGTACTTTTCAGACCAGTAGTAATTTAAAATGTAGTCAGGGATGGACCTCGGCTCTCCATATTTCTGCCTGCAGAGTCGGAGGTTCGGTGTCTCTGCAGAACCTGCCTATCCCAAGCAGATCCTAAAGTCAGCACGGCAGCAAAAGCCCACCCAGAACTGCTACAGACAGACCTGAGGGCACCAAGTGCCCAACGTCGGCTTGGAAAACTGGCCCTTCCTCCCTTGGGGACAGCAAGTTTGACCTGCACAGCGAGAAAAAGCTGGAATTTTTGCAAAAATGAGCAAATATCGCTTCTGAGGAGGAAGAGGGTTGTGGCATCAGCACTCCGCAAGAAGGAAAGGCATTTTGCTGCTTTAATGAAGACGTAAAGCACTAAGTTGCTGCCTAAAAGAAAAAGAGACGAAGCAGAATATAACACAGAAAACAATTCTCAGCCCCCCTCATCCATTTTCATAAACAGTGCATTAAAATCTGACATGACCTCCAAAAATCCATGTTCACATTCTTCAGAAACTGTCAGATCCAGTCAGAGAGGCCACCAGCAGCAAACGCTGCCAGAGGAGACGCTTTAGCCAGAGAAGGGGAATCCATTTACCAAGGCAGACCTGCTCCCCCGGTTTGCTGACAGGTCTTTTGCAAATCTGCCGCACTTACCTCTATGAGGATGAAATGTCAGACAACACAGGTCCCGCTGTCCCTCGGCGAGGAGAGGGCTCAAAACAGAGCACAAGGCTGGAAACGATCATAGTTTATGGCAGACAAGGGCTTTTTCAGCATGATTCACCAACACCAGCTCCCTTCAGCCAGGACTTCGCACTCCTCCAAGTACTTTCAAATAAGCCAAAGTCATTCAGCCCGGGACCAAAACGAACAAGTTCTGTGATTTATAAACTGTGACTTCAAATATTTCTATTCCCCACACTCATTGGGAGTTTTTGTTGGCATGGGTAGGAGGCAGAAAACAGCAACGAACAAACTTGTGGGACTGAAAGTATCTCACAGCACACGGTGACCATTAAACACTTTATTGTTTAGGAGGGAACCTTGGAAGGGAAGAAACGCGCCTGCTGGTGTAACCGATGGGAGCGTGCTAGGAACGCTTAATCCTAACAAGCTAATCAGGGTTACTTCCAAATACTTTGGACCCCTGTCTCCAGAGCAAACGGACAAAGATAACAGCTCTTGGAACTCAGATGTGGATTGGTGAAACCAAAACTCGCACAGGGTGAACCAGCTGTGCTGGAAACACCTGGGGTCAATATGAATCTTTACACTGTAACATAATAAAAAAGAAAATGGTAGCGTCTCCCTCTCCCAGAACCCCCCTCCCAACTCCAGAAACATCCAGTAAGAGCGATATATGCAGGCAATTAGAAGAGGAATCATGTCGTCGTCTTGGACCGCGAAGGGCAGAAGGCACCGGGTTTGGTCAGTGTCTTACAGAAGGATGCTGGGGCTTCCAAGGGCATCTGTGGTCCCTGTCCGCTGCTCTTTGGCGAGTGATGTTTATCCAGAATTAACTAACAGCTCCTGGAGGAGAAATGAGACAAAGGAAAAGGTAGCAAGTTAATTATGCAGCTCTTGACATGGGACCGTTTCCTTCAGAAATGACGGAGTAACGTTGGCAGGGTGCGAATCCCACAGAAAAATCATCATGTTTCACCTGCTGTAAAACACAAGACACTCAAGGGATAGAAGACTGGAGAAGCAAGACAGCAGGTCATGGTATCAAAGGAGAGACCGATTCTGTGAACAAGAATAGATGGTCTGTCGCAAATGACGAGGGTTTATAAATCCTACGGCCTACAGCAGAAGGGCCACGGTCTCGGGGATAAATGCAGATCCGCGCTGAGTCCCAGCAGGACACAGGATCACTTGGATTACACACGCACACATCGCTCACTCATCCTGGAACGGGATCGACGGTAAGGGCGAGCACTAGAGGGGAGAGGAAGAAAGAGAGGGACTCCGAGAATGCATAACTCCTTATGTGTTTGACAGCATTTACCCTCCTAAAATTCAAAGCAAAATCACACCTGCTTTGTCCCCAGCAACCTCCTGGTTGATACATTCTCAGATCCTACAGGGATCTGCGTATGAGCTGTTGGCTTCTGAGGGGTAGAAAAAACAGGCTGCTTTTGACCCTGTTAGGGTGAAGACTGCAGAGCCTCCTGTGGTTTCTTCTTATTTTTATCTTATCGCTCCTATAAAGTCAAAGAAACCAAACCAACAACGCCATCAGCAGCGGATGAGAACACACCTGGCACCAGCTATAGCCCCTCTGCCCGCTAGGATCCGGGGTATCACTGTTGGACCTGACATCAAAACCTGGGTAACCAGCTCTCGTGGATCAGCAACGGCGTCTTTGTATCAATGATCAACTGCTGAGTTGCAGAGGGTGAACCCATCGACGCACCAGTTTATTTCTCATGCTCTGGACAGGTGCAGTTCCATTTTGCAGAGCAGACGGTCCTTACCCACGTTTAGAGGACCCTGCTGAAGCCAAGTACACAAAGACAACTGAAGAGTGAGTGGCGTGTGGCCTCACCACCCATTTTTACTAGGGCTGGATTTGAGCTTGGTTCTACTCTCTAGATCAGCCTTTCCTAGGAGAGAAGCTGTGCTTCCCTGGATGGGAATCAGAAAGGAGAATATCACCAAAAAATGAAGGTGGGCAATACCTGTCAGAAGAGAGGATGCGATTCTGCACAGCAGGCTGAGATTCGCTGCCGAACACCTGCAAGGTCAGCAGATTCAGTCTACATTGACCATGCATCTGCAAAGACAGCCCCGTCTTTAACAACAATGAACTGGAAAAGCTTCAAAGGACTCAAGAATAAAGAGAAAATTGTTTGCCAAATTATTTAGACAAAGCTTATCTAGAAATCTGACAAACCAACCATCAATATTACTTGACTGACTCTAATTTCCCAGGTAATTTTTTTCATCATTAGTGACTTAAGGGCTCTGCACAGAGCAGTACATTTTAAAAACTCCAATAGCACTCACACAAATTGTCATGAGCGAAGCAGCAACAACTCGCAATCAATTTTGCAATAAAGTAATTTGCTGTATTCACACTGTAACACCTCATTGAAGTGTCGAGGAATGTTACATTTTGTGAAAAAGCCACTGATGTGGCCACTTTGTGGTTAACCCCTACAGAAGATATTAAAACCTCTCCTTTTAAGGAATTTTAAAGAATATCATAATTACACAATTTCATGTTCAAAATCATAACTACATATTTGTACTCATTCCAGGAGAAAATGCAAACAGCCAGCGCTTAACCTCAATCCGTTCTTTCCAGCCTAACCTACCCCCATGGAGCTGGAGGCTCACAAATCTTCCTCGTGCCAAAAACATCAGGTTCCACCTCACTCCGGGTGACCAAACTTCCCCCAAACCTTGTGCACAGTGAGCACTGGACACTGGGCACCGATGTCCTGCTGGGACCAAGGGACACTGCTGTGACCAAAGGATGCAGGTGACGATAACATCGATCAGCCCACGCTGCTCCTGATAGCGGCCTGATACAATCACATCTAAGACCAGCCTGTGCTGGATGGAGCAACTAATTCATAGAATCACAGAATCGTTTTGCTTGGAAGAGACCCTCAAGATGATGGAGTCCAACCGTTCCCCGACCCCTGGCACTGCCCCATGTCCTGAGAACCTCATCTCCGTCTGTCCAACCCTCCAGGGATGGTGACTCCAGCACTGCCCTGGGCAGCCTGTTCCAATGCCCCACAGCCCTTTGGGGAAGAAATTGTTCCCAGATCCAACCTCAACCTCCCCTGGTGCAACTTGAGGCCGTTCCCTCTCATCCTATCACTTGTTAGTTGGGACAAGAGACCAACACCCTCCATGCTCCAACCTCCTTTCAGGCATTTGCAGACAGCGAGGTCTCCCTTTCCTCCTCAGGGGCACGGGGAGCTCATGAAGGTTGTGGGGTTGGTGTTTCTTGGGAACTGAAGCACATCCTGCGCAGGGGTGGCTTCCCCGGCTGTTTCAGACTTGCCCGCTCAGATGCCAACCCAGACCCCACAGCACAGACCACCACCATCCCAAACCATCTCATACCGCTAAAGGTTCAATTTACAAAAAAAAGCAAAGCCAGAGTCCAGACCCACGCTGCTCTGCACCTTCCGCAGAACCTGCCGTGTGGTGCAGACACAATTAACAGCTAACGATGCCAGAGGTCTCCTCTGCCAGATCCGGCAGGATCACCAGCACCGCCCGCTGCGCAGCGCAGGCTCTGTGGGCCTCGTGGTCTGTTAGCCCATCGGATAAGTCTGCGCCTTGTAGAATATGCATATAATCATTTTCACTGCTCCTAGGCCATCAGTTTATAAACCTGTGGCTAACTACTTAAAAGCACAGTTGCATCGATTTCATGCCTCACATGCTGTGTAATAGCATGGAAACACGCCATATCTTTAAGACTAAACCCATTCTTTGCTAAGCCAGCCATTTACACCAGCGTTCTAATTCAGCCTAGCATCGTGAGCATGCCGACGCAGATCTGGCACCCCTTCATTTCCTTCCAGCCTGGAATCCTCCCTGCAAGATGCCACCAGGTTGCTACAACACTTACCTGGAGCAGAAAGAACCAGAAAAGGGAAAAAGAAGCCTTTACCTCTGCTACCTGACCTTGCCATCGCGTGTGCACCAGACAGGTTGCATATGCAACAAGTCCAAGCAGCTCGCAATCACAAGCTGTTCCCACATGACAAGATACTCTCAGTTAACAAAGCTGAGGCTCAGCCTGAAGAAGTTTGGTGGCTCATTACAAAACACCTGCCCCACGGCTGGCGTTAGCTGGTCTCTGCTGCAGCCTTAGCAGAAGAACCACTCGACAAACAAGCAGCCTCAGAGCCTGCACCGCACACTCGCTCCGATGAGAAGGAATGGTGGCCTCGCACAGGGAAGATTTCTAATGCCACTGCCAATGCACAGCAGGTAGGCAACACGTTCCAGTCTCCATGCACTCCAGCCCAGCATACGAATAGTGTCCACGCAAAGGTGATTCCTCACGGCTGTGGCCGCAGCACAAACAGGAACGGCAATCTGTTCGGTCGTGACAGCAATCCCAGCTGGAGGGCACGCAGGGCTCCCTCCACGCCTCCCCTGGCAAGCAGGACCCTGCCCACTGACCCGTGCTCTTCCACCACGGTGAGACCCCGCTCGGGAGCCAACAGCGGTCACATCGGGCCAGCTGCTCAGCCCACACAGCCCGCCGCTCTGCAGCACCCGTGGGCAAACCAGGAGCTTTCCAGTTCTGGTTCCAGTTGAGCGAGGAGAACGGGTCGAGCTCTGCGAGTAGATCACTCCACATCTCACCCGGGCTGAGAAGGGAGTCCAGTCAACACCCAACACCGCCCTCCCGTAACGGAGCGCCGAGGCCTCAGGTCCAGCACCAGGGCAGGCAAGTCTCTGCAAGATTTTCTAATGTGTCGCTCTCTCCTCTTCCTCCCTTTCCTTCTTCATCCATCTGCATCCCAGCGCAGGAGCCCGGGGCCGCCCGGTGAGCCCGCAGCATCCCCTCCGCCTCCCGCCGCGGCCGGCCAGCTCCGCACCGCGGCTCGCGGCCTCGCCGGGGCTCACAGCCAGGGCAGGAACCTCCCTCCTTGAAAGCCCAGATCCCAAAGAACTTCCTCCCACAGCGTTTGCCAGAGACGCTGTTTGCCAAGCCTCAGCCGTGCTCAGACTTATTTATTTAACCAGCCTTTAGTCTCAGGGGGTAAGCCCTGCAAGTTTTCCTCCAGCGAGTGCCTTACCTTTGTTCTAACGCTCCTTTCAGCAGTCGTGCCACGGCGCTCGCACATCTGGGCGCTGTGTAGCTATGAAGAAATCAGAAAGCAGATCCCCATGATAAATGACTCGGCGCATTTGGAGTGTCAGTGACAAAGTAGAAATTAATCTCCATAGTTCCCAGTTCCCCGCCGTGTGCCGGCAGCTCTCTCCAACCCAGAACACCTGTTGGCACACACCAGACTGCAGCAACACGACCGCACAACTTTTTCATCTCAGTCTGGGAAGAGGCACTAACGCAATACAAAAATCCTGACCTGTCCTAAGACGGGTGTTCAAGGCCTTTCCACTGGATAAGGCATTTGTTGCGGGGCTATTAGCACCCCAAAGTGCTGCAAGGGACATTTGAGTCACTGTGGTTTGATGTATGCTGTAGGTATTTTTTGGTTATGTGCAATTTGTTCTGTTACATTCTGGGTATTGGCTATTTTGTGGAGCAGCTGTGCTGACTAATGGCTCACAGCACTTCTGTGCCATATAGTTATTGCACAGAAAAGCCTCTGTCTCTCTCATCCTTCAGGAGTCCAACAGTTGCTGTCCTTGGGTTTGGAATAAGAAGGGGCAGGAGTATGCCTGGCAGCAACGAAAAAACATTAATTCAAAAAGCTATGAAGAGAGTTTTGTTTTCTCTCTTCTCTGTACTGGCGTTAATAGCTTTGCAAAGCAGAGAAGTTCACCCGATGACTTCTTGGCTACTTCCCCAGATGGCGTCTTCAAAGCTGGCTTGACAGCAGAAAAGACGCCTTTCAAAAAACTCACCAGACACATTGTCAGAACACCCCGGAAAGTGCTTTCACGTGGAAGTCCCCTGGTCTACACACCCCACCAACAGAGAGCACGGAACAGAAACAGTTTTTCTGGCTTCCTCTGCCCCCTCCTCACCCTCCTTTGACTCAAAAAGAGCCAACACGCTGTTTGCTGCGCTCTGCTTTGACACCTCCCATCACTCCGCATCCCCCCACGAGGAAGTTATTTACCAGCACAACTAATTTCTAGCTGTTCTGAGACTCACCTGTTTGTTCATGCATTATAATACTGATTTCCTCCAGACAATTGTTCTGATCATCGCTCTAACTCGCAGAGAGCTCCCGTCATCCGCCTTGCTTAACAGGAAAATGTTTTTGCCACTGACTGAGCAGCTCTGCAGTCACCAGACTACACGAAAAAACCAGCCCAGCTGGGGGGCTGCATCTCCCCGCTGAGCCGGTAGCCCCAGACATCGCAGTAGGAAACACGCTCGGCGCTTTTGATTTTGGACGCGTGCTAGAAAATACCGGGGCCAGGGGGAACAAACAGCACTCCACAAAGGGCCACTGCTGAAAGGACGGCTGCTAATTAATCGGCATACAAACTGAGGGCGGTTTTTTGTTCAATCAATGTTAATTGCATTTAATCTCGTTCTCACCATTAAGAAAAGCCACCGGGCCAGGCTGATGTTGCTAGCGCCTGACACGCGGATTCCACCCACGTTTGGGAGGCGAGGCAGGAGGAGAAAAGCAGTGGAAAGAAAGGAAATAACCCTTCCTCACCCCTTCTGCATCACTGCACAATTTCATTGGGCCTGTTCCATTATTTAAACAATTTTTGTTTTCCAATAACATTATAGAGGAGCTCAAAGGATGAAAATCAGACACGGAGCATTTCACTACTAGTTATTCTTGCTCTCCTGGGTACTAGCTTAGGGCTTTGCTAACCTGCACAGCCCTGCCTATTCTGCTTCTGTAAAGGACTGAAATACAGAAAAATCGCTTATGTAAAGTGGTGTCCGCTTTTCAGCCCCAGACTGGTCCCAACAGACCTGCCAGTGCCGCTCAAGATGAGCTGCAAGTGCTGACTGCCACCTCCCACCAGCTCCGCCAAAGCCCTTCTCCTCACCTTGCTCCTGACCACAACTCCACCACGCGCCCAAGGATGCCGAGGTCTGTCTTCCTCCAACGTCTTGTAACGCAAAATATCTGCCGTTAAACGACCTCTGATCAAATTTGCCTTTTAAGTCAGAGCGTGTTTGAAGCCTGAACTTCCCAGGTAAGCCACAAGTGGGTCCGCCGGTGATTTGGCTCCGATTTGGGGATTGTGCCGCTCTCTGTGCAGCCACCTGCTCGGGGAACGGGAGCGATGCTCCCAGAGCCGGCCCTGGGGGCAGCGGGGCAGCTTTCGCAGCGCTGAAAGCCCACGGCGGCAGATTTTATGGGCTTATTGCTTCTGCGAGTGCCTTGTGTTTTTCCAAATCAGCATCAAGAACAAGAACAATCGAGACCAGGCTCTGTCGGCGCCTTTTCCCCTGAGGCAGCACACACCGCTTGCCCGAGGCCGATGCCGCAGTTTATCGTAGATTTTCGTTATCCCTCGACAAGCGTTAGTCCCGTTGCTTCTCACCGCGTAAAGTGGACACATCACAAGTGCCGTGAAGGACTGGCTGAGTTTTAAGTGGTCTGAAATGGCTCCACTAGGCTCGGTCAAGATTGCTTTAAAATCATTTCCCATTAGGACTGTGACCCTCTCTCTTTACAGCCAGCATAATGACTCTACCTCAGCGGAAGATAATTACATCCCGCTATCTATACACATCAGAAAGTCGACACTACAAACACTACGGCGCCTTTCTGGAACGAGCGAGAGAAGGCAACACAGGAGGAAAAGGAGATAACACTGGATGCCTCTTCATCCCACAACTGGAGCCACCCCAAGCGTTTCTCGAGCTCGTGGATTAGCCCCTGGGAGGGATAAAGGGATCCAGAAGGCACAGAGTGTTTCTAAAGCAGAACAACGACAACTTGTACAAATCCAGCTCTGGTTTTGTGAGGATTAAAATGAACTTCACCCAACTGTGAATATCTATTTCCAGAGCCAAAAGGAATGGAAAACCACTTACTGATGCAACAGTATTTCATTATTTCAAACTCTAAGCTCGACGCTTCCAAAAATTAAGGACAGGCAAGAGTCGTGTTATTGCTGGGCTTTAACTGCTAAGCTGCCAAGCCGTGCTCTGAGCACAACGTAATGAAACAGCACATCATAAACAAATAAGGGCAACTTCTTCCTACTCTCATTCCTGCTCCTGCTACCAGCCCCCAGGATAATCAGTGGGAAAGTAAAAGGGAAAAATAAACCCAGAAGCCAAGAAATTTTGAATTAAGTTGTATAAAAGACCTGTTACCTCCTAACACAGGGAAGAAAGAAACGCAATAAATACCTGCAAAGCCATCCCAGTATTTCGGATTAAATGGATTACAGAAATGGAAAGTACATGATGCAAGATGTTATAAAACAAGACGCCAGGAAAGCGCAGGAATTTGAATCAGGCTGGCAAATGATCCCTGCAGACTATTGAGGAAAATTAATAGAGAGAAGGGGTAGAGAAAGGATATAGTAAGAACAGACTGATGAACACCGTTGTTAGGACCTCTAAATTCCGGGTGTCAGACTTCCACTTAAATCTGCTTCAGTCCTGGAACAAAAATAACAAATCTTCCTGCTACAAAGCACTAAAAGTAGAGAAGTCAGCTACACCAAGCCTCATTTCAGGATAGGTTTCCCCTGTGCATCCCACAAGATTGAAGTTTGTGACTTTAATTATTCCTGGAACATTGTGTATATAGGGATTCAATGCAGGGATTACTAGCAGGATCCTTGTTATAAGTGCCACTTCTCAAACAAATTACACTTCACTGAATGTCAGCAACATACACAAGAAAACAAATTAGATAAAGGCGGCAGGACGGCAAGATACTGATCTGGCACAAGGAAATTTCACAAGGTCACCCAGAAAAATAAAGACACTTAGAATATAAACTCCGACAACGTTTCCAATTCCACAGAACATTAAAGCTCCGCGTGACCCAGACTCAAATACACCTTCAATACACCAGTGACTCCAGTCTGAGAGCAAGCCAGGCTCAGACGCGCTTCCTGCTGAAGAAATGCTGTCAGAGGAGGGGTGGAGGAGGAGATGGGAGATAGAGCAACCCAGCTGTCCTCTGAACTGGTGATCACCCCATCCCACCCCTGGGATCTACATCCTGGAACAGACTATTAACCTGCACCGGCTCTAACGAGCGTGTCGTTAACTCTGGGAATTTCCACGGAGATGGAAGCACAGGAACGTCCAGGCCTTGGGGAGGGGCAAAGAGCTGCTGAGAACACTTTCCAACACTCAACTACAGCACCGGGCCATGGAGATGGGACCTTCAAGAGCGGTTGTTAAATTCTCATCCTGGGGATTTCACCCATCACTTGAGAGTGTTACTAAACCCAGCCCTTTTCCCAAGCCTACAGGAAGGTAAGCCCGGCCTGGAAGGCACAAGGAGTAGTCTTAGGCTCTGTGGTCAGACTCCTCCCAACTTCGCCCAGCAGCTGTAAATAAATCCGCATCTCGGTTTCTCTTTCTGTACAGAAGAGTAATGCTACTTACCAACCACACAGAGCTACGATAATTATTCACCAGCAGAAGATGCTGAAGAAATGCAAAAAAAAAAAAAAATAAATTACACAGTTCTCAAGGAGTCTAACATTTGAATTTAGGCTTCAGAGGAAATCTGGTGCTCTTGTCCTGCTTCAGCAGGCTCCTGCACTGGATAAAGAGATTTCCTCTCCAAGTTGGGGTAGCATGTCCACATTTAAAGTACGAATCACTCCTATCTAGTCCAGCTTCACATACCAAGCTCAGAGGCAGGCAGAGACAACTTCTCCAGATATCCTCTTTTCTGTGCCTAATTCTATTTCTGCTCAGTGATACAGTGAAATTCCACGCAGAAGTATTATGAGCTTGACTGACTTTATTTGTTTAACAGTTCACATTTTCATTAAACTGTTGCTCTTCGGCAGCCAGTAATTTTATTTGTGTGATAGCCGTATTCATCTCGCCCGTATGGGAGTAGATGTCGCTCTCCTTTTATTCTGGCAGAAGAGGCAAAAATCGGCAATGATAGAGCCAAGAGAAGATTGGGAATTCTCCTGTTTGCAGATAGGTGTGGGATGGAACTTCTACCTGGTTTTGTGAAACGTCTCTGAAAGACTCGACAGTAAAGAACCTACAGGTAAATTTAAAAAAAAAACCCAACCTATCGCGAGACTACCTCCACTGGCCAGCTACAAAACCCAAAACTGAAATATCTTTGAGCAGAATCAGCCCCTTTGAGTCAGCACTGCAACTGTTCCGCACCAGCAGCTCACTGCTGACTGAGCGTTTATGGTATTTAAGTATCAGATTTAAAAGAATTAATTACGCATCTAACTCTTGCCAATCTTTAAGTATCTTGAAATATCTGGTCCCAGGAGCTGCAAGATCTGATTGTATCACAAGGCGGAGAAGCCTGGTTGGTTGGCTCACGCCAAGCCCCAATTAGACAATCCTCTACCAAGCTCAGGCAACCAGACAGAGAAATAACAGGCGTTTTTGAAATGTTAACGACCTGAACGGAGACAGTCAAACGACTCAACCACACCTCTTGGAGGTTTCAGAAGGCACCCGAGAAACCCTAAACATTTCACTCCGCCGCTCCCCTTGAGCACCATCCCGCAGTGGGGAGCCCCGGGTCAGGAACCCACGGTCCGGGCAGGAGAACGTTGGGTGTTCCTGGGCGCACAACACCCGAACTGGAACGGAGAGGCCACGGAGATGTTCGGTCACGCGATGCCCAAGCACAGGCGCACCCAGGCACGGTGCTGCCTGCTCAGCCCTGGACGCAGGAGCCGGCGCAATCGGTATCTCAGCAGGACGGATTTGTTCCGAGGAGCTGCCCACCGGCACCCGACATAACCGACGCAATTAAGAGAACGGCAGATAAGACGCCCTGCGTGGATCTGCGCAAACAAAGGGAGAATGGCGAACACCCGGAGATGCGTCTTTATTTCTCAATCAATGTCTCCTCCTGTGTAAATTCCAAATCCTTCTTTCAAGATTAAAAACCTTTACCAAGCTCAGCATTTCTCTAGCTCCTTCCTGTCCCTTTCTCTCTTCAGAGGGCATACTGGTAGAATACCAGATGCTGGAATAAGCCGCAAAATCCTCCTAAATAATTATCTCCCATCTCCTCCACTGCAGATTTATAGTCCTGCATCTGTGTCAGGACAGAGACCTGCTTCCATCTGCCTGAAACGCATCCTTTACCAAGAGAACCCAAAGGTGAAATGTTGAACGGGAGCATTTGAAAACATATTAAGAGACTGGAAAAGAAAGCAACGGTTTAGAAGTGTGCTCTTCACTTGTCTTGTGGATGCTGCTCAAGTGGAGGGGAAGCTTTTTTTTTTTTTTTAAATATGACAAATGATGCTGGTCCCATCTCGTAATTGCCCTCAGTGTGCAGCGTGTCTGTTCATGACAGATACCAGCGCAGCTGCTCAGGTGTCTGTTTATCTGCTAGAAAAGTATTGTCTGTTTGGAACCAACTCATCCTAAAACAGTAGCCCCAGAGGGGGAGAGAGAAAAGGGAGGGGGAAACAGAGATGAGGGAGCTGTCAACTGGGAATACATCCATGCTTCTGCTGCAAAGGTGCTGGCAAAAAGCAAACATCGTATTTGGTTTTAGCTGCGTCCTCTCTTCCCCGCTCCTAGACCATTCTTTCCTAGTGTCACTCAACACCGCTTCACACCCTCTTCCCACAAAGACCTCACCACTAAGAGACGTTTCATTTCATCCTTGCAACCTGCGGTAACAAAACAAGCCCACAACCTTGTGCCACGGGGCCGTGCCAGCGCAGGGGAGCTCGCGGGTCCCAACCTGAGCAGTTTGCAGTTGAAGATAGGTAAAATTTTAGAAGGAAACAAAGCACAGAGGATGGGAAAAGAGAGAGAGACAAAGGGAGAAAGAAAGGACAAGAAAAAGCAATCAAAGGATATTTATATTTTGTGTTTAAAGAGACTTTAAGCAGGAACTTGCCAATTTTCTGCAGCCAGGATTAGAGCAGAACAAACTCAAACACTTCGTCCTTCTGCAGAGCCCTCCGAGCAATTTCACTCTCCACAAAATGGCCAATATAGAAAGAAGCTCATAAATCCCCGTGACGTAAGTAACTTCACATTACTCTTGGGGAAACAGAGGCAGGGACAGATTCATTAATCCAAGTAAATGAATCCGTGAAGCAGCCTGGATTTCTGAATCCCCATAAAGTCCCACACGAGAAACAGCACCCAGGGCCCAGTAATTTCCACGCCATGCTGCCTGGCACAAACAAAGCAAAACACTTGAACGGATGAGAACGTTTTAAGAGAAGAAAAGCACAGTCGTTAACCACACCTGCCCTACCAGGTAACATACATTCTTATTAAAACATGTTTTAGTACTTCAAAAATGCCTCCCACCATTTCACTCGTTGCATCGCTCATACCAGAGACCAAGGTCACATCTGCAAGACGCCGCCTCGGAAACCTGCTGAGTAGCAGAGAGCTGCACAACCTGTCTGAGCAGGTGGGGACGTATTCCAGCGGCTCAGCACTGCCAGGCCTGGCCTGTCGGTACCACCCGAGCCAGCGAGGTTAGGGCTGGCTTTGATATCTCATCCTTAATCTGTAGCCCAGGCGTATCCTGAGAGGATGCTGCTATGGGCTGGTGCTCTGCTTACCAAATGCAATTTCCATGTGTGTCCAGAATAAAGCGGGGCCTTTTAAAGCTATTTAGATAGCTGTATATACACAAAGAACTTTACAAGACATTCATGCTAAAGAATTGTTAGAACCAGCACTGAAGACTTTACTTTTAAAATAAGCAACTGTCCCTTAACTGTTTGGTTTTTTGTGTGGGGTGTGGTTTCTTTGTTTTGAAAATAATGAAATTCCACATGTAAGATTATATCAGTCAGCTGAGCTTAAATGTGCATGGTAGTTGCCATTACTGTGACTTAACACTTGAGACTTGCATTTAGAAAGCTCAGTATTTATTGTCTCCCCAAAATTTAAGTTCATGGAAAGCCTGGCTGCTCCTGCAGGCGGAAGGTTGATCCTACCACCTCTTACCCACCATCACCCCACAGCTAGATCCCGAGCGGATCTCCTGGTGGCCACCAAAGCACTGGCCCTGGGTGATGCCGCCCAAAGGCCTCCAAGCCCAACACCAGCCAGACGGAGCTTTTCAACCAGCCTGGGAAGGAACCCCAGGTGTGCAAATGCACAAACACACCCCCCAGTCCCCCAGCACAGGGGGGACAGGCCGGTCACTCGATTTGCTTTTCCATTTGTCCCACTCTACTTACTGCAGCGCTCGAACAGACAACCTGCTCCCCTTTCATCTGCTCCGCGGTGGCCATTTCTCCCGAGCTGCCCATCATTTCCTTATCAAGCAGTAAAAACGTAGGATCACCAGAGACACAGCTCAGCCTTGCTGAGATTTCACTCTCTCAGCGGGTTGTAAATGCCCCTATAATGTTGGCTTTTTTAATCTTGTGTTATTATTACCCGCGGCTGCCATTCAGCCCGTCGAGAATAAAGCGCCGAGGCTTTCAGGGCCCACACAATGGCTCTGTGCATTTGGACGAACAATACTCCTGTGTTTCAGCTTTATTGGAAACCGTTCTGTTGTGGGAGTCTGACCGCGTGTGTCCCTCCGCTCGGGCAACGCAGAGGAGCCTGTGCCTACGAATTCAGCGGTGATTTCGGAGCACGTGCCTCCGCCGCTGCCCACGGAACCAACGTGAACACACAAGCCTATGGAGGGACAGAAATACGAGCCTGCAGAGCCAGTCCATCTTCTCTAGAGATCAACGGCGGGGGTAACAAAGCCGAACGGTGCCCCCTCCGTGAATAATCACGTTCATCTCTGCGCAAACGGTGTTGCTGGCTCACGTGGAAGTCTGATGATATACAGCGTAGCTATGAAAATGTCAAAGCTCCGCTTCCCAGAGTCATGTTCTTACATGAAACCTTGGCTTTCGTTTATAACTAAAGAAGCTGAGATCCTCGTGTTCGCAAGGCAGGCTGGGAAAGTGGAACAACCGAAAAAGTACAAATTAGAAAGCACGTGAGATTTGAAAGATGCAGGGCTTTTCTAATTTGGGGATACTCTTTGTTTTGGTCGGTTCGTTGTTGCTTGCAGGGATCACTGCACATGTGTGAACTCTTACAGAGCTGCAAATATCCCCTCGCTCAGGAAAATGAGCCTTGCTGCACACTCCTCACATATCCAAAACGCAACAGAGAAGCCAGAAACTCCCCCAAAACCACAAGGTTAACTTGTAAAACTGTTCAGAAATGTGCTGGGGTTATTTAATTTGCCTTCTTGTTTTAAGCGCCTGAATCGTACTCTCATACCACTGCTGTCTAGGCAGGAGGGCTAGCTTATTTCATTTTGTTTATTCCTTCCTTTTTCTTTAATAAAAAAAGAGAACAAAGATTCTCATGCACTTGTAAAACTTCAGGAACAACTCCACAAAACTAGGGCAATAGAAAACATGCCAAATACTTCAAGGCTTGGCAACAGCGAGAGCCTGCCTGTCTCTTCGTGGCAGGAGGAATGTCTGTCTGTCTCAGCCAATGTTTCTGAGTAAGGATGTCTCATCCCGATAGCCCGTGTACATATAAAACACCTATGCTGTCAGCTCTCCAGGAGAAGACCTTGACATTTTGCAGAAAAGCACATCCTCATCTCCCCTGAAATATCAGCAGAAGGCGGAAAAACCTGGTAGGTCTGAAAACGGAAGAATCAGGTGCTGCCTTCAGCAAGAATTAAAGTTAAAATGGAAGAGGCAGCGGTGAAATGAGGACTTGGAGAGCCAAGAAACCGAGTTCCAGGTTTCCCAGAGCCCTGTCCCACTGCCTCTCCTGCGAGCCACGGGAAGAGAGATCTTGAAGGGGAGGAAATTGAGGCTTCGCTATCTTAAGAAGAATAAATAAAAGGTGAATGGTTTCGGCACACACGTATCATTGCGATATTATGTGCCTCACGCACCTGGAGAGATAAACCGCAACCCGCTCTCTGAACTCCGACCTTACGGCGGCGTGGGCAGACGAGCTCTCGCTCTCTGCGGGCCGAGTAACCGGATGGCAATGTTCTCCTCCCGAAAAGAGTAATGAGATGCCCAGAGAGCCCGCAGAGGTGTCAGAGAAACAGATGCTGTTAGACCCTTCACAGGCCAAAGACAGATTAAGAATAGCACAATAGCAGCATAACAGGACCTTATCGACAGCCCCGCGCGCGCTGTGACACCTGTCTGCATCGCAGCCTCCCCGCACAACCCCAGCGGCCAAGCGGCTTTGAAGCAAGACAGGCAGGTGAATCTGAACTCCCATCAGCTGTCTGAAGAGACGGTACCAACGCCTTCCGTTTCAGCAACACTTTTCATCCGCATTTCCGAGACATCCATTCAGCCTCAACGCTCCAAACCGCAGAAGTAATATCTGCCCAGGTAGAGATGGGCAAATAAACACAAGTTAAATGACTGCTCAAGGTCACCCAAGGACTATGAGAGAGACACACACGTCTGGCAAGTAGATTACCCTTCCCTTTCGAAAGGCACACAGACGCACGCACGCAGAGGGGATTGAAACTGCTTAGCCAGGTGTGGAGCCCGCTGCGATCAAGGCGGCCTCGCCGAGCACTCCTCCCGCCGCTGCTCCGCCAGCGCTGAAACGTAAAAAAAGCAAATCTTCATAACAAAACTCATTCAAACAGATGCTAATCAGGCTGGGGGATTTCGCATCTGGGCTAAGTTACTACAATCTACACATCCTATTTGTCTGCTAGTTATTAAATTACCCACAAGCCATCAACAATTGGAGCCTCTCGGAGAGGCAGAGATTAACTAGGAATTGCTATGCAGAAATGCTGCTCATCCCTTCTCTAGCGAGATCAGCCTCATGATGAGTTGCGGACGCTTGGGAACAAAGGTGAGCTTTCCTGCAAGAAATGAGAGGCACAAAAAGATGGGAAAACGCTACTACAGGAGGGAGAGGATTTGCAAGGCAAGAATCTGTCGGGAACAGTTTCACCCAACACTGCAAACCACGGGCTCCGGTCACACACACCCGTGTCTCCGGAGCACCGAAAGCTGCACTTCTGTCCAAGCACTAATGCAAATGAGATTTTCAGTGAAAGACAATGAAGCCAGTATGTAAATATTAATTTTACAATCTAGTTGACAAAGCTGATCTATAAATAGCTGGTTTATTAGCAGGTGATGCTGAAGGCAGCTGCCCTGGCTCCTTTTCCCACCGTCTCCTGTGCCATCTTGTTGGTATTGACCCCGGAGACGTGACAACTCTTAACTGTACGCAGCTTGCTTCGCCACCGCTACCTGCAGAGTGGGTACAGACACTCGACAATAAAATACATATTTATCAAGGCCCTTGCACAACAAGGATCCTGTGGCACTACGCACACAATGGCTCACAGTCCTCAATTAAGGAGAGCAAATGGTTTAGAAAAATAGAAGAACCACGCAGCCTTGCTTTTAAGCGGGAGGCGGCTGAGGAGCTGGTCACTCAGGTACCATCAGGCATTCAGGGAATGATTGACACAGAGCCAGGCACTGTCTGTCCGCATTTACACTGTGCACTAAGCATCAAGGACAGCAACACCTTTAGGCCAGCGAAGCAGCACTTTGCCATCTCAAAATAAGACGTCAAAATCCTGATCTCTTTCTACAGTTTTACTTCATCTGGAATTATTATTTTATCATGCATAATAAGTCGTCACTGCCTCTTTGGGCTGCACAGGCAGGAATCCCGTCTTTTGCATGGGCACAAAAGGCTGTTTAACACGGACGGCAACACCACAGCGGAGTTTAGGGCCAGTGGTCAAAAATCTTGTATCCCGGTAAAACCTCTGTGGCATTTGGATCAACGCAACACAATTGCCCAAACTGCGGTACGGCCAGCGCCCACGGAAACCATGGGAATGATGATGGGTTAGGCTATTCACATGGATTTGATCTGTATATATTCTTCAGAAGTCGTTTAAAGCCTCGGTCTTCCTCTTGCCACAAAGAAACAGTGACAACATCCTTGATAGGTTGGGCTTGTAAATGGGCAGATTGAACCAGAGGAACAGAATGGACTTTGTTATCCCTCCCTCCCACTTGCCTCGAGTCTCTAAAGAAACCTTCTGAGCACAACAAGCTTCTATGTTAACGCTTATCATATGGCTGGGAGAAAGAAAGAAAGAAAACCCACACAATCAACACTCCTTGTTTTCCATAAGGTCCATCATATTCTTACGGCTCTCCAGTTCACCCCAACGGGGAACGGCTGTGCTGGGCAGATCACTGGGATCCGTGTCCATGGCATTGAGACCATCAGAGACTATGGAAAGGAAACTTTTGCAACAAACTCCACTTAAACTATCTTATCAGAGTGGACGTACTTCTGTTTTCCGTTTTTTATGGCAATAACGTAGAGGAGTTTGACTTAGCAGAACACAAACTTAAACCAGAGCCACGCTCAGAAACCCCGTGGAATTCAGCAAGAGAAGCACTACACATTGCCAAATTGATCATAAATAAAGTGCTGTTAATCAACTAGGAGAAAAATAGTACAGTAATAGATTTGCAATCATCTTCGCTATATTATTTACCCTAATAAAACTGTCATAAATCTAATAGCAATAGATGTAGGCAGCACCAAGGGAAAAACAAAAGATTTTACATAGTTCAGCCAATGCAGGATGATGCAGAACAGGAGAAATCCACCCAGCTGCTGCCTCCTTTGTCTTTGATGTAAAGCTATGCATAAACCTACAGCACCAAACGACCCCAAAGCAGCTTGTGCTCTTCCCCAAACCTCTACATGTACCAGTTCCTTCAGCTCTTGCAAAGCTGCTGCCTCCTTTGCCCGCCGTCCCCTTCTCACATCCACCGCCCAGGTCCTCGATTTCACAGCCCAGCCAGTCGCAATCCAGGAGCACTTAACAAGCCAGGACCTGAAGAAAAGTTTAACTAAGTTTTTATTCTCTCTGAAGTAAATTTCGAGCAGCTAGAAGAGCACAGATGAAACCCAGCTTATCCAGAGTAATTCATTCTTCACACTTGTTTAACCTGGCAGCCTT
The DNA here is from genome assembly GCA_013399365.1 of Pampusana beccarii. Taxonomy (NCBI): domain Eukaryota; kingdom Metazoa; phylum Chordata; class Aves; order Columbiformes; family Columbidae; genus Pampusana; species Pampusana beccarii. The sequence goes on from VWYH01008401.1 coordinate 45,777, forward strand.
CTCCGGGGGTTGCAGACTCCGCCGCGCCGCTCGGAGCTCAGACAAGTCCCCATCACCCGTCATGGAGCGAACCCTTCAGCTCCGGGATGGAAAGATCAAACCGCTAGATAGGTTCTCTTCCTTGCTGGGTACGCTGATTTTTATCAACGGGAAAAGCCAATTAAAGTTGATAAAGACACATTCTCTGCTGATTTTTTTCCCTTACTGCCCACTGCTCAGTGCTAGTATAATGGATAATGTTCTGCCTGTGGGTGTATTTTCTAAGATCTGTCAGTTCTGACAGCATTTTGGCACCTGGATAACTCAAGATTTATACCGAGGGTCCAGGAAAGCACCATTTCTCAGTAGCTGATGGGTACATTTTTCAGCAGGGCTTCCCTAATTAAAGGGCTAGAAAGAGATGAGATCAGATTGATAGGTTTTGCAGTCAGATGTTTTACGCTTAAGTTTGATGAATTATAAATCACCTTTTGCAACTTTTGGAACACGTGAGAAGGGAAACTACAGGAGTATGTCCAAAATATCACAATATAATTACTTATCTTCAAATTCCACCTCCGTCCCTAGGGCAAGACCATTAAAGATGTACTCGAGAAAGGTTTTGTGCATTGGAAAAAAAAAAAATATATATANGCTGCTCTGGAGATGCTCCCCATGGATGTGTTTTGCCCCAGATGGGACACAAAAGGTGCATCGTCCTGTGCTGGGAACCCCCACTGGTACCCAGTGCCCCCCACAGCTCGATCAGCAACACCCCTGCCCGAGCAGCGGGGATTTGCCTTGTCCTCTGCTGTCACAGCCTTGTCTCAGGGGCAGAGAAACCACTGTCATATTTAACGCTTTGACTTTAATACCTGTGTGAAGACCGTGTATTCTGTGCTGGCTTCGCTGTCTCTGTCAGAGCCCCCTCGCTGTGTGTAGTGAAATACAACTCCAGAGAGGCCGGTGGCAAGAGCTTGCAGAATAACCACGGCTTGTTCTGGGCTTAACGGGATCTGCAAGTGCTGAGCTCTCCTTGGGGGTTGGCGAGGGGAGAAAAACAACAGCAAAAAACCCACAAAAACCAGGATGTAAGAGCCCTGTATCACAAAGTTCACAAGTTCCTTGCGACCCGAGTGTTGTTGAGACCAATGTAGCCTTAGAGCCATAGAAAAAAAAGTCACGGAATAACCATCTGGAATGGAGAAAAAAAATATTTGTTGGTAGTTTAAAATATGAAACCGAAGAAATACAATGCAGAGCAACAAGGATGTGAAAAGCATTTCCAGGCACTGAGAGGTTAAAACAATTATTTGAACAGCTGGGAAAATTAAAATGCTAAAATAATAGCTACCCTTCAAAATTCTACAGATGCAAAGAGACTCTTCAATGAATAACTGATAAAGGGGAAAAAACATTTCAGAAGAGAAACTGTTTCACGCATGAAGGTCATACAAGTAACAGCTCCTCTTTAAGAACCTGGATTTTCAGACTTGGCAAGAGATGAAGCGGTGGGGTTAACACAGCCGCCTTTTACCTCCAGGGACCCGGGGGCAAATCCTGAATACTCCACGTTACACATAAAAGCGACTTCGGGCACATCCTTTCTGCCGCTTTTGGAAACCGCTCCCCACCGCAGCAAACGCAAGGTCGCGCAGGATCACGCCGGAATTGTTGTAGCAGTTTGTTTGCTTTCCCAAGGAATTCTCCCAGCGCTGGCACAGCCTCAGCGGCTGCCGCGACCGGTGCAACCTCCGAGCAGCCAGGGCAGGAGATTTTGCTGCCTCGTTATCCAGAGCCGCTCTGGCAAGAACGCGGCGGTACGTTATTTTTCAGGCAAAATTGATAGTCTGTAATGAGCAGCTTGACTATTTGGGGAAGGTCTAATAACACCATCAGGACTGCAGGGTATGAGCAAGGGTGGACACAACGCTGCTCATCGGGACAGGGGACACAGGGACACCCGGGGGACCCAAAGCTCCGGCAGAGCCATGGTCAGGGCAGGGAGGAGCTGGAAGAACACGGCTGGGGAAGGTCCATCTGCCACCTGGCTCCAGCCACCCTTCTTGTAGGCAACGAATCCGCTCTCTCTGCTAGCTATTTTAAAACAAGAAACGAAAAATTTTCAGAAAGTAGAGAAAAAAAATTGACAACTGAAAACGTAGCGCCGCAGAGAAGAAATCAGCCGAACGGTGCCAGCTCCTGTTTCTGTTCCTCACCCACTTCAAATGCACAACCTCTTCCACATAAATACTGAGCAAACTGTTGCAAGGACAGCAACTGAACACACCTCGTCGGAGTCCAAAAACATGGATCCTTTGGCAAAAAAAGGCAGAATCAGAACAGAAGGCCAAATCCATCCACCCCAGCACTCAATTCTTCTCTCATTCACACATACCATTTCACCAGTCTCCAACTGGAAAGTCTTAACTGCTACTTTTTTCGTGAAGTCAAAGAAAGAATTCAGCATAAACACTGAGATCCTCCTACAAGAGGACTTCCTGTCCAATCGAAATTATTTGTCATTCCAGCGTTACTGAAGCATTTCTGAAGAACCGAGATGGAGCCTCCTCAATTTTTGCGTCTCTTCTCTCTCCACAGCAGAGCCCACCTCGACCTGCTCTGAACACGGTCCCTGTACTTCTCCAGTTGACAATCACCTGGCACTGAGTCCTGATGCTGCCAGGTATCTCTGATGGGTCAGGCTGCTCACTGGTCAACGATACTAGAAGAAAACACAACGAGGATGAGCCTGCAGCCTCCCCACCTTTCTCGCTGTAATCCCCTTGAACACCCCCAGCTAAACAGACCAGGTTTGATCACCTTAAGGATCAGAAACACACAACATGTTGCAGAGAGGAGTAGTTCCTACGCTGTGCCTATGCCAATCGAAGTAGCCTGTGACACAGAAGCTGACAGAAGGTTTCCAATAGAGGCCTTGACCTTCCCATGGTCCTGAGAGCCTCTGTGACACGTTTTTACAAGAGTCGGGACCCTGGTATTCTGCCAAACCACACACCTTTGGTCTAAACTAAAATTATGACTGCAGCCTTAATTCAATATGCTTTCCTTCACTTCCGATCCCAATCTGCTGGCCAGAGCTGTTGGACCAGCACAGACCTGCCTTTTTTTGCCATTTAGGCGACTCCATCCCGCGCTGCACGAACAGCTGCCAGCAGCTGGAGCTGCACAGCAAAACCATTTTGGAAATTCACCATCTGGGTACATAACCTTCCTTAGCAGAGCTGCTACTCGCACTGGGACACCTGCAAATCTATCTCCGGTACCTTGTCATGGCCCTGGCTGTGATAAGAACACGGAACTGGGATACCCCAGCTCGTCTCCTCACCGTAGCAGCGTGATGATCTGTCATCAGTCTCTGACTTGCCCAAGGCAAACAGCACCCCACAAGGTTGATGTATAGTTCGGTAACGTGCTTTGGGATCCTTCACGGTTTAAAAAAAAAAAAAAAAGTGCATAAATCTGACAGGGTGAGGAAGAAGCTGAAGCAAAAAAAGAAGGTGTGAGGCTGACACAAGCACCCACACCTTTCTATTCCCTCCTTCTGTGGAGTCCCCGCATCCCACCCGTGTCTCCTGGAGTCAAGCTCCCCCGTGCCCCGCAGCTTTTGTGTGCAGCGAGGAGCACAGGGGGATGCAGAGGATTACTCTGCATCCAGTACTCAGAACCCAAAGACTTCTCGCCCCTCTGATCAGCCACGTTCAGATGCATTTTTAAAAATAAGACAGACACCGAACTCTGTCTTGCCCCCCGAGGGAAGCGCAGCCTTCTCCTTCCAAACCGCCAGATCAGTGCTGCAGGGAACAGGCAGCCTGGTGTCCGCTCCAATCCTGGTTTTTAAAACGAAAGGAATGCAAACAAAGGGGACAGAGGAGGGAGGGAGGGCAGGGATACTGCGAGGAAGCAGGTAAAGAAATTAAGACAGAAGGAAAGGAAAAAATCTGAACCCAGACTCCAGAAAGAGGTGAGTAAATAAAAAGACAGAAGGCGGAGGAGGTAGCAAAAGTAGGTAATAGCATATGGGCAGCTTGTTTGTACGTACTACATGAAAAATCCTGTAAGTGGCCAGAACTGCTCATGCTGGGTGGTGAGGAGGATAGCGCCCACTTGGAGTGATATCACCGAGCCACACACAGCTTAGAATACACATGAAATACCCACAGCTTGAGCTTCAAGCACAGAATGTCACAAAAGAGCGCTAGAAGAATTTACCCTTGCATACGGCTCAAACATTTGCTACATGCTGTCCTGACCTAATAGAGATCCACCCCAGTGCTAGCATGGCATTCCTAATGATCCTTAATTCAAGCATACTACACAGCAAAATAAAACAAACCAGGAAAACCATGGAGAAAATAACTTGGCAGCATTATACAGCACTTGATTCTAGTGCCAGGAGGCTAAAATGGGGATTCCTCAATGCTGCATGTTTCTAGATCCTACCTAATAGGGTTGGCGAGTTTCTGGTGGTTTTAAACTTAAGACAAGGATTCCAGGTAGTTAACCTCAGGGAAATTATTTTGAAAAACTTACCACATTGTTGGTCGATGTTAAAAAAGAAAGAAAAAGAAAGGGGGAAAAAAAAAGAAGAGAGAGATATAATCAAGTGCATACCTAAAAGTTGCACATAAGAAATGCCAAGTCAGAAATCAGGAGGACAGGTTCTTACAGCTCCACATCATGCAATTCCAGCTCATCAAAACTTCAGTTGGCACTTCAGAAATTTGTGCCAAGATCAAGAAATGTTTCCAACTGTTGATTTGGAGGCAATTATCAGGCAGAACACAAGCTCGACGGCAGCGAAACACCCGGGATGGCGCGAACCTCTCACCCTGCTGTCAGGACGGACCAGCTAAAAATCCAAACTGATGAAGCCAAGGAAAATACCAACAGAGAAACAGAGCAGGAACAAAGACGGAGCAAGACCTGAGGATCATGAGACGCACAGTTACAGCCTCGAGGTTTGTGGAGCAGTTCAGAGCCGCTGAAGAAATTCCCTTACATACCTGGCTGGTGAGTCCAAACATCAGTCAGATCCAAACCCGCTGGGGAGATTAATTGTAGACAGCTACGGATTAACGCACAATCCTTGTAACCTTTTATCCACTAGACTGCAGTGGCACAGAAGACTCTTCTCAAGGGAAGATGCCTCCTTCAACCTGGAAGCACCACAACACTCCTACTGCTTTATGTTGTCCCTTAAGAAAAGCTTTTCGTAGCAGCAACGAAAGCTTTTTGCGCTGAACAGCTGGAACCGAAGTCAAAGCACAACCTGGCAGTTCTCTTGGCTGAACAGAGATGTCACTGACGCCCAGAGTCACAGGCAAAAAGCCCATGTTGACAAAGGTTTGAGACAGCAGTTCCAGATATTAAGAGCCAGAACTGCAATTTGCAGGATTTACAAGAAGAAGATTTTGAACTTTATCCTTCTGCTACAGCCGGCATCCAGTGATTATCTCCCTTACTCCTCTCCTCTAGATAATTTGTGCCATACACCTATCGAAGCCACCACCTTCCCAGCAGGAGCAGCCAGGAGCCTCTGTCAGGTCTCCCCAGACGCTCAGACTCTCCAGCTCTCTTCTTCACGTGGGAGCTCTCAGATCCCACAGCTCAGCAAAGCAAAGACTTGGATCTGAGATTCAAGTTTCCACGAGGGGATTTCTGTTATTACAGCAGATCTGGTTCCAGACACAGCCATGTGAACCATGTAACAGGATGCGAATCCTCTTCTGTATATTCCTGCTGCGTGATCTCACTCTTCGTTTCTCCGCATCCTCCTTTTCTCTATATTATTGCAACACTTCATTGATTCAACACAATCGACAAGAGAGCACGAAGGCAGAGGCAGACTCTCAGACTGGAACAGCTGGTTTTATTGATGGCATCATATCCCAGAGAAAGGCAAGGAACCACAAGAAAAGAGACTGCTTATTCTCAACAGCAAACAACTCCACACCAGAGAAGAAAGCACAGCCCTGCTGACTGGGAGGAAAAGGCAGCAGTGGGATTTTGAATATATTTCGAGCTCCTTGATGGATCACGCCTGAGGATTTTGTGCAAACGTGGAGCACAGAGGAAGCCACGCTTCAAAACCCATCACTGTACTCACCGGGCCTGTGAAAACTTTATAAATCCCATCCCCTGCTCTCCTGTCCAAAGCCCTGTTGACACGACCAGTTCCTCAATCGCCATGCTCCACAACTACATTAAGCTTTGGAATAAGCTCCTGTCAGTCATTCCAAAACGGGTTTAACGACAGATGGACGAGGGTAACAAGCAGAGACTGAAAAAGATGGTCAAAAGCCATTGACCCTGTGACCAAGCTCTGCACGAGGATCGCAAGACGTAACAGCCACGCACATCACAGCCAACCACCACACTACCCACCATCAGCGGACAAATCCTGAGCTATTCCCCTCAAATGCAGTTGTCTGTTGCACCAGTCACTGGACACAGGAAGGCAATATTGAAAAGTTTCCTCTTCCCCCATCTCAGCTGCTGTCCTGCCTGAACACACAGCAACAAAAATGAGCCACCGAGGAACAGTCAAGTGCTCAGCGGCAGAAGGTGCTGAGGATCAGCAGTTGCTCACGTCCCCACAGCTTAAATTTCCCGATCACAAAACATTTGACTGAACGTCACAAAAAGAGGTGCAGGAAGCAAAACCACAAGCTACCTTAAATCCATGAGCTCTTTTCTTCTTCTGGATTCCTCACACCTAACACCAGATCTTTTATCTCGTCCTAAAATAAGAGAACGTGCATTAAAGGATCAGGCTATTAACTTGTGAAAGCTGAGGCCTTTCTGTAGCCCTCTCTTGCAACAAGGGGTTTGCTTCCATTCCTCGAAAGCAAAGAAGGAAATCAATGCTTGGACAGAGAAGGCATATTCGAAAGGACAGTCCCTAAAACCAGTGGCTGCAGTGCCACCCTTGTTGAGTTTCTCCAGGGAAGGTGATGATAGTGGTAAACACAAGTCGGGCCCTCAAACATTTGGGCAAGTCAGAGTCTGCAAGTGGAAATAGGCCCTTTCATGAGCAGCAGAACTACAGTCACTTGGATGCTTCCAGATTCGTGTCTCAAAGTTAAGTTCCTCCGTGACAAAACAGGTGTTTAATAAAGGGTGAGTCAACACCATCCCCCCTGCACAAGCACCGCTGGGGTCCCTTCCCTCCACCTAATTGCCTGCTTTCACTAGATATACAGGAACTTATTACTTCAGAGCCTTTGTGCCTTCTGAGGAACATCACCGCAGCTCGCCAGCGCGTTCGGAGGAGGCAGAGAGCGGGACAGAAACCGGGCTCCGACACACACCGTGCTGACGTGAGTCCCGTCTCCTCCACCAGCGTGAAACTCCGGACACGGTGCAGGGGGAGCCGCACGTCCAGGGGAGGCGCTGGCACGTGAAACCCAGAACGGAGCCACCCGTGACACCCGGGCAGGCTCTGCCTGCTCTCCAGGGCCTGCTCTGTACATGGCAAAGCTCCCGACCTTCCAACATCTGTTCAGATTTTACACAAAAGCACGTCAGGGCCCTGCAGGACAGGACAACATCTTTGTTGACATTTCAGCCCCTGGGAGAGCAGCTCTGCTTCGGCTCTGTGTCAGTCACCTTCGGCTGTGGCAGAAAACAGCACGTAGCCTGTTCTCTCAAGCAAAGCCTTTTGCCTGTGCAGAGGTTCCCGACAAACAGACAGGAGGCGGCAGCTGGAGAAAGGCGGCCTGGGATCACTGAACACAATCTCACCTTTTAGTATGTATCCACATTTACTGAACACAGCCTGGCTCTAATCTGCCCATGCAAGAAAGCTGCTAATGCACCTCCATGACTGGAGAGAGACTCCTGCATTTTATAGGGCTGCACTGCAGCAAATGTCAATGCTCAGCAAAACAAGAAGGCGCCAGGAACCGTCTCACACAGCCTGGGATCTCTTTTGCTCATCTCCCAACATTTGATATTGCATTAAACATGGAACTTGAGAGCATTCTGCTGAGCTCTCAAGTTCATGCTATAGCTTCGCATGCACGCAACCCGCTCCTATCAGCACAAGGTAGAACAAAGTATGACTTTCACACTGAACAGCTTCCAAAATGCTTGTTGTTCTTAAACAAAGTGGCACCTCGTGTGCCTCAGATATTTGCTAAAGGCTGGAGAGAGGGAAATTCATTGGAACATTACACGCTGTCTGTCCTCAGCAATAAACCTGCTCCACAGAGGTCACTCTGGAGTCTGGACAGATGCTTTAAGCTTGGCTTTTGCAGAACAATAAGGTGGGCAGTGGTGCAGTCCAAGCTCTCTACAAACGTTTCTCCAGCGCATCCCAGCCCTATCACGGTGCCTTCACCATGTCAGCTCAGGGTACAAACATCTGGGAAAAATCCTACCCGGATCACTGTGTCCAATACAGTTTCAATCGCTGCCTACTTCTACAAGATTCGAGATCTCTTGAGCCTCAGGACAGTCCTGAACACAATTGGGCTTGGTACTAAAAAGACAACTTTGATGTGCCACAGGAAGTCAAACAGCACTACCAACATCCTAGGGCCCAGAAATATTACGGAGTTTGTTAAATGATAATAAGAAGGCCACCTTCAGCGCTACAAAAGCTCTTAACTGTTCCTGCTGATAAGGCCTGAAGGAACCTCTTGTGTTCAAATGCAGCAATCAGTGTACAAATGAATCCACGAAAAGACACAGCGGTCGTGTCAGGGAGCCCAGAGGGTCATTAGCACCCATATAATTTACCACCACACTGTGTTCAGCTGCAGCCAGCGCCTCAGAAGGAGGATACATTTTCTCCCTTCTTCTGTCCATTTAAAGGAATCAGCAGAAGTGCTCAACCATGGAACTAAGATGGCATTGAGATGGACAAACAAATGGTAATTAAGTCTCTTTTCCAGATCTTTTGGAGACATCAACAAGTCTCCATGTCGCATCTATAACCAGAAATTCTTCTATTCTGTCAAAGAACTTCTTTCATAAAGTTATCAAGTACATAATTGAAACACAGTACATTACTTGCCCTGCTGTTTCAGAAGATTAAAACCTCAATTCTTTGACATTTAGAAACTTTCTGGGTTTTTTTTAATCTTATGCCAATATACTCCTCTAAATTCCACAGTTCTTCCTGAAGTTTATACCACATAGATGTGTTTACTTATACTTTTCTTCCAAACATCTCTCTGATCCTGAATCGTGCAGATAATCACTTTGCCAACTGCAGCTTCAACCCTTGATTGAAAGGCTCACAGTCCTGTCGGCAAAGAAACTCTTTTAGAACAGTGACTTTTCCACAGCGACCCTGCAGGGACCCCTCATGCACCTGGGCTCTGCTCGTCTGATCCCTTCATGTGCCGCCACACAGAACCCACAAACCAGTTCAGCCCAGTATCACTCACCTATTTCCACGATAATCAAGAGATTGCTACATAGAAAAACCTCAAGAACAGAAAGAAGGTGCTGTTAATGTAACTGCTAAAGAAGAAAGGTGCAGCCTGGACAGAAACTTAATTGCTTAAGTAGCTGGGTTGGGGCACTCCATAGTGCTAAAGAAGAGAACAAACCCAGAACAACTGCAAGTCATAAGTAGGAAACATCACAGAACCATTTTGGTTGGAAGAAACCCTCAAGATCGAGTTCATCAATAACCTAACTCTAGCACCAAACCATGTCCCTAAGAACCTCGTCTACACGTCTTTTAAACACCTCCAGGGATCTGAAGGTCTCTTCCAACCCAAACTATTCAACGATCATTCAGAAAATAAGACAGACGTAAAAGTTTTACAGCAGTCTGGTCTGAATGAAAGGGGAAAAAAATCTTGCAGCTATTATCTTCTCACAAATTCATAAGCTTGTTTTTCGTTCAGTTATCTGATTTCCTGAGGATATATATTGTGAATGAAACTTCAGTCAAGCAGAAAGGAGATTAGGAGATCCAGGAGTCTGTACAGGCGCAGGTAAGTGTAATGGGAATGTGCCATCTCACACTGCCCTCCTGCCAAACGCTTGTGTGACCTGGATAAGAGGGGGGTCCCTTCAGTTTGTACAAGTGTCCACAGCATGTAAATCACCAGAACACTTGAGAACAGCCTCACCGGAAAAGGCAGAGAGGAATCCAGGGAACAAGTAAATGAAGAAAAGTATTCTCCATTTCCAGCACTTAGATCAGGTCAGGATTGAAGGAGGAACTTGGAATGGTCACTGTGTGCAATTCAACCTGTTCAGGAGTTAAAAATAAATCTCATTATCTTCTTTCACCAGTGCTAAATTCCTTCTGAGAAGGGAACTACAAAGAACCTACAAAGATACAAAAATCCTGCAGGTGTAGTGGTGACTGCTCAGAGCTCCCAATCCCCCAATAAAAGAAGGGTGAAATAATGCTTTCCTAACAGACTGAACCAAGTAACCCTTAGCTTTCCATTACACAGCACAGCAACCAAACAGATGAGCTGGTCAGAAAAATAAACCCAGCCCTTGTGGGCAGAAAATGTGGACTGCCAAATAAAGTGGGAGAGAATGTAGAGGCAGATGGGTGGAGGTAATTGGAAATGACAGAAAGGGAAGCGGGCAAGCAGAGAGCTTGAAGGACAGAGGCTGAAGAGCTGAGATTTCACAGCATACAGATACCTGAAAAGTTCAATCAGCAGCTTTTCAATAGCATTATTTTAAAAATCACTCCCCCTAATAGATGCAGGGAACCAGCTGCTTGCAAAACGACCTACCACACCTGATTAGACTGATGCAGAGCTGGAGGTTGGCTGATCGGGAAATCCACTTATACAGGACAAAGAGGCATTCGGGGGGACAAAGAACGAAGACATCGTCAAAATAATTTCATCTGCCTTCCTGGATGCACTTGGGCTTAACAGCGAAGAGGAGCACACTTCTCCGACTTCAGAAACAAGAAGATGTTGCAGCACCATCCTGACTCAAGGCTTCACTATCTACTTTCCCCACACTACAAAGGTAACAAACTCTAATTATAACAAGCGTTGGCTTGCTGAACAGCTTTTGTGAGTGCAGAGGCCTTCTACAGCCTTTCACCAACGCATGAAGGCCCCCAAAGGCCTCTAACCAAAAAAGATGTTATAACCAAAAGAAAGTTTCTTGCCAATAGATGAAAGTATCAGCAGCAGAGCTAACTCTGGCACTACATTCAGATCCCTGTAACGTGCTGTCTTCAACACGTTTTGGTCCAATATTTGAAGCGGTGTGGCCAGAAATGTTACTCAGGCTGGCCTGAGAAGGTCTAGCTAAAACCGATAGCTTTAAATTGCTCTGGAAGCATCACAAGTGTACTAGGAAATATCTCCAGACAAGGAGGCCTGTTGGGCAGACAGACAGTGTCACGGGGGGTGAAAACCACAAACAAGTAATGCAGGCACGATGCAGAAAGCAACCTCTTCATAAAGTTTAGATTTTGTAACAGCCGAACGCTCCACAGTTTGGACAGAGAGGCCCTGTGGAGAGAACAAGCACCAGGAGAGCGGCACCAGGGGAACGTCCACAAGCCTCCTCCTCCAACACGCCCCAGCTCTGATGAGAACTGACTTCCTACTGATAGGAGATCTCGTCCGTCGTTCATTAACCCCCCAAGCTCTCTTTGGCACTACAGAGAATCACAGAATCATTTTGGTTGGAAGAGACCGTCAGGATCATCGAGTCCAACCATAACCTAACTCTAGCACTAAACCATGTGCTTAAGAACCTCAGCTAAACACCTTTTAAACCCCCCCCCCAGGATGGTGACTCCACCACTGCCCTGGGCAGCCTGTTCCAATGCCCCACAGCCCTTTCCAGGAAGAATTTTTTCCTGATATCCAATCTAAAAGGAAGGGCCCGTTAGAGCAGGTTTTCTTGCTTGGTAGCAACTCTTCCACTGGACCGGGACCAACGCCACCAGAATAATCCCTGTACATGCCACCTACACAGACACATTCGGCTGATTGGTGAAGGCTTTAAATCCCATTAGTTTTCAAGGTATTCGGCCCCAAGACCTGCTAACAAAAATAGCTGATGGATGGGGTGTGAAAACTGCAAACGGCGCGTAGCAGAGACAGGTCCTGCAGAGACTGCGAGCAACAAGGAGCGTAACAAATCTCCGGTTTCCCCAGTTTGTCACGAAGACTTTGGCATCACTGATATAATTTCCCAAGTTATAGCCCAAGTTGTCAGAGAATGGATCTCACATTAGCACGGGAGGTATGGAAGTCAGGGCTATTTTGGAACTTCTCGGGAGTCTGAAGGCATTTGACCACTGACCTTGTGCTTCTAACCAGCAGTTGCTATCGACAGCAGTTTTTGTGGATCTGTTCCAATCCAACTTCAGCAGCAAAACACATAGTTTAAAAATTGGAAATCAACTTCTTTCTGTCCAAGATTGCTTGGTCATCAGTCTCCCGGAATTAATCTGAGTAAGAATTTCCACTTCCAACTTGCCAACACAGTGCTACAAATCTTTTTTGTGAAAAAATCTGGCATTAAAAGAGCATGATGTATCACAACACTCACCCCCAAGCAACTATTTCCCATACCAGATAAGCCTGACTGAATATAGCCCATAGTTCTCAGGAAAACATTGCCTAGCACACCATCCAGAGAGCACAGAGCCAGAGAAACCTGTTAGATACAGGCAGATCCACGTAGGTCCCAGTAATTTAAGCCAAAAGAGAAATAATTTTTTAAAAGAGAGACAGAGAGAAAACAAATAGCAGAGAAACACATCCCTTTCCTGATAGTGCTTGGCCCTACTTTGCTTGCAATTTTGATACCCAGCGTCAAGAGAACTTTTCCAGATTCACCCACCCAAAGATCACATCACGGCATCAAGTCTGCTATGACTTCTCGTTCCTGGCTGGTCAGCTCTTACAGTATTTTTATTATAGAAAAAAATTTTAGACTGCTTTTAAAAAGGTTCAGGCAAACTAAGTTTAAAAAAAGAAGAACTGCAACAAAATACCATAGAGTTCAACCTCAGAAATTGTAATGGTATTCTGACTTCTTTCCCTCTTTTAATCAGGCTGCCTTCAAAACCATCTGTGAAACATGCAGATTTAGATTAACGTTACCTGTAAGTATATCCGAGATCAGAACCATCAAGTGAGAAATTAGACCCAAAGGCAATTCTCCTTCACTGTAACAACGTCAACAAACAAACAAAACACAGAAAACCACAAATAAATGCACATAGACTCTGTGCGGAACTGTTAGACAACAGATTGTTTTTGAGAAGAGAAATGGGGTGAGAAGTCCTCCTTCCAAACCAGAAAACAGATACAAGAACTTGAGAGGAAAAGATGATACCCAAAAAACTCTCAATACCTCTGGAAGAGGGGCCCTGAAGCACAGCCAAGGGAGCAGGAAGGTATTAAGCTTATTTATGCTCTCATTTTCTTCAGAAATGACAAACTTCGGGAGGTGATGCCACATTTGGGCTTTATGTGGACCGTAAACAGCAGAGAAAGGTCCTTGTTCACACGGGTTAATAAACGCCGACGACACGGCGGGCTGCGGGGAACCAGGGCTTCGCACAGTGCAGAGATGGAGCAAATGAAGAACTTCTGCCTCCAGCTTCACAAACACTGGGTATAGGCAGCAGCCATTCCCATTGTAAGCAGGCAGCATTTTACCCTGGGACACGGCTCATATATTAAGATGGCTGTTTACGTCCTTTCAGGCAGCTCTATATTTTCAGTTTATCCACTGATGAACTCTTGAGGATATGAAGTGTTGCGCACAGACCCAAGACTCACCAGAACCAAGAACTGCCCTCTTAAAACCAAAACAATTACCATTTCCGTTTTTTATAATTAGAAGCACAACACGGATCCTTTTCACCTTTGCAAATAACAGGTGAGGGTGTGCTTGGGTACAGTTAATCCACTGCTGCTCTCCTGCGTGTTTACGACTAAACAAACAGCAGCTGCCTGCAGCTTGCGGCCTCTCCACCGACTCCCTTGTGGGGACCATTTATTGAGTCATAAACTCCTTCAATGGTGTTATCACCACAGCATTTGCACAAATAAAGGGTGGAAGAGAGAAAGACTTAAAAAAAGAGAATTGACTTAACAGGGAAAGCAAGATAAATGCTTTTCCAGATACGTTTGCTTTGAGCAAGCACCGGTCAACGACAGGCAGGGCAGGCTCACACCTGGCTGGGGATGGTTGGGTGCATCACCCTCCAGATATGAAACACCCAGATTTATCTGAAAGTACAAAGCTGAATTTCAGAAAGCTCAAACAACCCTAAAGCCTTCCAAGTTAAATATATTGCATTTCAAGTAGTGTACAGTGTGATATATTAATATCTCCTCGATGAGACTAGCACAGCTCTGCAGAATCCCTGGGGAGGAGGAATCCTGGCGTTTCTCAAGTACGGATATGGACCTCACTATACCTGGCCAACACTTTCTTCCCTCAGCCACACACACCGACTACCCCAATAAGTATACAAAGAACCTATAAAGCATTTTGCAACCCATCAGAACGGAAACAACCCTTTAAGGAGCGCCTAATGATCCAGAATGATCAGAGATACCTGCGGTGCGGCCCATGGCATCCAACACATCCCAAAGCTGTTTCTCTTAAGCAGAGAGAGATTCAGGTTGTGGAAACAACAGCTCCCAGCAGGTCACACTTCAGCGGGCTCCCAAGCGCCTCAGCAAAACTGCTCCGTTAGGACGGGACACTGCTCGACAACCTGCGGCATCTCCTCAGCAATCCAGGCCACTGCCCACGGACCGCAGACGAACTCCCAGCGAAGCCGCAATGCATGTGCCAAACGGGAACCGGGCTGTCACCAGGATCCCTTGGAAAAGCAGGGGCAGTAAACTGACCACACTCCTTTTTACTGCAGCCAAGGGCAAAGGAGAATGCAGCCGACTCAAGGCTGTGTTAGAAGTCTACCTCAACTGGAATTCAGTCCATCAGTGTTTTGCGAGGGCTTGTTCGCACAGCGGAGTGACTCCCAGGAAACGAGCGTGAATTTTCCCTGCGCTTCCATTACAAACCCGGAACGTTCATATAGAGAGAAGTCGCTGTACCATAAACTCACTCACTCACCAGTTTACTGCATTGTAATTTCCTTATGTAGACAAGCCCTACAGCCTTGACAGAAGTAGGTTTACCTTTGTCTGTTATGAATAGCAGACTCGTGGGAAGCGAGACACAGAATAGGGAGAAAGCGCAGAATTATGAATGGCTCCTAGCTCGATGTATACAGCTCCTATTGACAAGGGAATACATGTGTCTGACTACGCAGCTCTTTATAGCTTGGTTTGGCCAGGAGCGAGAGCACAAAAATTTCACCTTGGTCCTTATGTGAAAAACAGGCACCTGGAGACAGAAGGAAAACACTTGGGAAAGGGATACATGCTCTTCACTAACAGACATTTATCGGCACACAGTCGCAAGGAGCCGGTTCTGTTTGAAATCTCACAGCACGTGAATATACGGTCACCAGAGGCCGCATTTTTCAAGTGGCAGCTGGTTGGAGATTCCCCGGTACAGCCACCAGTTACTTGACAAATTAACCAACTAAAATTACACGGAAATTAGTATTTGCCGACTGACGCGAACAGGACATAAGGGAAGCAGAATGGGTCACAAGTATTCTGAAAAGCTTGCACGTGAGTGCATATTGCAGAGCAAGGGAAGTCATTCACTAATAGGACTCAGACTTAAAAAAATAATAATAATTTGTTTTTCCCTTCCATCTGGATTCCAAGTAAGAAATTACGCAGATTTCCACTGCTCACTCTCCTTTTCCTTCCACACCCTCTTCTCATTGGCACAAGATAAAACCTTGGGGAAACAGTGGCAGCAATTTTCAGTTCTCATTATCTAACGGGAGCAGTAGCTCTTGGTGAAACTTGCGGTCAATAAACTACAGGCAATTTTAAAAGACACAATGGGAACTGCCCCTCCCACAGCTGTCCCATTATCCCAGCTTTTATTAGATTTAAAGCCAGCGATTTTTATGCTGTAGCTGAAGTTCTGCAGAGCCACGAAAACAGACCACCAGAAAAGATAAAACACTCCTAAATTAAACAGAAGACATTACAGTCACATGCTCTGAAGTCAGCGAGCTCCAGAGGCAAAGCACAGGCTGGAGCAGGGAACTCCCAGCCTTAGCGGGGTGAACCTGCTGCAGGACACCGGTGGCAGCACAACCAAAACTGAACGCTCTGGCTGGTGCTAATGACAAAGTGAGCGAGCAGGTTAGGCAGGACAAGTTGAAAGCACATTGGCTATGAAGGCAAACAATCAGAGCAGGATCCTGCTCCAAAAGGTCTATGAATGTCCCAGTACGAGCAGTAATTTTGGAGTTCGTGGTCTGCCCCGGTGAGGCCGCATCTGGAGTTCTGGGGCCAGTTCTGGGCTCCCCAGTTTAAGAAGGACAAGGAATGACTGGATAGAGTCCAGCGGAGGGACACAAAGATGCTGAGGGGTCTGGAGCATCTTTCTGCTGAGGAGAGACTGAGAGCTGGGGCTGGTCGGCTGGAGAAGCTGAGAGGGATCTTATTGATGTTGATCAATATCTCCAGGGTGGGTGTCAGAGGATGGAGCAGACTCTGCTCAGCGGTCCCCAACGACAGGATGGGGGCAATGGGCACAGACTGAAACACAGGAGGTTCCATTTGAATATGAGAAACTTCTTTCCTTTGAGGTGCCAGAGCCTGGCCCAGGCTGCCCAGAGCGGGTGTGGAGTCTCCTCTGAGACATTCAAACCCACCTGGACGTGACCCTGTGTGATCTGCTCTGTGACCCTGCGCTAGCAGGGGGGTTGGACTGGATGATCTCCAGAGGTCCCTTCAACCCCAACCAGGCTGTGATTTTGTGATGTGTGTCCCACGTGGCAGGGAAATGTTCCCTTGTGGATGGTGATTCAGGTGACCCATTTCAGGTGGCTGTTTTGGGATCGGCTGTGCCACGTTCTCATGGTGCCCATTTCTCTTTGTTGCCTACACAAGCAGCCCTGATGACCAGAAAACATACAAGCCAGGCATCATCAGCCACATCCCCACCATGCACTACAATAAAATAACCTGTTCCAGTAAGAGGGCCTGGTGCAGGAAATGAGTAGAAAATAAACTTCAAAACTCATTAAATGATTCCCTGATATATTTGTCTGTGGGGCAGAAGTAACTGAGGGTGCATTTCAGCTCCGAGCTCAGAGATGTGCACAGCAATAGGCAAAGGGAAATCGGTGCCCAAAGGAACAGTCTCAAACCAACACAGCAAGGGGGAAGATGCAAAGAATTATTCTCATCCACTGTAAGCTGTAATTTTCAGTCTAGAAATCTAGAGCTTGCTTTCTCAGAGTCTAATGTATACCATGCCCCGGAGACATTTTTACCAGCCATCAAAAGGAACTTGCAGAGAACCAGATGCTTCATTAAAGAATATTCACCAAGCCTTATAAAATCTTTAGTAAAAAGCAGAAGAGCAAAATCACCAGCATGCAAGTGAGCTGAAGTCACACATCCAGCTTTGATTACAATCTCCTGTACTGGAAAACAAATTGTGCTTATAAAAAAAACCCAAAAAACTCTCACTAAATCAAGAGATTCTGGCCTCTCTTTCCCACATTCCTACAACCTGAATTTCCTGAATGTGGAATGCGTGAGACAAAGCCATTTGGTGGAAGATGCTAATTTAAACTTAAAGAAAAATAACAGCTTAAAAGGGGAAGGGAGGAGGGAGTTTTCATCCTTCATGAAAAAACACGACAGCTTGCGATCACTACATATATCTGGGAGTCAGAGGACTGGGTAAGAGCAGCGAGGCAAATTGTCAGGGCTTGAGCTGTCCTGGGACAGAGGAAACCACAAAGTGTATTTGAACATGTACCTGCAGAACCCCCTAGTTCCTATGTCTAGCTGCAAGGCTTGGTTACCTATTCTCTCACCCTTTCTTAAAACATAAGGAAGGAGATTTCCTGCCACATTGTCATCATCCACAACAAATTAATGTCCTATGCGCTGCCCCTTCCAGGGAGTTTCTATAACAGCGTGGGGAAAAAAATTCGGAAGTTCACTGAATGCTCTGGGAACTAAGACGACCCTCAGGTTTTGCTTTATAAAGAAAATCTACCAAAACCCCACCACCCAAATTCAAAAAAGATGCAAGTTCATAGGAGCTTTCACTGCCCTCTGCTGTTCCCAGTCATTTAGGTTCCAGTTTACTCTTTGATAACGCGGGGCTGGGGCTGGCAGCGTCCCAGCCCCGTTCTCAGGCGGGTTGGAGCCGCAGCTTGCAAATATGCTGAAGTTTAATGCAATCTGTCTTCTTTGGTAATCACATTCCACGTGAACTGCATGCAATAAAGATGTATTGGTAAATGCATTTGCTAAAGATATACTCTACCCAAAAGGCTACAAGGCTGATTTAGAGCAGGCAAGGAGGAGGCATCAGGTAACGCAGGCTGGCGATGCATGCGCCGATGCTCTGCACACAGCAACACAGGCACCGCTTCGCTTTAAAGCCGAGAAAGGAAAAGAAACCACACGTTTTGGGAGCTGGGGAATGTAAAGATATCAGAGAAAAGCCCTTTCCCTGGCAGCTTTAACCTTGCTGATTTGCAGACATACAAAGACCTTCTTTGTAAACAGGAAGGAAAAAAATTCCACCAGGACTAGCAACAACATTTGGTCTAATATATCCTGACAATTTTCCCATCTCCTTCTGTCGGGCTTCTTCTGGGAGCCGGCTGGCAGCTTGTTTCATGTTATACTTAAATCAGGCACGCAGCCTCCCCTCACAATGCTAATGCGACAGAGAAAGACGGCTCCTATGAAATCTCCACCTCTCCCCCACCCTTTGCATTAGTAATCCCATGACAGCAGTCTCAGTTTTCTATTCCCAGAAGGCTCCATCCTTTTCCCCCAACCCACCTTACTATTGTCTCAGCAACTTTTGGAGAATTTTATACCACGCCCCCCACAAAAAAGAAAAAATAAACAGCTTGCCCTTGAGCAACACCTGAATTCTCATGTGAGGAACAGCATCCTTTATACTCCAGACACCCCAAGCAGCAGCTTATGCCTTACCACTCATTTCTGCCCAGACCATATCCTAGTTGTAAGGTCCAAATAATTCATTTTTCCTTTCTCCTTCTCTTGTTTCAATAGCCAGAAATTCTTCCAAGGTATTGAGTTGAGCACCCGCTGTCCTAAGGCATCAACAGAATCTACCAGGGCCTCTGCATTTCAGAAGGAAGAGCCACAAGGCTCAGAGTGCACAATTTTCATAACAAGCAGCAGCTCTGCCCAGCAAAGGAGCTTTCCTCATGCAGCAATAAAAGGAAACAAGACCTCCAACTGCGAAGTCCCATAACGGGAGGATGTTTAGAGCCCATTCAAAATGTTGCTGACATTGGCAAAATGGATTTACCTACCGTTTGCAAAATACAGCATCCAAGAAGGCAGAACTCGGGAAAATTATCGTGACTGACTTTGAAACCTCAGAGCATCGGTGCTGCTGTTTGGTGGCAGCTCGGTAGAGCAGGACCTAGTGATGGCAGCGAGGCTGGGAAATGTGGTCTGAATGTGGGAAAACGGATCCCAAAGAAAATCCGTCCCCTGCAAACATTACAACTTGACTAACAGATACCACAGCTCTCGGAAACACTTCCCAGAAGAAAACACCGTGCAAAACAAGCCGGCAAAGCCAGCAAATACAACAGGGAACCTTTCGTTACCTTCTGAGCCGTGCTAACGCAGCGCTGATACTCCTTAGCCAGCTCGGAGCATTTGAGCACTTCACGTTTGTTTTCTTGGTAGCACTTGAGGATTTCAGCCTGCAGGCTGGCACAGACAGGGTCAGTGTTCCTCCTCCTGCGGGGAAAACAAGCACAGAGAGATACGTGAAACGGAATTTTCAGCCACTTACTACCATTTTACCAGTGGCACACATACTGATCGTGTGTTAGAGTCACCTAGGCCTAAAAAACAGAGCAACTGGTGGGAGCTGCAAACACCAAAGTGTGTCCAACGACCAACAGTGTCTTTCAGCTGAAAAATCCAGAGTAGTCAGCAGAAAGGAGGAACACTTTCTTTCTAGCTTGGTCTGGAAAGCTGTTTTACCCTTGGATAAAACATCACCAAATCCTCTGTAAACAGCAGAAAACAAGTCAATTCCGAGAGGTTCAAGGGTTGTCCGGCTCACACTGCAAATCTTCAGCAGAACCCGGGAACCCGGGCTGGGTCTGAAACAGCCCAACAAGGAACCAAATGGACTTCTTGAATAAGCCGCCTGGATCTATTGAATTCTCATCCATTTAAACACTTCAGAAAAATCTAAGATGGTCGGAAGCACTGCAATGCTCCTAGTGACTAGGAAAAAACCCAGAATAATAGCAAGACCAGTTATCTTTTTCTTTGTATTTCTGCAGCGATTAGTACTCATACCCTGTAAGTGGCATTGACAGCTACCCAAGAACAATTAGAGATGATGTTCTTACACTCTAATGTGCCTGTGTACATATGGCACATCATCAGCAACAGCACCAATAAAGGGAAGGTCGTTGTAAAACGATACCGGCAACAATGGCGCAAGCACAGAAACGACAGTGCCATCAGCTGCACAGACAGGCAGACACAAATTGCAGGAATTTGCAGCACAATTGCCATGGTTTGTTATACCAGAGAACAACAGAACATATGCTTAGGTGTAGCAATCCTCACACGCCGCCCTCTAAACCATGAATCCATTCAATTCCTTGCATTTTCTGCCCTAATACGCTTAGAGATACCTGTGTCCAAATATTGAACGCACCTCTTCCTTCCAAAGCACTTGATGCTACGGGCAGGAATGAACGCCACTCTATGATATATTCATTCCCAAATAACAACAGCAGGCACTCATTCGGCAACAGGGCAAGAAGAAAACGTGACCTGATCCCGGGCTTGTCTCGTTCTCTCAGGCGGAACAGATTTCTAAGAAACATGAAATCTTAAATCAAGATCTTCTAAAAGCTTTCGGAGAGCTCAGGTACGAGTTTCCAAACCACGCTGGTTGTTGTAAGGCGCTCAGGAAGGCGAGTGGAAGGACCAAAGGAAAAGAAGAAAACAATCTCTGTTCTTTCGGTGTCAGCAACCTGGTTGCTCCCTCAAAACATATTGGTTGAGCTACACTCCAAACGATAGTTCTTCAGTGCTCAGTCCTACAACATACATGGACTAAGGGTTTATCAGTAACAGTACAACAGCCACACTCTAAAACACTGAGGTTTGGATCAGAAATGACAAAAGATACTACAGAGACTTCATTTTCCACCTCTTCATTAATCTTACGGCTTTTAGGAGAAATTTATTCCATGCACAGTCCCTAGAGGCTAGTGTGCATTTCTAATTTCTATGTTCTACAGCAAATCGCCTTTAAAGCCTCTAAAAATCCACGTTCTAAAAAAATCTTCAAATTTTGGAATAGGAAAGAACCCAGGGAGAGCTTCAGAAACTCATAATGTTGGCATTTTGCTTTGTCACTAACTTTAATATCACTCTAATCAAATCAATGAGACTGTGGAAATGATACCAAACAATACCAGGTCAGGAAATACCACCAAATCCCTCAATTCATTGAAAAAGTTAAGACTTTTAAAATTAGGGTTTTTTTAAACTCAGCCGTGTTAAACTGAAGGGCATTTTGTAACTGCCAGGCAGGGAGCTGGAAGAGCAAAAAGGTACAGCATGCCGCAAAACATCGTCTTTTCCTCTGAAATGAACAGTATGGTACAAACAGCTCAGAAATATTCAGAAGAAGGCTTGAGGTTGCCGTTGTCAGCATGGAGAGCTACAGGAATTGCGCCTTTATTTTTTTTCTGTTCGTGTCTAAAGCCTACCAGAGGCAATGGAGCAACCAGCACCGAATGGCATACATTGCCCAGCGAGTACTTAAATCAGCGCTTACACCTGCGGCTTCCCACAAGACAGAGAGGATTCAGTGGGTGCTAAATACCCAAAATCGTAACAAGAATATTCTCCTTTGTTTTTCCAAAATAAAATCCCAAACTCTGGCTATGCAGCAATTGCACCAGCTTCTCAAAACAGATTTGGAGAAACTAACCAGCATAACACAAAGTTGGGTAATTATCACTACAAATTACACAAAGCCAGTATATTAGTGCATTCACAAGTGAACGGGAAATTCAACAGAACCAGTTAAATTCTACTGGGAACGGGATTTCACGCTGGAACGGGAAGGTAGCGCTGCTGGGGACGTAACTGTCACCGTGTCCCACCAGCCACTGTGATCCGTGAAACGAGGGGACAAGAAGTTCACGTCCAGCCGTGTAACACCAGGCCCCCCTTATAGTCTGGCTTTACTCCTATGTATCTGAAAGGAAAAGGAATTACACATGGAAAACCTGATGGAGAGCGGTAACGTCTAACTGCAAACATCTCCGTTGAGAGCGACGACACATCGACTTCCGAAGGAGCTGGACCTTCATCGACCACCTCCCTCGGGCCTCAGCCCAACTCAAGGGTGACGGCGCTAACCAACCTTCAGAAAAACCCATCTTCTGGACACTCCACTACACCGATCTCGGTAAACATCTCATTGTTTGAGGGTTTTTATCATTACTTCTTAAACTAGGAGGGGGAAGGAACGCAGTGGAGCGGGGATGAGGTTGGAATACATGAAGAGCAAAGGACTAGTACACTTTGACCCCACTTCTAAAACGGGTCACAGTTTTAAGCATAATATGCTGCCACCAGTAAAGGTAGTCAATTAGTCTCTGTCTAAAATAAAACGTGGTGTGATTCCTACTGTAATTATCAAAACAGATGTAAGAGGTTCGCTGAGAGCAGGCACGGAAGAGGCAGGAAAGGTTGGGCTGGGATGATACCCGCGGACAGGCAAATATGGGAGAGGAGCTCTAACGATACCTCTGAAATAAACGCAGGATGCACAGAATACGAAAGACTAAGCCAATAACACATGCTTTCATCTGTTTAAAGGAAGAGGGAAGGAGAAAAGATGACAGGTGGGAAAAAGGAAGGGATGAATCTAGAAATAAAACTCGTTAGCAGTGCCTCCCCCGTCATAGCGGGGAAAGAAACCTTGGCCTCGCCGCTGGTCAAAATCCACAACTTCAGATCTTCCTCTCCCCCTCCCACGAAGGGATCTGAGTCAAGTCTTTGTCTGGAAAAGAAGGGAGAGGTTTTCTTAAAATGAAACAAAGAGCATCCTTCTCTCTGCTGTCCCTTGAGGTAAGATAGAACGAGCATGATCTTGCTGCATTTTGACACACCGAGAGTTACCAAATCCTCCCTATCACTGCGTATTCCCTTTACTTTATTTAATAAATGAAATCTCATCAACTTATCCTTCTTCTATTATCATTGCTGACATCAATCTG
This sequence comes from Pampusana beccarii, assembly GCA_013399365.1. Taxonomy (NCBI): domain Eukaryota; kingdom Metazoa; phylum Chordata; class Aves; order Columbiformes; family Columbidae; genus Pampusana; species Pampusana beccarii. Next base: position 69,139 of record VWYH01008401.1, read on the forward strand.
ATAATATTGGCTTGGCGTGGAATCGTGCTATTATATGTCCTCTTGATATTTAATTTAAGAGAAACGTCTGCAGCGGGGTGAATATGTGAAGCAAGCTTTTTATTACTGGCAGCAGTAAGGACGCTGGGAGTGAATTAGACATTCATCTTAGTCAGGGCCAATCTAGTGGCTCAGAAGAGGTTTTCTTCTTAACCCTCTCCTAACTGCTCAATAGCGGCAGGTAACGGCTGCTCCAGTCAATAACGGCATTCATTTGTCTTGGCAAATTCATTTCTACATGGATATAAAGCCCATGAAGAAGTGCCGAGTGTCTGGGAGGTTAAAACAAGGTTCTTCAAGAATTTCCATCATAAGCTCTGCGATAGCAGGTAGAGTGCTGCTCTCAATGTCCATCAGTTAATCAAGAAGCAACACAGCTTCCAAAGACAGAGACCTACGGCAAGCAGCAATTAAGGCGGCATCGCCAGGATACAGACCCATGGACAGAAGGTTTAAAACAGCACAGTGGTTACCAGCTCGTTAGTGCTGACAGGCTCCTTTTTGGGAAGAATTATTATGGACTTGGTGTTGGAAAGCAAGAAAAACCTGGAAGATGTGTATGTATTTGCTAGTCCTTCCACCCAGCTGAAAAATCAACCAGCCAAGAGGAGACACAACTTAAAAGCTTTAGGACTTGGCAGCTCTTTAGACTAGAGCAAAATCAGGAGCTCCACACCATCGCTTGGCTCCATTGCATAGAACAGCAATTCCAGATGGAGTTCAGAGCAAGATCTTCTTTTTACCTTTTACTCTGGGAAACCACTCAGGCTGAGGAAAAAAAAAACCTCAAGATAGAGGCTGATAGTATCTAAATCTAGACATGTAGATACCTCCGCTCAGAAAGTAAAAAGACACGCGGAGCATGAGCCAACTTCATAGCAGCCAGCTCCAGCCCACAGCTGCAAGCAGCGACCGAAATGGGGCAGCAACCTGGAATTTCCTGTGGGCTGCAAAATCCACCATCGGATTAGCTGCTTTCTGCTGCGTTATTTAACTAAGACCAAGCCTAAGACTAAGCTGGCATCTGAGCTAACTTGAGCAAACATTAGTCACCACTGTCACTCCGGTGCAGGGGCAGCAAAGCCCAGGGCACACAGCAGCAGCTTCTGTACATCGGGGAGGAATCGAAGATGTGTCATATAGTTGGTGAGCATGTTCATATAGCCAGGGTCTAAGACTAATGGCAGGGATGCTTCGGTCACATAAATGCGGAGTGCTGCCATGCTGCACTGTACATATATAAAAACCGATAAGTGGTTAACTGACCTGTAAAACTGCATTTTCCCTTGGGTAGCAGTTGGCTCTGATGGCTTCTCTTTAACATGTCAGAAAAATAACTCCAGACAGATGCAATACACAACACACAGAAAGGTTCCATCCTCTCTCATTATTGCATCCTTGACATTTACAGCAGAAAATTAAACACAATTGAAGCATTTCATTCACATTTAACAAACTCCTCGGCACAGAACAAACTCAGCAGAGGCTGCAGGATGCTGCGCGATCACAAAGCAAACGCAATGGCCTAACTACAGCCTATGAGGTTCCCCGATCCTGCACGTCAGCCTGATAACGTGGCTTGAATGAAAGAGGGCAAAGTCATGTTGCTGTTGTTTGGCAAGAAAATAAGAGATGGAAGAAGCTTAATAGATTATCTAAAAGTCTACTAAAAAATTCTGCAATATTTAAGCTACATAACCTAGCACAGTGTAAACAAACCGGGTGCCTCGTGAGGACAAACATGTTCAGGAAGGAAATATTTCCGATCAGCCTTGTATTCAAAATGCTGCTCATGGGGCTTTGCCACCGATCTGGACGGAATACAAGGCTTGTAGGAGTAACATTTGTGTAGAGTAAGAGGGGATGAACCAAAAGAAAAGGTTCAGCCTCATGACAATTTTCATGAGAACAGGGGCACTGCCTGCAAACTTCAGCTGAAGCGTTTTTTTTCCTCTCTTTCTAAATCCCTCCCGTATGTCCTGTCACATTGTCTGTCTGCAGCACCCCCTGCACAGCTGCATTTCAATAACAGGTGACCCAATTCTCTCTTCTCCATGGAAGTGCCTAATAAACGCACATTTATAAAGCGCTATGAGTTTCTGGGTGACTCTGTGACCCTCCAAAATCTGTCACCCAAGTACTTCCCAACCGCTGTTCCCCTTGTGACAGCTCGTTCGAAGCTGCCGCACGATCCCCCGCTGCAATTTGTGCACTCGGTGCACCCCGTCCTTTCCAGGACAGACACCTCCTGTCCTTCCCATCACAGAGACGCAGAAACTGCCCTGAAATCTTCTCCTGTGTAAGTAATTAGATACCATCACTGAGAATAAAAGTTAACGCAAATGCCCAAATCTGAAGCGTCAGCAGCTTCTTGTGTCGCTGTACTGCATTCAGTGAGAGCAGCCTGACCCAACCACATCGGCTTTGTTAAAAAAAAGAAATAAAAAAACCCCAACACCAAACTCTAAAACATACAGATTGAAGCAGAAAATAACTAAAATTTATCAATTTCTGTCACAACCTCTAATTTTGGAACTCCAACAACAACCTCTCCGTTTCAGCGATGCAATTGATGTAAAGAGATTGTGTGACCCTCCCAGGGCTGGTTCCAGCTCTCCGTCTTTCCCACTTTGATGCATCACAAACTCTCCTGTCCTCCTACACAGTTTATCTTCACACAAAAGTGGTCATTTCCCATTTGACCAATGGGTCATCCTCAAAGACTTTAATTTCTACTTCGCTGGGCCTTGCCAAGTGCAGTTTCAACTACATTTAACTGGCTTCCTCAGCACCCCATAAGCTGCGGGCACTGGGGTTTTGGTCACGGGCTGTGGGTCTTTGGGGCAGGAGGAGGGGAGCAATACGCAAAAAACTGTCCAAAACCATATAAAATGAAATGATCCCTATCCTACTGAACCTGCAAACGCAATAACTAATCATCGCTATTAGCATTCTGCATGGCAGATGGCAAGCGGTTTGGAATAATGAGAGACTTTTTCCCACAAGTGGATAATTCCAATGTATATTTGGATGTAAATTCTTTACTGATTATGATGGTAGAATACAGAGTTATGAGAAAGTGCCAGTTTGGAAGATGAAAGGAAAACTACTGCCTCTTCCTTCGCTTGCCAAGAGACACAGGAGTTAACAGAACTGGATCTCCTGCCCACAAAGCCATGCACCATTTTTTCCAAAGATGCCAAGCTACTAAAAGTTGACTAGCAAAGATGAAGAGCCTAAAGTTAGCAGCAAAACGGTCTCTGGAAGCCAAGCAGGAATGAGTCAGAATCTTGTTGCTGGAAGGAGTTCTGTGAATCAGAAAGGAAGCTGGCTCAGCTCCCACAAGGCAGAAAAGCAATATAGCAAGCAATAACCGAATCTGAAAACAACACAAAGCCCAACAAGTGATCCGAATAGGGATTTTCTTTCTTCTGATAAAAAACAGCATCTAAAAACTGGTTAAGATCTCAGGTCAGGAAGAGAATGCGTGCGGCACTGGCCTTAAGAAAACGGGGGTTGTGGCAGCGCTGTGATGTCCGGGGGTTCACTGGGGAACTGCTGGTGGGGGCACCCTGAGCCCCTTTCGTTGGGCTATTAAACCTCTTCCCAAAAAGTCTTCCAAAGCAAGTACCTGAAGATGTGATATGCTGATTTCATACAATCGCAAGACATGAGGAACAGGCAGGTTCAGCGGATTTTTCCTATGTGAGATGATCTCGTAATGATGTCAGGCTGCTAACGAAATGTTCTTTTTAAAAGAAAACCCTGACCGCTCGTTTGAACAGCAGTAACTTTTCTGAAGTGCCACTCAGCACTATACGAGGTCCCTGCAGTTTACACCAGACTGCACAAAGGGCTATCAGCGATGGACAAAAATATGAGCCCGTTAGTACGTCCTGCACTGACAAAGTGGCACAGCTTGCTAAAGATGAGGAAACAAATTTTGAGAGGAGAATGAAGCTGCCAGCATTAAAGTTCAGGTGGGATCTGAAGCTAAACATTCACCTTATTAAAAAAAAGATCCCCTTGCTTCTGCGCACTTGCTCTAATCTTCCAAACCTCGGTGCCCCCTTCACCACGTTGTGCAATTTGCTGAGAACTGACTCAGCATCATCCCCATTAAGCAGCTACTCACCCCCCCGGGAATGTCAATAATGGTGCTTTCAAAGAACACTCACAAAGCCTTGAAAGTCTGGGTTTTCTTCTTTTTTTTGTTTTTAAATGAATATTATATTTCAATAAGTCCTCCAAGAACTAAAAAAAAAACTTACAGAAAATAATTCAGATAACATGGTTTTAAGTTTGGAGAAAAGCACATGGAAAGTTTTGGGTGAGTTAAGGAGACCCATGTCTAAAATAATAGTCATCCCTGAACATGCAAGTGCTCCTGTCTTCCAAATGCCACTTTTTTGGGCCATGTTAGTTACGATTACGGTCAGTGTGGCGTATGCATGTTCCAGACAGGCAGACAAGAGATATTTCGAGGACTAACATGGAAAAGAAAAGGATAGGAAGGAAGAACCAACCCCAGCAAGGTCCTCTCACGGTACCTGGCCAAGTACTACCTGATCTTGAGACTCCAAAAGCTGATGGGAGTCCATAGCCTAGAAAACTATTTTATAAATAATAAAATAAGTCATTAAAGCTCGGTCTGACGGCAGAGATGGTTTTTCTTTAACTTTGTAAGGGAGAAAAGGGCCTCAATCTCTCATCAGCCACCAATGAGCATCACCACCATCCCCGGTGCAGACGGATCACCACGATGGAAGGCGTCCACAGCCGTCCTGCCACGGTCCTTAGTTCTTCAGAAGGTCTGAGCCACAGAACAAGCTATTTCTCCTCAAATCTCCCCCGCTGGTACTTGCCCTTGGTCTCTCTTGTCATCACTCCATCAGTCCAGGAGGAGACTCGGACTCAACAGTAAGTACAGATATTTTGCGCAGCGTGTATAATCCACAATCAGGAATACAATTACTGTTCAAAACAGCAACACTGCCCTTGAAATCAGTTGCTACTGAATTAATGACCAGATTGTTAGGAATGTTACTTCAACTTTGCCTTAGGCTGCTAATTAGCAAACAAGTCATTAATTCACTGGTAACAAGTGGTTTCTCAGGCATTATTGCTTCTGACATCTTTAATTTCCCACTCTTTTTGGAAAGCTTCCCCAGACAACTTGAACCTCAATCCTCTACAAATCGACCCCAGGCCACTACCACCAGCACACTACACAACACACGGTGGAAGAAGAGGCAGAAAACCACAGTGGGAATAAGCTGAGCTGGGTCGTTAATTAACATTCATGATACCTCTCCCAACTCAAGCCAAGCGGGGGGGACACCAAAGGCAGAAGCAGTTCTGGACTTCGGTGTGGACCTGTCATTACATCTAAATACACAATAAAATACTATGAAACCTGGAGAAACCTTTTTTCCACCACGGTACACAGTGGAATATGTAATTCCCAATCTGAGGGCAGAGATCTGCTTCTATTTTCACTGCATTCTTCATGATAAAGGGCTCTGAACTGAAATATTTCACGTACAAAGTATTCTGAGGTTTGTTTTAACAGCTGCACAAATACCCATGCTTTTGAAAACAATCTGGATTTGGCCTGCCAACAAACCCTGATCTAAGGGGTTTATAATGGCAACATTACTACAGAATACAAGTGCTTTCCATGTAAAAATCAATAGCAATAGAAACATCCCTAATAGACTACATGGAGTCTTTGGCACCTCTTCCTTTGCTATTCCAGACTTTGTTATTCAGGTCTTACTTTATAAATTCCCAAGTTCTACCAATGTACCTTTGAAGAAATGCTCTTGCAATTTTGAAAAGATCTATTAATATTTTACACCAGTTTTTCAGCACTAACAGACCTGCAATCTCAGTTCATTGGACTGATTTATTAGCCGTCCCTCATCACGCATGAGAGGAATGACGATACTGTGAACGCTAGATCAGAACATCGTTTTACTAACCGGACAAAAGGAAAGTTTTATTTAGAACCAGCATCTTCGCAGTCCCCAAGAACTGAACTTCAGAAAGCTCAACAGCTTGGATAAAGCATTCAATCTAATACATTTTCAGGATTTAAAATTCAGTTCAAAAAAAGAATAATCTGACCCAACTGGAACATTTACACAAATCCGTTACATATATATTTGACTTCTATTACCACATAACATATTCCTACAGCGGTAAGGGAACATCCCTCGCTTGGAAATCAATGCACTGGCACAAACAGTTGCTTAACAAGGGGCCTTCCAGAATTCGTAAAGATAATGTTATGCTAATGTAAATGAGTGAAAAATCTTTGTGAAGCAGATCTGAAAACCATCAGCAAGTTTTTCTGTCAGTAAAATCCACACCACACAAAATGACACAAAGTCAAAACTGACCCATCTACTCTTTTACCCTGTTTTGAAATAACTGGGAAACTCACATCTTATAGCCAAGATTCCAATTTCCAACTAAGGTCAACTTTATAAATATGAGAAACAGCAAAGCTTTGACTAATAACTCATCTCTTTATTTAAAGATTACATGAAACAGACTCAGCGCAGACGGAAGTTCCAACTAACAAAAACCAAGCACCGAGGGAAGAACAGGACTGGGATGGAGCCAAAGCATTTTTTGTGCAGGTATCACCATGGCAGGGCTCAAAAGTCCTATGTTGAAATAAGGCTGGGGACGAGCTCCCAGCACTAATCAGTCTTTTATTCCTGAAAACTCTGAAATCCCTATTGCAGAGGCTCTTAATTTCAACACTGAATTAATCATTTATCTAATCTAATGACAGGAGAAATCCCAGAGCAATTTTGTTTGAAAACTATGATGTCTTTACCCTCCTTCTCCTCGGGCTTCACGACTGTCCATGTAATAACTATTTCCGAGCTTGACTCCCGGGTACAGCTGCCATTGAAATACCTGAGGCCTTACAGTAGATTTCAAGATTAATAAACTCAAGTATCACCACATAACTATCTTATAAGCTTTCCAGAACTACATCAACAAGAAAGAAGAAAAGGAGAAAAGGCAGTTCCTCTAGATTCTGGTTAGCGTTGCCATTTTAATTGAGAGGCCATCAGCCTCATTAAATTTTGTGCAATTCAAGAAAACCTTCATTTCCACAAGTACTGAAATCAAGCCAGTTCCTACCAAACTGTCCATCTACGGACTTTCTTCTCCCAGCCCCACAGCGTCCATGTGGTTCCCTACTCCATGTTCAGCCCAAGACGATACTCACTACTCGCCAGTTGCTCCAACGTAATCACCTTAAATACTCACGTCCATTAAGTTTAAAGATCTTAGGACCATTAAACAGAACTCTTAGGTACTAAATCCCATAGGGAGTAAACCTCTCTGGCAGCTTCTCCACTGGAAAGCTGCCTTGGATTCAAGGCTGATCTCTATCAGGATAAGACACCGATGTTCTTTAGGCGCTTCTCGGGGTCCTCTCAGCACAACGTGTGATGTGGCCATCGGTAAGCGGCTTCAGAAACAGTTCTGCGAAGTATAAGGAGATCTCGGAGGGAAACTCTGCTTCAGAACAATTTTCTCTTTTAACAGCTCCCTAATCCCCTCGCCCCACTCCCGCGGCTTTACCTTTTCCAGAGTCGCACCCTCCCCCATGCCAATTCTTGCATCCAAATTTAACAACTACAAAAATAAAATAAAAATGTGATAAGACAACCTTCACAAAAGAAAATAAATCAAATTTTTGAAAAAACAGCATTTTGAGGATAAATCTAGAGTGCCTGCACTAAGCCATAACCTCTTTACTGATGGTTTTTTCCTTCCCCTTAACAGATTCAGGGACTGTAATAACATTTAATCCTCAGAAGCTAATCTAAATGTAACACTCAAAAGAAGACAAAGACAACGCAACAGAAAAAAAATATTTGGCCATTGCCTTTTGGGAGTGCTGCTTTATCCCTGGAGCGAGCGCATTAATAGAGCTTGGAATGAAATGCCATTTTATTCTCTGTAGCGGGGAGGGGATTAGCGAGTTGTCTTCTCTAAACCCAGTCTGAGTCATGGCTCTATGAACACTGAGAAAAGGATGTGGAACGAAGGGAAGGGCAGGGAGCACTGGCTTTTTATTTACACGCGGCTTCCTTTGTGGGTGGTTACTGATGTGCACAGTTTGCTAAACAGGGAAAGAAGGCGGGAGGAAAAAGTTCTAGGTCTCCAGACTTCTGTTGGTTAACAAAAGAGAAAAATAATAATGCACCGATTATAATAACAACACGGAGACAATATGTCCGTGGCAACTGTCCAATTCACCACAGCATGTAAGCAACAAGGGCAAGTTGCTTAAGGCGCTGAAAGCTGCGCTCGGCGGTTTCTTGTTACTGGGATCTGCTTCTGGGAGAAAGAACCAGGTTGGGCAGAGCCAGAACAAAGGAGGAGGAGACGCTGTGGTAGGAGGAATGAGGAGACAGGATCAGGCTGGGTTCGGGTGAAGAGGTGAGGAACAAAGTGCATCGCACAAGTGAGGCCACGCAGGCATCAAACCTCACGTCCTACCTTGAAGTAAAAAGCAAGAGCTCATGACTCTGTCGGTGATTTAATATGAAGTTCAGGACTGAGTACTTCGCTTCTGTTTCCATACAGATAGGAGGGTTTACCTGCCCACCTCGCAGATGTGCTGCGAAGGGTCACTGGTGGAAAGCTCGTACGATATTCCTCAATCCTGCAACACTTGGTAGTCACTAAGGAGAGGAAATAGTCTGTGGAACACTTCACCACTTGTGCAGAGCTGTAGGTGTTGATAACGGAATTACAAAAGTCAATAAATCTCAAGAACACGCTGGGGTTTTGTTTCACGTATTTCTCATCCTTGCTTTAGCACAGACTCCAAAGAACAGAGTACTCGCTGTGGAAACAGCCCCAGCTCTGCTCCCCTCTCCCTCCATCAGCTCGATGTACAACGGCAGAAGACAACAAAGATTGGATCACTTGGTCTCGCAAGGCACAAGTGCCGGGGCAGGTGAAAGACCCCAGTGAAACAGTGATGATATAAACCAGGGAGGAGACACTTTGGGCAGGGGATGCGCTCTCCTCTGCAGACGGAGAAAGCCCCACTGCTGGTTCCCTTTCCCTACAGGAGCTGTAGGGAGCGCAGAGCTGCGCTTCGTTCATACTTGGGCTATATTCCAGTTCATGTGATTTTGATGGAGTGTCAGTTTATTCCTGCCAACCAAGCTACTAGATCTGCTTAAATCAGTCTCACCTACCTTAGCTCTGACTGCCTTTGTGTGTCTAACATGAAAGCGCAAAACAAGATGAGCAAACTCTTCTTTCCACTGAAGCCACAGGATCTTGTAATTTATTACCATTAACAAACTGTAGAAAGACTTGAACGTACAACACCTAAAAAGAGGATCTCACGACATGCACACTTCAAGTCCTGCCAACTAAGCCTGAACGTCAACGTACGACGGAAATTTCCCTGACCCTGTCCCAGCCTTACCATGACGTTCACTTGAAGCACGTGCGCTCATTGAGAGTGTTTGTATGGCATGTTATACACATAAACCCATCCTGGGCAGGATCACTGAGCACCGCTGTACGAGAGGTGTACGCTTCAGGCTGATGAGGCAACGCAATGAGTCTTCCCTCATGTACAATTAGCAAAGGGCATTATCAGTCCCAGATCGTGCACTTCAACACACAACTCAGTGCAACCCTGGCTACTGCTGGCAATTTCTACTGTAAAGAAAGTACGATGTTCACCTTCTTCCCCAGTTTCACTCGTGCCAAACGCTGTCCCTTCTAAAGACACCTCCAGTCATGTTATCTTTTCAGACAAAATTCACATTGGGGCAGGCGTCTCTTCTGGCTGCACAGCCAGCCTATGGAATCTGCGCCTTTCTGATGGCTCAAGTTCATACGGCCTTCAAATAGAAGGACATTGTGTGATAAGGCCGGGGACTGACACATGATAAAGGCCCAAAGAAGGCAGAAGGAACCCCTGAGAGACCATAAACACATTTTCCAAATCTTGAAAGAAAGAAGTCATTAGCATTTGTGTCAGTCTCGGCCGCTAACCTCTATGAGAAATGGCCGCGTTCCTGAGTTCCCTGCATTACCTCATTTAACTCCACAAGAAACAGAAGAGACCAAACGAAACTGAAACTTCAGGAAGCAAACTTCAGACTGCTATTAAAAAAAAAAGCTACAGTCTGTAATAGCAAGTAAAGAACACCACCCAAGGTCCCAATAAACTTTATAAAGTCACAAGGATAAATTATTGTTACACGTGTTCCCACAAACTGATCACACATCTGCACAGCAAATCGAAGAAAAGACTGAACTGATCAAAGACTGTCAGAACTTTATGTCCTATGAATATTTTAAATGACATTTAAAAACAGAATTTAGAATTTTACTATGGAAAACCACATGAAAATGCACGCAATGTGTTAGTTTGCCTTGTTTGGGCTTTTTTAGCAACTTATTGCTTGACTGTCCAAACAAAAATGTGAAATTACAACAGGTTATGCGATACTTTGGCAGTCAAACATAATTTTAAATAAAGACAGCACAATATACTGCACACCCCACTAACATATTCCATCACTACTATATTATCTATTTATGCAATTAAGTATCGTACAGTCTGGACTGGACCCAACTGGACTACATATGTTGCTACTCCAGTTTACTGCATGTTGGCCAACTGTTTACCCAACTGAGATCCGAGTGCTGCTCTTGACAGTGTAATTGCTTTGGACTCATTAATATTAAAGAATTATAGAAAATATTTTTTCTTGGACAGCTGTTAGTGCATGTGGAACAATAAGCTATATAACACTACTGGCAAATACAAATGGAATTTAGACACTAAATATGCTTATGGTAAAAAGACAACGGTAAAGATCTGCTAATTGTGCCAAGGGCAATAAAAATGTCAGAAAAATCACTGCACCTGTTCTAAGAAAACATTCATGATAATTACAACTATTTTGATTGAAATTTACGGGGCTAAGATTTAGGCTGTTTACCTTTTTCCTCCCTGGACAATGAAATCTTTGGAAGTGGTGCCATTCTCACACGCACCCACCCAGATATGTAGGTTAAATACATTGGGTCCAAGGTTGAACAGATTCAACATGTTCCATTGCCATTTGGAAAACCTCAGTAAATATTCCCATTTAATGTGAATTTTCCAAGTCCATGTCTTCTCTCTCATTCTCCCCTGTAAGATCTAACAACTTGATACTAAATTCTGTCAAGCTTGGCGCAGTGGATATTCGCTTACAACTGCTCAACCCCCTAAATACCTGATGGGAGATAACATCACACTCTGTTTACGGGAATATCCGGAGGCCACACACAGAGGCTCATGAAATGTAACTGGAAACGTCAAAAAGAACGAAAATGGCTCCTCACTTTATCCACTGCTCCGCCTTGGTGGCCGCGTCCTGGTACTGCTCGGATGTCAGCTTGTAGATCTCCGCGTTCTGAAACAAAGAATGGAATGCATTCTGAAAAAAAGAACACAATGCTCAAGTCTAAAAATTAAAGGCATCTCAGATCTTATGCTGTCACAAAGTTATATTCTATAATTAATAAAGATTTCCAACAACAAACAGCATATTCAGTTCAAAGAACACAAAAAAAAAATGCTTAAAAGTTGATTTTTCTTTTCAGCAAAATGCGTCAAGGCCGCAAAGCATTCCATTCCACGATTCACCTTCATGAAGGGAAAGAAAGGGAAAAGGTCACTAACATCCAACGCTCAGCTTTGATTATTCCGTGTAACCACAAAAACAAGGTGTCTCAAGCACCGACTTATTTTGTGTTCTGTTCCCTTTTATTTTTTTAAATTAATTGCTGTGAAGGATCTTGCGAGTTCCTGATGTGCAAGCATCAAAATTGGCTGCTAGCACTGGAAAATCCACTTTGCATTTCAGCGCCTCTACTTCTGTGACTTATCCTTTAAGAGAAAATTACGCAGGCTGTTTCCCTTTCACCAAGGCAGGGAGGCAGATCAGGTACCAGCTAAGGCACCGCCAAACAGGGGCTGGAGTGTCTTGCCGCAGGGCTTAAGAGGTTTGCATTAAATTCTCCTGAGCTTGCACAGAGTTTTAGTTTGCAGCGGCTCAGCTGCTGAAGGTGGAGGATAAATTCCTCCTCTCGGCTGCACTTACCAGCCCCCCCAAAGCACCAAAGGGCCCCGCACCCCCAGCGAGGTCTCGTGTCGCTAAACTGCTGATAAAGCTGCCTTGGGCAAAACCTCCGGACTTTCCACCGAAACAGCTGCAATCGCCTCACTCCGAGCTCATCCGCAAGGCCCTTTGGCTGAAAAGGCACGCGAAGAAAACATGCAATAATCAATCAAAAAAGTGACAAAACGGTACAGCTATTCATTCAGGGCCGGTTCTAGCCGCTGCCTCGTCTCTCCCCAAACGTGGTCATTTTATATAGCATACTATTCCTGCCCTCCTTCATTTATTTTCCCATGAATGCAGCTGTGGTCCTGCGCACAATGAGACGCCACGTATTGTTCGGTGGTTGGAAAAAGGAAAGGACAGATATAACTCAAGTTCTATTAGCGGTTCTGCCACTCGTGCAAGTCACCGTTTGCCATCTGCAAGCGAGGGCTAACAGCTGCCCGGATCACCGAAGTTGTGTGAAGCTGAGCTAATTGGAAGGTTTAGACAAGTTTTTCAGAGCCCAGGCTTCAAGGTGCTATATTTAAGTGTTTTATCTCTGGTGCCTCAATTTATGTCACATACCGAAATAAAAAACCACAGAACAGACTCTGCTTTTCCAAACTTTGACCCAGGAGACAAACTTAAACTGAGAAATCACAGATGAGTAACCACTTCAAAACGCATTTTGCCAGCAAATTGTCATGAATGTTTTCATTTTCTTACTCGTTACATAATGGTCAAACTTCTAAGCTATTAAACCCATTTTACTCCTTCCTATAATGAAAAGTTCAGTTTTTAATGGAGCCTTTTTCTCTGTCCTGTAAACAGACCTCATGACTTTCAGCTCCCTGCTGTTACTCATTCACACATGAAACCACAAGACCTGTGCTTCATTAATTAAATTTGCCATTAAAAATTAAATAACGTGCATAAGTAGATGTGAGCGTTATCTCCATGGGCTTCATAAGTCTCACCGTTTCTCCAATTACTACCCAAGCAATTTTCATGTTTCATAGTCTGATTTCTCAAAGGGACTGGATTGAAGAGATCAAAATGAGAGAAAGTGGGAAAGAGAAAAAGCGAGGTAGTAAAATTAAACATTTTTCAGGCAATAGGAAGTAGCCCCGTCAGATACTATTAGCCTGCAGCACTCTACAGTGAAACAGCAGCAGGAGAGGAAAACAGGAATAAATCTGTTGTACACGAGAGCCGGCATGGGGTTGGAGTTTAACCACCCAAGGAAAGGAAAAAGAGCCAACAGATTCATTTGCTGGTTGCACCGTTGGTTAAAGTGGTTGTGGCACAACCCGGCCCAGTTTATTAGAGTTCAACTGCCCAGTACTGTGGTCAGCCCCATGTGCAAAACCAACTACAAACATGGACAAAAACAGCTGGGAAAGAAACGGTACGAAATGGCTCTGGATCCTAAAGCTGATGAAAAGCAGGCAAGTGGGAACCTGAACAGAGAGGCAGGAATCTCCGCAAGGGAACGAGGAGAGAGCCAGGCTCAAAGAAACCACAAGGCCCCTGGCACGATGTGCGGATCACAGAGGGGCACAGGACACCTTCAACCTGAAGATGAAAGCTGCTGAGGTTTAAAAACGAGAGGAAAACATCTTTGCATGTGAGGCAACCGAGCCTCTTGCCTTTGGATCAGACCTCTCTGCCTCCTTCCCCTCTCCTCCCCAAAACCCCTAAGAACCCATGAAGCACCATTTCCAGTGCTGTCAGTGTCGTTAAATGCTCCCCCGAGCAAGAAAAACAGAGTTTTACCATTTAAACCTGAGTTCATTCAACAAGCAGACTTGTTAAACAAGTTTTTCTTGGTCTCTGGGCCTGTTCCGAGCTTGGGAAAGTCACGTTGACTTTTGTCCTAAACCCGAGCTCAATGAGCAGACACGTGGGTGCAGCCACAGCAGGTTCTGTGATTTCAGGCTTCTACTTCCAGAGAATAATTTTCCAAGTATCCTCATCTATACGACATCAGATGCAAGATGCCCTTCATTTACAGTATTTTACCCCACCACCCTGTGGCAGGGGATAACGTTCCAATGGCCTACGAAAATCTAGGGCTTTATAATAAGGATGCAAACAAGGAATCAAGCCAGGAAGCACCTATGCGCTTTCCTGCGGTTTCAGCAGAGCTGCCCACGCAAAAAGGCTCTTCAGCAGGATCGAGGTGTGGCAATTTGCACTTGAAACGGATTCTGAGCCGCCCCTGGTCTCAGTGAAGTCCTTTAGCTTCATAAAACAATATTCAGCTGCGCAGTAAGAGCGAGAGCCTTGAACACAAAATTACAAGACGTCAGTGCTGCTTTTAATTTACTCTCGCAATATTTGATGCTTGAGATAAAATGGCAGCTCACAGAGAAAAAGTTGAGCGAGACCTCAACTATTATTAAATAAAGCTCCTGGCAGTCTTAGTTGCAGAAATAAGTTTAAAAACATGACCAAAGGACACCATAAGGGCTCAAATAACAAGAGACGCAGAAAGAATGAATGAACCACCTAAAATGTTTCACTTCTCTCAATAAAGCTGAGCCTTAGGGGAGCCAACTTCAGAACACGAGAGCTTTGTCATCTGGGGAGAGAGCTCTCCAGAGAGGACAAACAAACCTAACAAAGAAGTGTTAGTTTGAAAGATTCTCCCCTGCTATTAAATGATGGTTCGTAGCAAATAAGAGAAACACCGAGAAGTTATAAAAATACATAACTAGAGCCTAAAGACCAACAGAACCACTTTCCTTTACCCTGCTGCTTTTCAACAACAGATTTGCTGCTATAGCCTTGCTCCCCGCTCTTCCCAAAACATCCTTGCACTAAAAATTCCCTTTCCAAAGGGATCCAGTTTTAAAACTGAGAGCTAAATCTGGAATAATTTTAATCCGGCATTCCTCCTTGGATGTAAACAAGCAGAGAAACTCCAGCACCCACTACCACACCTCGCTATGCTGCCCAGACCCTTTCCACACATATAGCAATGAAAGCAAGAAAACAATACAGCAGAAGACTGAGTTCTCAGGGTTGTTTCAGGAGGGAAAGTAATTGAAGCATAAAGAGAAAACCCTGCCAGCTCATTCTCACATTGACATTAAACCGCATTCCTTACAACTTCAGTGAAACACGCACTACTTGCAGTAACACGTAAAACAGAAAACTGAGCAACGCGAGCACGAAGAACTAGAAACTAATCAGATTTTAGGCAAAATTTTGTGTGAACATCAAGCAGCAGCAGCAAAAACCTGACGCTGGGATACAGATTTCTCCATCAGGTTCAGAATGGGCCAGTAGATCAGAAGGTGTTTGGATTAAGAAAAGAAAACAAAACAAACAGCCACCATCACCACAGCTATCTTGAGATATTTTGACACCTCGGAGTACAGAAGCTTGTCAGTGGTCACAGTGCTTAACGATACAAAGAGGATTAAGAGCTGCTGAAGCGCCGCCAGCCTAGATGAACGGCAGTGATACCTCTGGTGAAACGGGGCAGCCAGCGGAGAGCTTGACAAGCGCTGCAGCCGACAACCGGGGATTAGAGAGCACAACCCGGCTGGCACCTGACAGACACCCCCTTCGGTCCATGTCCTGAGAGACTGCGAGAGCTGGGCTGGTCGGCTGGAGAAGAGAAGCTGAGAGGGGATCTCATCAGTGTTGATCAATATCTCCAGGGTGGGTGTCAGAGGATGGAACACACTCTGTTCAGTGGTGCCCAACGACANATCTGCTCTGTGACCCTGCGTGAGCAGACATTGGACTGGATGATCTCTGGAAGTCCCTTCAGCCCCAACCAGGCTGTGATTCTGTGATTCCTGCTGTCTGCACTCACCAGCTCCCAGCAAAACCGAGCACAAGAGGTGGCGTGTGGTGGGGGGACACACGGTGTGCCCCGGGACTGGGAAACACCGCGAATTTGGGAGAGAAAGGGGAAAGGAAAGCCAAGGTTACTCCTCACCTGCCAAACATCAACTGGGAGACGCTCCAATCCCTCCTTTCAGAAATAAGACCTCACACTATCTCAATAAAGCAGCAGGATTGTCACCTGCCCACAGGCGCTTGGGGACCAGGAACGTAGAGGTGCCGCGGGCACAGCTGCTGCCACCAGGAAGCTCCAGAACGACGTCAGGCTTCGGGAAGCGCTGCAGGGCCCGAGGGAACCGCGGTACCCCCAGGCTCTCCACGCCTCACCGCGGCCGGTTCGCACGCACCAGAAATCTGGTTGTTCACCCTCATCACTCGGAAGTCTAATGCAAATGAATATTTGTAAATTACCCCATCTACCTGCAGCTCTTCTGCAGGTACAGAATCATAGAATCACAGAACGGTTTGGGTTGAAGGGACCTTCCCAGCTCCCCCAGTGCCCCCCCTGCCATGACAGGGACATCTTCAGCAGCTCAGGTTGCTCAGAGCCCCGTCCAGCCTGGCCTGGGATGTCTCCAGGGATGGTTCAGCCACCACCTCTCTGGGAACCTGGGCCAGGCTCTCACCACCCTCAGGGACAACGATTTCTTCCTCATGTCCGGCCTGAATCTCCCATCTTGCAGAGGGAGATGAGCTGATCCAATCTGTTAAAAATCAACCTACACAATCAATCACTGCTATCAACTTTGGTCCAAAACAGGGAGTTGGGGAATTTCAGGACACGTTCTCCTCACCTCCTGAGCTCCTGCTCAGCCTGTTCATCAGTACCAGCCAGCACAGAACAGATCAGTCACATTTTCTCCTTCCTATCAAGCACAAGTGCACATACACAGAGCAGCCAATTAACAAGGAACAGAAATATGCATAGAAAGCACATCACGAGAGCACAGAAGCCAAGGGTTAAACTGCTTTTATGCAAATTTAAATGTTTTTACTCAAAAGATAATAGAGGAAAGATGCAAACAACTACAAACAGCTTGCTGATATGGAGAAAAGATGTTTTTTACCCAAACCTAGCTCCTAAACACAGCTCTGTTGTTTGCTGTTCATGTGTGGGTTCATCCACTCCTCCCGCTGAGACCAATAATGAAATGAGAGCATTGAATTTGTGTCATTCTATTCTTTCCTTTGGCAATAGGCTGTGAAATCATAAATTTTGGATTAAGATCCAGAGAAGACAGAAAAAAGGCAATGTCCATAGTAACAACACAGGAAAGTTCAGCTAGTCATGGGCAGAAGTATATTCCTGTTTGAACAGATCTTCTCACAACTGCAATATTACCCTGAGTTGAAAGCAAAATATTAACTCTGTAGCATACCTAGACAGATTCTCAAAGATAAAATCCCACAAAATACCAATCTTCACAAAACTTTAGGGAGGCAGAGCTGGGGGGAAGGACCACAGGTGGGTTTACCCTGCAGATAACAAGCCAGGCACAGAAAGATTAAGCTACAGATCCTAAAGCACACAGTGAATCAAACAAAGCTACACACCTCAGGACTTCCCAGAACCAGGTCCCACATCGGGATGCTCCTCCTGGGTGAAAACAGCTTTACAGGCTCAGAGATCACAGGCCAGGGTCAGACTGGCTCAGCGAAGGAGCCTTGGGAAGAGCCCAATTGAAACAGGGACCCCACAGAACGACGGTATTGAGAACTTCTCCAAAATGCTGCAAGTGCCTCACGTGAAACACGCAGAAAAGCCTCAGATTATCCTCAAGTCAGAAAGACAGGCAGCAAAGACAACATTATTTCTACAGAGGTGATTAAAAGGGGAAGAAAACAAAACAAAAGAATTAAACATTGTGTTTATATGAGGTTGCTTTAAAGCACGTTGTTCTGAAAAGCTGCAAATAAAGCATCTGTAATCCTTTAAACACAAACTCTGGAAAGTAAAAGCACCTTTGAGGAGAAAGGCCACAAAATGCCAGCAGGCAACCCAGGCTTTCTGACAAGGACAGCGACATGAAAGGCCCAGATTAACAATAAAACTGCTGTGGGTGAGTATCGCTGCGCTTTCTTCCTGGATGGAAGTTTAATATAGGAGCGAGAAGTCTTAGGCGAGGAATTCACGGTAAATGCCCAAATCAATTATACCTGACAAGCGCAGGTAAACAGGCTTCCCGGGCATTGATTAAACATCAAGAGTTTTCAGCATCTGCTTCAGAGGAGCCCAGACCTGCTGACCTGCACCGCCACGACGTGTCCGTGACACCGAGGGCACAGCGACGCCGCGGAACCCCAGGGAACGGCAGGAGATGTGCCAGGGAGGGTCAGTGGGACATGGGGAAAAGGTTCTGCACCCAGAGGTGCTGGACACTGGGCCAGGCTCCCCAGGGAGGGGTCACAGCCCCAAGCCTGAAAACATTCAATAGATATTTGGAGGACGTCCTCAGACACACGGTGTGGCCTGTGGGGTGTCCTGTGCAGGGACAGGAGTTGGACTCCACGATCCTTGCGGTCCCTTCCCACTCAGGACATCCTGTGATTCGGTGACCCCTGCACCCGGGCCGGGTGGCTGCACAACTCGTCCCACGGCACGCCCGGGTCTGTCACCGACCCGTCACACAACCGGATGGACACCGAGGGCAGGGACCTGCGTGGGACAACCGGCACCACCTGAGAGCGCGACGGGCGCGCAGAGAATCGGTGCGAAGGGAAGGGGGCCAGAGGGAACTGCCAGAACAGGGAAGGTGCCGAGGTAGGCAGCTGAGAGCTTCACGAGGAAGCTGACCCAGCACTTCAGAGGGAAAAAGAAGAAAAAGAGGAAAAAAAAAAATGATTAGCAGTCATCAAGTACTTGTCATACACTAAAAAAGACCTTAAGTACATTCCCTTGTCAGGCCCATCACAGGAGATTATTCTGGGAAGAACGTTATATCTAAGGTTTGATGCCATCATGCCAAAGTTGGTATTTGACAGAGCCTCTGACAGAACTCCCAGCCCCTTGGACGGCCACGCCGCAGCTAAAACTGCTTTCTCTGCTGAGAATATCCCGAAACCCCATTTATAAACTGCAGGGAACCGGCCCACTTCACAGTTCCTGTCCCCATTTTAAATCCTAAGTCATATTCGTGACCTCATCCTTTTCCACAACAGGGAGCTAAGGAACGGAATTCACTGGATTCCCAGAGGAACCCAGAACAGGAGGGGCCCAGAGCAGCAGGATGGGCAAGAGAACTGGAAGAAAACGCACCACATCCATGCATTTGCATGAGTAAAGGGAACTGCAGGGAAGAGTGTCGCTATAAGAAACAAACACACACACAGCAAAAAACCACAAGTACACCCAAGCCTGCAAGTTCCACCCCCTCCCAGGGTTCTTCCTCTACCCCCAACTGCAAATTATTCTCCATGTGCAGTTTCCAGTAAATCAAGCTTTGCTAAATAACCCCGACATGTGCGGGGCTGAGAACCAGCCAACAAGCAATGATGAGATGTCCCTGGAATGATGAAGGGAAACGCAGCCACATCTCCCGGGTTCCGCGGCAGCCTGTTGTCCTCTCCCCTCGGCGCATATGCAGCGCTGCGAGCACCGTTCCCAAAAACCTCCCGTATCCAAAGGCTCATTTGGTTGACAAGGAGCCCGTGGATTCGCGGACAGATTGTCACACAAACTGTCAGGTTTTTTCAGAGAGACTATCAGACCCCTCTTTGCCTGCGTTACGGAGCACATCAAAGACACAGAAGATGAACCAGACGCAGGCTGCACAGATCTGACAGAATGGTGGGTGTACACGTTCAGAATACTGTACTGCTGGGGGGGAAGGCTTAATGTGAATAATCAGGGGCTGAAAGTTCCAGAAATGTGACAGTTTTTGGCAGCAATTCTCATCTTTGCATTTATTTATTGAAGGGAGAAAAACTGCCATACTAGAGGCAAACTTGGGAGAGGAAGAAAAATTAGATCAGCAGCAGTTTATTTTGCCACTGTACTTTTTCTTTTTTATTATTACTACTCCCAGAGCGTTTTCTGAAGATATTTGTATTTTCAGTCCGCGTTCTCTTCGCTATGCTTGCGGCTTCTCTTCCCATTTTATCCTGCAGGAGAGGCCGGTTCAATGATCACAGCCCAAGAGACCGCTAGGGATTTACAGGTCACCGTACCCGGTTAATGACACAGACAAATCCGGACTCTCGGAAGCGCCCGCTGGATGCGGAGATGCTCAGCAGCTCATTATTCCAAACTTCAAGCTCAAGTTATGGGTAATCAGCACACCCGAAGAAATACACCATACCCAGACAACCAAAAAGTAACAAAAGCTATTGTAGAAAATAATAACCTTAAGCATTAGGGTCTCACTTTTTAAATGGGGCCAGTATTCACTTATCTTCCAGTGAGCCAGAAACCTCTGTTAATGAATACCTGGAAAAACTTCCCAGCTCCACAGCTCAAAAGTGGTTTTACAAGGATAACGTGATGGCCTTCCCCTTTATTAGCAATACTTGAACAGACATTATAAAGCAACAGTATATTTATTTTACAGCCAGCCAAAAAAAGTTATTAGGCTATTTCTACCAAGAAATATTGATTATTACTCAAAAAGGACAGTAAAATATAAAACTGAGCACTGATAACAAAAATAAAATGGATTAACACAGATTCCTTTGGCCTACCACTGCCACACAGACTCCAGCTCTCCCTGCAAGGCATCAGTTATTCCAGAGAAAAGAACACCAGCATTGTTTTGTATTTATTTTGCTATTCCAAATGGATTGAAATTCTCCACACAGCTAACACAAAATAAATACAATGTTTATCTCAAGATAAAAAAGCCAAGAAGGACAAAGGAGAAGGGACGGTAAAAGGGATGAGAAAGAAATCAGAAAATATTTGTAAGCAATTTCCCTTCCGTCATTTGACAGTCTCATTCTCTCTGCTTTTAGTGATCTTCTCTTTCAGACGGTTTTTAACTGAGCTGTTTTGCCTCCTCTGCAGAGGACAAGGCACAATCACAAAGACATTTCTGTAGCGGGCAAAGAGCTGGTGAAACCTCCAAAGATGAGCCCAGGAGGACCACAGACCTCCAGGGCAGGTGGAGAGGGCCATGTGCACAGCGGGGCCATTGAGACGTAAATATTAACAAGAAAAACCAAAGACTGACCAAGAGCAGAGGCAGCTGCACAAATACCTGGTCCCGCAGCTCCAGCACAGACGAGTCCACCGATGGTCACAACCCCGGCGCACGGCGTCACCCGCGGCCATCAACAGCGTCTGGTCACCAGGAGACAGGTATTGCGCTTTCATTACAGGAGGAGGAACGGGAGCAAGGGATTTCTCACTGTTAGCCCATCACGGAATAACAGGAATAATTATTTACATTAAACCAGAAAAATCCCACAAAACCTTGCTGCCAAGGCATCTTGGGAGCATAAATGGAAGAACGCCACACGTCGGGTGTGCCATACACCTGCAGGCAAAAATCGAGTGTCAGGATTTCATCTCTAAATGCTGTCTCGAACAGCAAGGGGCACAACATGCAAACACAACAAGCCTTGACTTTGGGACTAAACAAGGAAGAAATAAAAGCAGGCTTAAAGCTCCAAAAGAGATATTTTGGTATGAGCATCTGTGATTATCTGGGGTTTGTTGCTGTAGCTGATAAATGTTGCAACAAGGCTCGGGAAACAGTGTTCTAAGTGGATTTTTCAGACACATAAAAAACCCCACCAGTTTTTCACCTATATCTACGGGACAAGACCAAACAATACATCATAGTCCTTCAACTGGGGACAGCTTGGGCTCAGAAATCAAACAGGAATGTAAAGGGACAGAACTTGAGTTTTCCTGGGGAACAGCAGGATGGGAAAAAGAAACCACCACCACAACCACTGCAGACCTGGAGCCAAGTCCTCTCTGTACAGAACGAGTGAACACACAACAAACTCAGAACTGGTCCTGTTTTCAACCACCAAGGACAAACTCCGTGTTCCTCACCGCGACGCCCTCTGCCCACCATAGAAATCAACAACTATTTTTTTCTTTTTCTGTTCTTCCTGCAGCAAACCCTCGCCTCTAACTGGAGGAAGAGTTATTATCCAAGTGCCACAGGAACGAGTGATTAGCCCTCAGGAATTAATGGCTTTTCGCTGCTGCTAACGGAAGGTGTCTCTCAACAAACACCTTAAAGGTGGAAGGCCTCACATACTACACTTAAACCCCTAAACAGCCAAAGGAAATTCTGTGGGATACGTAGCTATTATGAAAAACGAAGTTTACAAATTCACCTGCGTGCCCAGGCGGGCACAGCAGGCAGCGTTTTTTACACACCCACGTGAGCTGCCTTCTGTTTCCAGAACCACAGGCCAGCCAGCTCCAGGTTCGCTGCATGTCAGGGTAAATCAGGTGATCCCTGTGTACCATCCAATTCATCATAAGACATCTCGAGGGGGAAGGAAAAAAAATAATCCAGGCGCTCCTCGATTGACCCGGGCGTGAAAGTTCACAGCAACCTTGCAGCTTGAAATTACACAAGCAGAAATTTGGCTTCTGTTCAGAAGAATGAGGAGAAAAGAGGCAAGAGAAGGAATTAAGCCTTTTTTTTTCCTCAAAGAAAGACCCAAAATGCAATAATTGGGAAGGAAAAGAAAAGCTAGTTCTTCTCTTAAAATATCCTGGTTATTACAAGTCGTCTCAAATCAGAGGTTTAGGGTTTTAGCTCAGGTCCCATCTCTCGCTCCCCTGTGGCCCAGGGAGGATGACACCGATGGACGTGGCCGTTCCTTGCTGTTGCTGCCCTCTGTCTGATGGCTACTCCGCTGTATGGTTATTATTTCTATTTAAGACAGAACACAAATTGAGCCATCATTTCGTATTTACTTACAATGGGGCTGGACTGGGAACGGGTGAGTCAGGTCACCCTCATTCGAGCCCAGGCGTTCAATGGGAACTGCCACTGGGATCATTCCTGGTGCAGCAGAATATAGAGCCAAACCACCAGCTAAGCCCAAAACCAAGCAAAAACAAAACAAAAAGAAAAAAAAAAATAAAAATAAAGGGAGGGGAAACGCCAAACACAAACCACCACTCATCATCCTGGGATCAGGAGAGTCTGTGAAAGACGAAGCAAATACCATTTGCGGCGGCTCAAGACCTCACGGCAAGCCTGACGGCGCACATATATTTAAGAACATTAAAACATGTTATTTACAAGCTACTTCTGAGTCACTCCAGTCTCTCGGGAATGCATATTATATGTTCAAGAAATTGGAATAGCTCTTTTATTTATGTTTCTTTAAAATGACTGGCAGATGGGGAAAAACCTTCAGAGAAGTGGCCCTGGGCTGTCATGAAACGCGTATTTAACACCCCCCCGTACACTACTGAGCACAGGCAGTTCGGAAGGTACGGCCGCTGGAAATACAGAGTAGTCCCTTTCTAAAGTCTGATCTCTGCACTACTTAATTCAGCACAAATTCGAGATGCTCTGTGGAGTCTGCCCAACTTACAGAGTAATTGTTCGCCGTGTTTTCCATTAACACGATGACAGCACATTCTTTAAAGGCAAAGCCATCGTTTTTAAGGACCTTTTCAAAACAAGCCCAGGCCTCGGCTTGATTTTTGAGTCACAACAGCGATGCCTTTTTTTCGGCAGGACCGTTGTGGGCTGAAATAGAAATCTCAGATTCCCCAAAATGAGGTTCTTATGCAAGTGGGTTCTACACACACAGAGAAGTTTAGTCTACCTGAAACAATTTCCAAGGCCAAGTCTAAATTTGGAATATCCCGAGAGAAGCGCAAGCTTCAATCATCCAAATCCCAGCAGACACACAGACTCCAGCCTAAGGTCTGGAACATATTTAATCAATTCGCTGTGCTAACTCTCGGCAGTTTCATAAAATAGCCAATACTGCAACAACAGGGCCAAAAATTAATTGTACACGGGTTGGCGAGTTACACGGAAATAAGAGGCAGCAGCGGTATTTATTGCAGCAGGTTAATGTGGTTGCTGCGAATGTTGAACTACATGGCAGTAAAAACAGGTGAGAGAGACAGCGTGTGTGTGCACGTATGTCTATGTGTGTATGTGCATGTGAATGCTGCTTTCCACTGGAAAAGTAGCACTGGTCTTACTGGGAACAGTGCTACCTGTATATATGCACATTCAGAAATACCATTCTGCTTATAAACAGGCATATAAACAGCACAAAGAGGGAGAAAACAAATGTAAGCTATTAGGCAATAAGAAAATGAATGAAATGAAGGGAAAATTTGGTTGGGGAAAAAAAAAAAAGGCAAGGGAGGGTATCAGAAATATTAGAAAATGGCAAAAGCTCCCAAAAATAAGACAAAAGCACCCCTTGTTTCACTCTTTTTGGACGAGACTTGACAAATACTGCAATGTCGAGTTCTAACAAAGAGACAAGATCACATTCGAGGTGTTTTTGTTCTGCCTTTAACAAGCCTTCATAGTGATACACTGATGAGACCAGATACCAGATTGTTATCTAAATTCAGCTGCTAAATTCAGTGTTAGGACTAAGTTCAAACCACACGCTGCCACATTTATTTCACAAGCCGAGCCCGAGGATGGATTCCTCCAAGATGAAGAGGCCCATAAGCATCGTTCCCTTTGCAAAGGTACCCGAGATGCCAGGGAAACAAAATCACCGTAAGGCTCTCTAAGCTAATGGGGCAGGCTGAAGGGGAAGCAAACAGCTGCTGCTTGTAATTTGATGTAACGCACTGTCCATCAGTCACCATCTATCAAAGATAGAGCACATGCACTGCAGGGAGGGCAGAGAGGCAGCGCTGACATCCACCACATTTTATTTACCCTATTATAGATGTTCTGCGAGTTCATCAAATTACCAATCAATGTATCGGATCTCTAAAAGCTGGTGCGCTGAGGTATATTAACTACTAAACTTTACAAGCTTTCAGCAAAACAGCCGTTAAATGGGTGAATTGAGCGCAGGGGACTCGAAGTCACTTTGCGAGTTGGCCAAGGGCAACAACGAAGCAACAGCCTCAGATAGGGACACGATGGAGAAGCATCAGGCGGCGCCTCAAGGTGCTGCTCAGAGCCAATGGGTACCAGCAGAAAGAAGAAATTAGGGATATCGTCCTCCCTTTCCTCCCGCAGCACGGCATTTAATGTCTGGGAATAGCTGGCAAGAGGATGGGAGGTCAGAACCGCTTCAGATGACAATTTCAGGTTCGTTCCGCCTTTCGTTTTGTTCCCGTTCAGAAATTTAAGGCGCGCAGAAGACAAGGTCCCCCCGGCCTCAGACGGCCCCAGCGGCTGCCAAGTGATCTGGCTCATTCGGATGGATCTTATCAGCCTGTTTCAGAAAACTGCACTGGGGATTATTCTTCTTGTTCTCAGAAGATGGAATCAACAGCTCGATGAACTGGGCACTTCGCTATATTGCTCCACCGGCCTGAAAGGCAGACGGCTTTTTCGGATCAGAGCTGTTGTAGGTTCATGTAAAGCGCTACTGGGTTTGCAGGAGAAAGCTTTTGCAGGAGGGGATGAGAACCGAACAAATTAGGTAAGAAAAAACACATTAAAATTGTAAAGAATATTGTGAGGCTCAATTACAAAGGCGGGAGACAAGAAATACACAGTGTTTCAAAAAGATGGACCCAATTTCAAAGATGTAGTGATTTCAAATCGGGTTCGTCTTTTTGAAACCTCCTGTACTTCTGAAAGGGAAACACATTTTTTGAGAGCAGAACTCGGTTTCGCATTAGCTGTTCTTCCCCCACATACCCCAGCACTGGCTGGAGCCGCAGCAATAGCTCCCGGGCAGCCCTAAGAGTTACAAACCATTTTATTGAGAGAACGAATGATGTGGGTGACACTTGCCAAGACACATCAACTCATTTAGAAAAGGGCACGGAACCTTCAGGTCTCCCTGAGAGGGCAGAGGGTTTGGTTGAAGATAACACCAACACAATTGGCTTTTTCAAAGGCAGGCGGGTGCTCTGGGGTCCCACAGCCCCAACCCCAACCCAGGGAACTGGTTCCTCGCCCTCTTCAGCAGAAATCTCCAGCAGTTTGTTCAGCCCCATAGAATCTGCTGAAAATTAATCATGAAGACCCGATATGAACATATTATTCTGGAAGACTTATCGCTTCCTCCAAGGAAGTTTTTATTGAGATGAGTTACTGGCCAAAAATCATAGAACTGACAGTGGACTCATGGAGGAGTGACCTTGGTGTTCCAGAACCGGGACACTGCTCCAAGAAGGAGGATCAAGCACAATAAGAATAACAAACAAAACAGAAGTACACTTCTCTCCCGTTCTTTACACATCCTAAATACTTTACAAACATGAATTAAATAGTAAGTGCAAGGGCAAAAGGAGATTAATTTACACAAACCAAGCAAGGTGAACACCACACACAAAATGACAAGATTTGTGAAGCTGAGCAGAGAAAAAGGTACAGTCTCTCTTATTAATTTTTTTTTAAAAAAAGGTATTTGTTTAATGCATTCCTTTCCCACTTGCATAAATACTCTACAGCTTATGAATACTTCGTGTGCTACTCACTGCTCTGAAAAACTACAAGCGGAAAAACGTTGCATATTAACGTACCCACTGCTCACAGTCACCCACAGCCACCTCCCCGAAGATAACGTGGGAGCCGAAGCTTCAGAAAATCCAAACAAAGAGGAGAAATCCAACTCCAGCGAGGGGTTTCACCCCATTTATGAGACATCTCCAGCCTTTCTCTGCCGTTTTACGCCGGGTTTTGCTGGTTCACAGCGCTGCCCTTCGCCAGGTTGAACCCAGCGAGAGGCCAAACGGCAAAAGGAGTCAAACAAATATTTCCTTGGGAGAAAGTATAAAAACAATGTGTGAAGTGTCCTGGTATCTGAAAGGTGCCAGGAAACACTTTGTTTCTTATCACACATTTTTAAGGATGTTTCTACCATGTGGAGAAGGCAGGACAAAGCATACGCAGCATCCTTAATAAAAAACCAATTTCTGAGCAGTATCTATGTTAAGTATTTACACCGAGCTCCCTCCATCTCCCTCCCTGCTTCTCAGTAACATATAAACGCATGAAAAAGCATCAGATTAAGCTTCTCAAATTGAGTGTTTCTAAAGTTTTCCTTACAGATTATTAGGTCCAACTCTCATTCTCCCTACCCAGAGAAACACTACAATATAAAGCCTCCTATAAAACAGTTGAGATGAGACCCACTTTTTGCGCAACAATTCCAAATTACATGGATGAGATGTCAAATTACTCTAACAAGTCAGAAGTTTAACCGCTTATAACAAATTAGCCAGGTCTCATTACTGGATTACTTATTGGAGATTAGACAGTCACACTGGAAACGCAGGTGTGGAGTGGAATGGAATGGAATG
Organism: Pampusana beccarii; assembly: GCA_013399365.1. Lineage (NCBI taxonomy): Eukaryota > Metazoa > Chordata > Aves > Columbiformes > Columbidae > Pampusana > Pampusana beccarii. The sequence continues at coordinate 96,592 of VWYH01008401.1, forward strand.
TCTGTAGCACCCAAATCCTGCAATTACACACACTCCTCTAAGAAATGGTTAGTTCAAAGGATTTATTCCTTGTAATTTTCCTGATTACAAAAATACTTCAGGCACTCCAAAACAAAAACAGCCAAACAATCCAAGAGACTGAAAGCCACAATTACAACCAACTACGAGAGCTAAAGCGAGGACAACCAAGGGCATCAGCAGCGTCCTGATCCTCCGCGAGGAATTTGTTCAATAAAATTTGATTTAAAAAGAAAATAAATAAAAAGGTCTAAAAAGCGTGCACCGCACTGCGGGCAGAACAAAACCTCCTGTCCCTTCGCACACACGACCCCTGACAAACTGATGATGAAGAACATCTCCCTACACCACACCACAGCATCGGTGTAACCCCGCTACAGCTACTCATGCGTCCCAATCTACACTCAAAACCACCAAACGCTGCCACTAGCACGTGGCACTTGCTCAACACAAGTCACAGGTGCAGATCAAGTGTTAAAAACCGCAAAGAAACAGAAGCAAACCACGATTCTGATACAAGTACTGTGTATTTTCGTGGTCCACCTGACTCTCGAGCCCTGGGTGCATCATTTGGGTTCACACCTCTCAAGAAGGATTAAATCGATGTGGTGAAGCTCCGAAGATGCCCAGCCAGGAGGATCAAAGCATTTGAGGCAAGTTTCCCACCTACTTGCCCTGATCTTCTGCTCATCCCTGGACATCCAATTTGAGTCCCAGTTGGGACCAGAACGTTGACCACGATGGATCTTTAGTGCGACCAGCACAGCTCCACTCACCGTCTCACGGCTTCCAGTCCCTTCCTAGAAGGCACAGGGGAAACCCCAAATGCTCAAACACTGGAATTTTCTCACATGTGCCCTTTCCCGTGAAAATTTTAATCAGACTGTCTAGAGAAACTGAGTTTTTCAAGATCTGTTTGAAGTAAGATACGCCCACAGTTCATCTCATGCAAAACTAAAGGCAAAGCCTTTTTAGCATTTCTATAGCTTTACTGTTTCACAACACTTTGCCCTCCCATTATAAGCTATTCCATCATATAGATGGAATAACTGAGATAGACGGGCTAAGTAATTGTTTCAAACTCCCAAAAGAGAAACAGCTATTAGAAAATGAGCAGGTTTTTTGCTTCCAGTTCTGTGCTCTGTCCAGTAGATTACAACCCCCTTTCAGGGGTTACAAAATAAAGAGATTATGTATTCACACAATCTGCCGCCTTCAAGGGAACTGGTGGGTTCAGTTCTGGTCAATACATCTCAAAGACAAAGCCGCAAGGGGGAAAGGGCCCAAAGACAAACAAGTGGAATGAGAAACGGGAAAAAAAAACCATTCACACAAGCAGAGGCTGAAAAGGTGAGGACTGCTCAGCTTAATGGGAAGGTAAGAGAGGGAACAGAAGCCTTCCGAGAATGAATAATGAAGAGAATTCCTTTTATCTCTTTCACATAAAGGATATTAAATGAAAAGAAAAAAGTATTTGAAACTGGTAACAGAGAATTTATAGCGTAGATAAGTTAACCTGTGGCACACGCTGCCACGTGATAGCGGAGGCAAAGAGCTCAAGAAGGCTTCAGGAAAAACGCCCGAGACACAGAAGAGCGATGGCAGCAATCCAGGTTCCATTCCAGCGAACAAAAATACTGAATGAAAATCAACTCTCTTTGCAGCGGGGCATGTGGCAGCTTCTGACTGACAACACTTAGCAAGACTCTTCCCAAAGTTGTTCTCTAAAAGTTTTGTTTGTTTGTTTCTTTTGTTTTGATGGGGTTTTTCTGCATCTTCCTTCCAAGCCTTTGAGAACTGACCAGTCAGGAGACACAGGAGCGGCTCCGTCTTTGATTCAGAGCAGCAGCTGCTGCGTTGTAAGGAGTAAATAACACCGTTATTCTTAACGTCCTACCGGGAAGGTACTCGCTTCCCAACACCAACAGTTCAAAACAACCTTCAAAACCAAAATCTCGAGGTCTCCGACTGCTGAATTCTGTCATCGCGCCGAAGCGGGGACAAAGCCAACCTCTGAAAACACAAACTTCCATTGCAGAGCTCCTCCCCACCTCAGCCCTCACCCATTTGCCTTTTTTTAATTCTTAACACAGACACGCACATTCATAGATATAGAAAAATATACCTAAGCCCGAGTTGGAAGTTTTTAGCACAGTGGAAGGAAGAAATAAATAAATAAATGTCAAGGTCTGCGTGTATTCAACAAATAAAAGTAGAATTATATAAAAGCAACAGCTAATAAAAAAGATTGTTCCGTGCTGCGTTTTCCATCTTTCCAACCATTATAGGAATAAAATTATCCACGGAGAAGATCGAAAACCTTTTTCAAAACTAATACAATTAAGCTTTATTACATTGTTTCAAGTACATTCCTCCTCCATCCAGCCCCCACCACCTCCCACTCCAATCTAGACTTACGGTGGGAAACATTCTTCTATTTTATTACCAGCAAAACGCTCGTGCTTAAGGGTCAGAAACGAGCTAGTGTTTCAAGAGAGGAAAGAAAACCCGTCCTTTTCATCTACTTGCTTTTGTACACATAAGAACTAGGAGATGGTTTCTATGCAGCTCTGCAGTTTGAATAGGACTATGGCCAAGGCACCGCACCCCCCAAGAAGATCCTGCACTAAAATCCCCATCACCTTGCTTAAAAAGTCACCCTGCAGGGTGCAAGGGACACGGACCTGAAAAAGGAAACAGAAAATACAACAAAAGACCTCAAAAAGGGGACAACGCAGCCTGGCCACAAACTTCTCCCCACTCCACTGTCCATAAAGGACAGACACACATACACATTTTCCCCGCGGTTTCCGCTTCATGAAACCAGATCCGGAGAGAAGAATATAATAGAAGCACACAGCGTGAGCCCGAGAAATTGCAAAAATTCCCTTTGCGTACGAACATATGGACAACTGTGATAATTAGAACGATAGCTGCTAGATTGTTTGCAATTTCACTGAACAATCCCCATTATCTAGAAATAGAATTTAAAAATCTGAATGCAACACTGAGTGGTAGTTTTAATAGTTTATTTTTTAATGAACTGTACGGATTAAAGTGTTGCAAAATTGTACCGTGTGAAATTGCTCATGGGCATGTTTTACCATCAATGGCTTTAAAAAAATGCTGTATGGACAATCACGTAGTAGCAGGGAATGAAACGGCGAATAGATGCGCCGATAGTTTCCTACCATTTCTATAATCTGCAATTTTCCCATGTTCCATATTCCCTATCATGCTACATGTTGGTAGTAAAGCTGATTGATTTCTCTGTCTCTTTACAACCCACCTTTTCCATTGTTTGCATTTCTTTTTAGTCACATAACACAACCACAAGTCAGATGTACGCAACTCCCTGTCAGGAGGTCTAATTGCTTCAAATCGGAGAAGATTATTCTCCACATTTATTAAAAAATAAAGACTACTTATAACGTTACTTCATTTTGCCAGGAAGTGAAAAATGCATTAGTTCATAAGGAACAGCATGGCTGCTCCTATTTTTATGGCATCAATTTTTAAAAACTCATCAGGGTAAACAATTAAACAGAGAAGCAAATCCCATGTTTAGGGGAGAGATTCAAATCCCTAAATGGATTTTCAAAGGTCATTTCAGGCTTAAAAGACGCTTGACAGTGTCTTCTTAAATCACGCTCATTTCTAAGGCTTATCCACCAAGAAACAGGCAGTGAATTAATAACACAACGTTAATTCATATTTATAGCAAGATTTCTGGTTGGGTTTGGTTTTTTGTGTTGTTTTTTTCTTTTTGGTGGTGGTGGCTTTGTTTTAATTTAGGAAAAGGTTTTTAACAAAAGGAATAAGAAAAAAGGGCACTTATATTTTATTTTTTGAACTTAGCTTTCACCTAAACCCTATGGTGAAAAAGAAAATCAAGTTTGAATTACTTTATTTTAAAAATCACCCAGTTAAAACCTCCTTATCTTTCACACGTAAGTTGTTAAAAAGATTTGGGTTGTACGGCTCATTCATCAAGTACACAAGAAGTGAGGGGCAACCAGATCCTGGGAGCTGACAGTTCCAGGCCAAAAAATGTTGTTTCTCTCCTCTTTGGATCCACACAGATCCGCATCCAACCCCGTCAGTATTCTGAGGCCACAAATAAAAGAGAACTGAGCCTCACCTTCCTCTCGATGCGGGCCAGCTGCTCTTTGTAGAAGGCCTCTTGCCGCTTCAGCTCTGCCTCCCTGCCTTGCAGCTCCAAGACCTGGGAAGAAGAACAAAAAGCATCAGTAGGAGAAGAAATTAAAAATAAAGAGCGTGTGAGTAAGGAGAGCACAGGGGATGCAGAGTGGAACTCGGAAAATCCACACTGCTCAGGATGAGCGTGTGGGATCGCTCTGGGTGGAATTTCAGACCTCCAGCCTTGCAGTTCAGTTTGGACGGTGCCCACAAGTCTGAAACACTTACTAGTATCCTACTCAAACTCATTACCTTGATTTTATTCCTCCTGATCAAATGAAAGCATATAATTGGAGAAAGGTGAAGCCTTCCTATTGCCTTTTTCAGAACTCTCCCTCATCCAAGTCTTTGTCTTGGCCTCAAGTCGCGCCAGGGGAGGTTTAGATTGGATATTATGACAAAATTCTTCCTGGAAAGGGCTGTGGGGCATTGGAACAGGCTGCCCAGGGCAGTGGTGGAGTCACCATCCCTGGAGGGGTTCAAAAGGTGTTTAGACCAAGTTCTTAGGGACGTGGTTTAGTGCTAGACTTAGGTTAGGTTATGGTTGGACTCAATGATTTGAGGGTCTTTTCCAACCAAAATGATTCTATGATTCTTTACCAAATCACGATGGCTATTACTCCACTTCAGCGTTCCTCACGTTACCTTCAAAACAAATCTCAAATCCTCCACTTTATAAACACTTGGCTCTTGGAGCCCCTGAAAATTTCTATAGATTTAACACATCCCTGCGGTCATGAGGGGGATTTGAAAGCCAAGTCTGTGTTGTAATGTTTTTATATAGCAACACACACTGTGACTGACCGCGCATTTGCATTTACACACACGTATAGGGCCACCCTAAGAACGGAGCATCCATCCCACCCGCTCCTCCGGCCGGGTCTGCGGGTTTGGAGCACAGACGGATGTCTGAGAATTTCTCTTCCATCTTCCAAAGTATAAGTGAGACACTTCCAGAACAGCAAACTTCATCTACATGCCTATGCTTAAAAACAATACTCCAAATAAAGCCTGTGTGCTTACAGCAACAGCTTTTTCCTTTTAGCTCTTTACAACCAGCAGCACTTTATTTCATTCCCACCCCTAAACTGAACTAGTATTTAGAAAACACGGCATTGATGGACCCAAACCAAATTTTTAAGCTTAAAAATAGCAAGCAACAACAGCAAGAAGAATGGCACTTGATTTCCTTCCCCCGCCCCAAATCTCTCGGGTCACATAAGGTATCACCAAGCAAGAAGACCTTTCAAAACTAGAATTATTACGCTGTTTAACATGGACACAACCCCTGCTAATCTACAGTATCCCAGCAGCGTTGCTCTGAACTTTTAATGATGATGGTACAACCACAGAAAATACTGGTCCGATATGATTAAGCAGCTGGGACAGAAACACCCCCGTGGGCTCAGACCTGTCATTTTACGGCCAACAGCCATTGTTAATGAGAAAAATTACATCTGAAAGCAAGTTGCTGCGCATTTCCTTCTCCCTACTCCCCTGCTGATGGAAATACAGGGGTATAATAGGGTTTAGAAGAGATTTTAAGGTAGGCAGTGAGGGACGGTTGATAAGTAAGCAAGAAAAGAAGTAGGAATATGTGAAATGGGGGCCTTGTAGGGGCGTGGGGAGGCGTGTTTGTTTTTAAAGGAAAAATAAATGTTTTGGTGCTCATGTTTGTCATCCCAGCCAACAGGACCAGGGTAAGGCACAAGCACTATGGATGTGCATCTAAATCCTCTTGCTCCCAAAGACATTTGACTAAAGGCAAAATCTCTGGCTTTGGTTTCACCAGAGCCAGTATGTATATTCTGGCCCTCAAGCTGAAATGGGATGGAGAGAGGGATGAGAATGAGCTGCCCCATACATTAAGCCTGACTAAAGAGATACCACAACAATAGGGGCACTGATGGGCACTTCGTAAGTGCCAGAATTGTTACCGTTTTGTGCTACGAGAACCACAGTTAGCCTTCTGAGCCGACATCCAGCTTCTATGCAGAAAGGGACTAAGCAATTTCAACTGAAACGAAACAGACGTAAGGCAGCAGGGTGGGCTGGTGGATGGCCAAAGGACCCTGATCCTCCTGCTGATTTTCTGCGTAACACCCATAAAATCAGATGACTAAACAAGTGACCTGTGTTTCCTTAAGGAGGAAATAAATACGGAAAAGAAAGAAGAGTAATGGAGTACTGGCCCCTCTGCACAATTCAGATGGAAGGTGCTTTTCATATGAAGTGTAAGACAAGGAGGAGGGGGGAAAAATGTCAAAAGATCAATTCTTAAAAATGCAAGGAAGTTTCTGCTCAGTCTAAATAAATGAATCATGTGGCAGTGCCACTCTCCTGGGGTAGCGACTATTGTGGGAGCACAAAAACAATACGTGTAACAATATGGGTGGGCAAGAGGTTTTATTCTGTTTCTGGCAAGACGTGGATCCATGTACCAACGCACGTACCAATGCACGCACATATTTTCTCATCCTGTGTTCTTGCCTGACCTCGTTCACCAAGAAATTCCGCACGTTTATCAGTATGACACCTCCGGAAGGCAACACAAACCAAATACCTGGTCTCTTGAGCAGGGCGCTGAGCTGCAGACACACCAGAGGTGTGCATACCCTGTTAGTGACCTCCCTAGGCTCTTGCAAAATTAATGGCAAAAAAATCAAAACCTGACGTCCCAACTGCAGGGAATGATGTCTGTATACTCCCAATTCTTCCCCCCAAGTAATTTCTCCCATATCATCTCCCATTATGTCCCACTTACCGCCCATCAGTTGTGTGATCAACCAGAGGTTGCAGAGAAAAGTTTTACTTGCAACTCAAACATATTTTCAATGCCTGGCTTGTTTTCAAGCGCTGATGTTTCAGCGCATTGAAGTACACTGAGAAACATCCTCTTTGTGACAGATCTGCTTGAAAGTTGCTTTCCGTTCCCCTCTCTCTCCAGATGTTATCGCTAGAAACTTTAGTACACTTTATGACGTTTGAAGTATGAAAGCTACAGTCAGAGCATGTGTCATTTGAAATATTCACTGTTCCAATATGGGTTAGGCAACAAGGGACATTTTGTATGAACACAGGATATTTATTAAGAGTTCCACTAGTCCTGCTGCTTATTCCCTACCTGAAGTCAGAAGCCTGTGATGTCCCAGAGAGAACTGGCTGCTATGGAAATGATTACAATTTCACAGGGGACTGAGATTGCAAGTGCCAAACAAAGCATCAGATACACTTTTCACATAAAGGCCTTCAGAACTAGAGGAGGAAGGACAAAGGAAGACATGCGTGATAACACACTGGTTTGAAAATCACGTATCAGAAAGCTGAATTCCACATCCACGCCGCAGAAGCCACATCTGAGCTTGAACACGTCATGCAAGATTTGACCAAAGCCCAGAAATGACATCTAAGCAATCAGTGTAGAACACAGCAGAGTGTGATGTCCAAGAATTATGAAAACAGAAACAAAACGGAGGCGAGGAAGAGCGTAGTTAGTTGTAGAACACACAAATACACACAAAACTTAGAAAAGCAGCATGGGACAGCACGTATTTGTAAAAGAGAACGTATAATATGCAATAGGCAGATGTGCTGTGCACAAAAACGAGGTATAAGATGGTGTCAGAAGTTACAAGCACTGCATTCTTACAAAAGGATGGTGAAAATATCCTACTAGCGAGCTACTACAGGTCCCATGGGCATGGATCCACGGACTAGTTGGGGGCTCTTTCAAATTCCCCCTACATCGTATCCTTACACCGTCTCCACAGCCCACAGTTTTGCAGGTTGTCAGTGCTGCTTTGGACGGTGACAAAGAGCTCGGGCAGAGTCCTGTGGGGTTCCCTGACTCCTCCTCACTCTTCATCAAGTAACCCACTTAGAAACAAACTGCGAAAGCGCATTTCTAAGGCTCCGCATTACACCCTGGCTCAACTAAAGAATTCAAGCACCGGCCTCTGCTAGCTGACAGGCAGGCCAAAAGAAATATTTCACAAGCCTCTTAATTGAGGTAATGAAATATTATTGGTTTAGTCTCTGTGAGCAAAGCCTCGTCCTGAACTGACATCAACATGCAACACATCAGAACGTGAACTGATCTTCTGGAGCTGGGGCTTCGTTCGAGCTACATCCCTTCTCAGATTAGCTTGGGCTTCGCCTCCCCTGAAATATCACCAGATTTTCATTATTTTTAATCATAGTCCCTTCTCGTCACCTTGTTAAACATGAAAACTAGGAAGTCTGCTTGCAAAAGAAGAGCTTCTTGATGGGGTCAGATTACAGGAGGGAACGTGGCACCCGGGAGCAAAGGGCAGCAATGGCACAGCCCCAGTACTGCTGGGAGCCTGGGATCTGGGGAGAGGGCACGGGGAAGGGCCCATGGAGAAAAGAGGAAAAAAGAGAAAATAAATTTAAAAAAACAGATCCCACCCCTCTCTCTGCAAAGGGCAATTCAAGCTAGACGGAAAGGTCCATACCTCAGTCTATAAAGAATTTCCTCAAAGGCAAGTCACAGCGCTTGGCAAGATTACTGCAAAAATATTTATCTTCTTGGCAAAACGCATTCACCAGCCAGAGATGAGCTAGTGAGAAGGCGCCTAGAGAATCAGTCAGAGGCAATCCAGGGAAAGAAGCTACAAGGATAAAGGGAAGGTCCTCGAGTCTCTATCAAATGCCTTGTTTCTACATCATCCTGTCTTTGCTGAGGAGTTATCAGCTTCCCCCAAGGTATCCAGGAACATCCCCGCAGCAGCACAGCAGAGATGTTTTGGCCGGGTACCTCAGCTTGCCACACTTCACAACTGCAAATCTTTATACCTCATGCTTCCCCGTGCCTCTTCCAGCCCTGGTAGCGGTCCAGGTGGCAGGGGAAAAAAAACCAATGCTATTAAAGGCTCCAAGACTAGAAGAAGGAATTGACAGCAATGCACCGGAGAACAGAGCTCGCTCCAAAATTAGCTGGCTGGCATGTTCCCCACCGAACCCCACGGGATGGCAGAGCTGAAAGGGCAGCGCAGAAATAGGCAGAGGCAGCTTGTGCACATCACGCCTGGGACTGAACGGCAGAACTTCATCGGGAGGCTCGTACGGGACAAGTAACCATGGGGGAGCCCTCACCCAACCTCCCCTTGCAGCAGCAGAAATATTAAATATCACCAATGCTGCGGAGGCGCCTGCGTTCCCTATTCCAGACACGCAAGGCCTACAAAAACCACTTGCTTTTTGTCCTTTCTCTCTTTCTTTTGAAGGCAGGTGACTGGGTTTTGATTTGTTTTAGATGCCAGATGCAGACTCACGGCCTTAAAAAGCAGCACTGGTGTAACCTTCATTTCCTCCTGTTTCTGCTGCTCTCTCAGCCAACAACACACACCACCAGATCAAGTTTGGTTTCAGCAGCTGTAAGCTACACAAAAGGAACCAGTGAAAATCTTTATGGAGGAAATAATATGCAATTTTCTAGCTGAACACCTTTTAAAGTGTAATGACAGAAAATAAAATCCTGCATCTGTGCTCAGCAATAACAATCTGTACACGCGCAGTAACAACATGACACTTGGAATAAGCAAGATCCAGACAAAAAAAAAAAAGAGAGCGCGCTTACCCAGGCGTCCAAATCCGCAGGCTTGGAATAAAGAGAGCACAAGAGAGAAAGGAAGGGAAAGAGAAGAAAAAGAGAAATCAGTGATTTATGGAGGCCGCCTGCTGCTGCACAATATAGCTTTTAGGATGACAAGTTAAGAAAAGTTCCTTAAAAATGACAAGCATCTTAAACAGTGCAGTGCTGTCCCCTGTTGGGAACTGTGCTATTAAAGCAAAACAAAAGCACACGCGCTCCCAAAAATAAAAACAAAGCAAGGCCCCCAAAGGCTGCTGCGGGATTGCCCTGGAGGGTGGAAGCCAAGGGAAGGCAGCTGGGAAGCAGCGGGGTTCAGGGATCATGCAAGGTGCTGCACGTCAGAGACACCGATACCCACGACGTGCAGCAACGAACGTGGCGATGCCGGGCGGACTCAAAAGGACGTGGCCAACAACCACGCTGCTTCCAAATTACCTGCAAAGAACCGGTACCCTTTTGTAAGGGTGTTTTTGAACGCACAAGCTGACCTACACGGCAAGTCAGCTTTTTCACCGGATAATTTCAAAGAGCGCTTCCTCACGGAAAGCCAGTTGACTGATCAGATTTCCGACCAGATTCCCCTCCACAGGCCACTGAACACATCTTTAGCGCACAGTCCAAACCTCTGCCAAATCCAAGCTGCCTTCACCTGCTCCTTCTTTTGTCAGCAAGCCTATTTAAGTGTGAAGACAAGCAGATCAAGCAGGCTGCAGTATCACCTTTTATTTCCTTAAAACTCCTTTTTACTTACGCAGTAACCCAGCAGCAGCAAAGCAACTACAAGATGATAAACATTTCATGCCTGTAACCACCTCCTTCTGCAGCCAAGGCATTTATGAGGCAGCCCCAGCTCTCGTTCGCTGTCAGGGGCCACAAACCTTCCCTGCATCTCAGGGCGACATTCAATCAGCAGCACATTCACTAAGCAGGAGCTTCTGCAACGCTGCCCTTTTTTTACGATGATTATTTATTTGAGGGGAGTTAACGGGGCAGGAGAAACTTTCCTCTTGGTCATAGTTCAGAGCCAGAGGGAGCAGACGGCGGAGCACGATGTGTTTATGGGATCTGCCGTCATTTTAACAGCACGGAGCGGCTGCGGCAGGTAACCGAGGGACGTGTGTCCTCAGCTGCGTGTGCCGGGCCAGCCTCACCCCCCGCAACGGCCCGGGGGGCTGGACCCCAGCACGGACAGTTCAACCGGGGGCAGCCAATTCCCCCCTTTCTGCAAACAGGTTTGATGTCACAGCATCAAGTCCTTGGCCAAACAAACCCACACACAACAGGGGTAATCGCTGCCCGATCTCGATAAAAGCCTGATTTGAATAACATTTTTCTTCCCGGTGATTTTTACAGTCAGGAGAGACACGCTTTGTTTTGTTTTTACATTTTAGCCATGGCCAGGCTGCCCGTTCTCAGCAGATGGGGAGGAGGAACACAGGGCTCTTTATGGTGCGTGTTATTATTTCAGCAGGTAGGTCATGCACACCAGTAGCTCTTCACTGGATGTACATCTGTCATCCCTGGGGTGCCTAAGCCATTAACTGTCACGTTCCTGGTGGACAAATGTTTGCATGACAAAAAATGAACTCGAGGTACTAACTCAGTGGCACTGGACAGTTGCTGAGAAGAGAGTGAGGAGAAGGAACCAGCCCTATCACTTATCTCTTATTCCCCTATAAGATATAATGCACAATAGCAGGATTACAGTTTTAAGAAGGATAACGCTGTTACTAGCCACAGGGCATTTCTTCTGCAGGTACTGCCAAGCGCGTTAATTTTGTCACCTTTCAGGAGCGGGGGAAATTATTACTCCAAGAATAGACAGATACACTTCACTGAATGGAAACAGGAAAATTAAAACAAGTATAGAATGCAGGAGGGCATATTGCTGTGTTGGGAAAAAATAACTACATTTGGAGTGAAGCACAGAGCAAATAAAATAATAAAACAACACAAAAATGAAAAAAATCAAGAGGGCTACTGGTTTAAGTTTTGCTACTTAGTAAGCCTGCGCCAAGGTCTCTTAGTAGACCCGCATTCACCAACATGGACTGATAATAAAAATGTGCACTAATACTGTCAAAGTTTAAGTAAAGTGTTTAAGAAATGAGCAACATCTGGGTTCTTGCTTCCTAAGCGAGTGAGCTTCACCTCCAGCTCCCAGCTGGGGGCTTGCGAACTTCACCATCCCAGCCCCGGGACGCAGCATCTTTGAGCACCCCTGGTCAGTCCCGCCGTCCTCTTCTGCAAAAGCAAGGGTCCATGTCTCTTCCAGGTGATCCACTGGATACGCAATCACAGGAAGCTGAATAAATGCTGGGATTAATCATGTGGGGTCAAAACCGAACCAAGATATTCCTCTTGACTATATCAGAGGCAAAAGGTTATTGAAATAGGATCTCAGGCCAAACTTAGGTATTTATACAAGCAGAAAAAAAAGACACAGTGCACATGGAGAAGACTCTGGTTAGATACGGGAACTAATTAAGTAATATATCTGTGCTTCCAAAAATGTCACATTTGAGCACCGATCCTTCAGACAGGGGATGCTTTCCCACGTACGTCTCAACAGCACAACTTCCAATGCAATCATGAATCCAGCGCCAAATTAGTATTTCACACTCATGGACAATTTCCAGCATCTTTTCCCAAACCCCTACGCCACATCACCCACACACGACTGCCATGACGGGCGCATCACTCACGTCTGTCACGGTCTGGGCAAACACAAAAATGGCAATAAGCAATCAAAGTAATTCTGAAATTAGGGCGGGCGAGGGAGGGATCAGCACGATCCAGCAGCCACCTTAGGAAGGGCAAAGCCTTCGTGACCCGACTGGAACCAGCTCCACCCTGCACGTCTGCTCCCTTGCCATAGTCAACGTTTCTGTCACGTAACTCACTTCACCAGTGTCTCAGGAACCCAGGCTACCACTGTGATAAAGATCTCCTACTTAAGAACTCAATACAGAGTATTTTTAGGGGCGCTGCCAACTTTGGGAGTGGAAGATGGAGTGGGAGATGCGAGAAATGAGAGGCAGCAGGTGCCCAAAAGCCAAGACAGCTGCTGGCAACAACTTTTGCACTCATGTCAGAATCTGAAGAGCGCTGCAGCACATATTCTAACATCTTGATGACCAGACTTCATCGCTGAATGAGCAAAGAGTCACTTCTTCTTAAGGTAATAATCCAGCTCTAAACTTTTCCACGAGGACAAGAATTAAAGCATTTAAAGAATATATCCAGACATTCAGTATCCACTCCAGACCCTTAAATGCTTCCAGTTTAGTGGAAAATTGAAGCAGTATCAATATTAAATGTAATGAGAGTCAGAAATGTAACCAAGTGACAGAAGAGAGGAAGCAGAAAGAGACACTGAACAGCAATCAATTTGGAGGAAAGGCTGTGATGAAATTGCTCAAATCCAATGTATACAGAGCATCCACAATTCTCTAAACACGAGGATGGGAAGCAGCAGAAAAACCCTCTGCCCTTTTATGATTCAGGGACAACAGCACTTCTAATACTGCCGGCACTGCTGCAAATAGGTTTTCAATGCTGATAGTTGATAGTTTTCATTTAAAACAAAATAAAGAGAAACCTACTTTATAAAATCTAAAGTAAACCATCTGCTTTCATTGCCTGCTTTAATACTTCAGCCCATTCCCACATTCTCCTTTTCCCATCACCACTTCTGTACATACATACAGAGTTCTCATTCTGTAGACGGACAACAGACAAGGCTTTCAACATCTATAGAAAACCTGCAGAGAGTTGGCTCTCTAGAGATGTTCAAGATGCTTATTTCGGATCACAGGTGAGACAACTCCCTCTCAATTTTTACCTCCTTGCTTAAATTTCTGCTCTCCCTGTTAAGATGTAGAATATCCAAGTCCCCAATGAAAATAAAAAATATCAAGAGAGGGCATAACGAACTTCTCTATTAATTTCGACTTCTATCCCAGAATATATTTCAGACCATACTGAGTCAATGAGGTATTTTCTCATAAAACTAGAATCAAAGGCCACTCGACTCTTCTTGGACTATTTCTAGCTCATAATCATTAATACAGACTCCCATTATGCCAGCCTAAGGGCGGCATATGGCTTTCTAGGGATAGGACAGACGGGGGGAAAATAACAGTTACGCATGCCTACGTCCCAATCGCATTTCTGTGCGTGCACATGGGGACAGAGCTTTCTCTTGCCAGATTCTTAAATACCAAATACATTAGCTTCCGAGTCAACCACGGCGCTTCAAACACAACCACTGTTTTGCAAAAAAATCACGATGACACGCATAATCAACCCGTGTGCCTCCGAGCAGAAAAAAATGAACCACGTGAGCTGAGAAGGGATTCCCTTCCCACACTTGTTCCCAGACACTAGATGCGATTTTTACCTGCTCCAGAACAAAACAGGTATTTATAGGCACCAGCCAATGGGTACAGGTTTGGAACGGTGAATACAGAGTTCTGCTAGAATAATAGAAATCTAGTTTTTTAATTTAAAAAAATATTACCTCAAATACCATAGAGTTTAAGGGAGATACAGTTGAGTTTGAGGCTGCTTTTTAATACAGGCAAAGACTGTCTTAATTACATGCTTGAGTAAAACAAAGTCAAAATATGTAGAAAGACCAGAGACTGTCCAGGAAAGAAAAAAGAACATAGAAGTGAGGAACTTCACCGCACCCTATGATCACTAAAGAGACAGGCAGTCAGCACTAAATTTCCCTACAACCAGTTCTGAAAATGCACGTCGGTCTTTGCCCGCAGCGTTCCCTACGTCCTCGGCCACAGCCAGCGTTATGAAAAGGCAGCCAATTAAGTTGTGGTTTTGAGCTATAGACAAAGCGTCCACTAGAGACTCCGAGTCTTGCTTCCAAAGCACTTGCAGCCCACTGTGTGTTTTAGGAAGAGAATACACTGGTTCTCAAACACACGCGCTCTCCGCTCCTCACAAGGCTGCGATCAGAGAAAATGCTGCAAGGTTTCATCTTTCGATGAAGTCCAAGTATATCATAATGAAATCACCTGCAAAAAGAAGAGTGAAGATTCAGCAACTACAAGGATTTTAGGCAACTGTAAAATTGTTTTCTTTATTTTTACACTGACAACCTCCAGGGCATGACTGCATTGAGATCAGCTTGCAAAGCTATGTCAGAATTTTGATTTCCAGTTGATGGGACAATTTGCAAACAGCAGTTTTCCACGTTGTGCAAGTGCTTAACGTTTGTTAAGAACTACAAGAATTCAATGCTGATTCGATGCCCGTTTACTGGACTGTGGAGCACACTCTTGCTCAAGGCAGATGGGTTGGAAAATCAGGGGCAGGAGGAGACTTATCCTTGCTGTCTGTGAAGGAGTAATACCCGGTAACCTCTCCGCAAGGATCACAAACCAGGTGTTGATGCTGTCGAGAAGAGAGTAGAGATGAGGTGCAGCAGAAGAGTTAAGCAGTTTGAGGAATATTCCTTAGGGAAAGAAAACATTTCACTCTCATTGGAGCTCCTGAAGCTCACAAATGATGTCAACATGCTAAGGAACCAGGGAAACGTTCACTCCTGGACCTTTTGATCAAAAGCGAGCAGCTTGAAATGTAGCTTTAAAATTGTGTTTGCTCTAAATATAGCAGTGGGATGACCTGACAGAGCTACGATTCACGCTTCACGAGTTTGCAAATTGAAAGAGTCAATCCAGCTCAGAGTATCACAGAACCCTAAAGACAGATTGCTGTATTTATTTTAGTAGTTACTATTTACAAACATATCTCCATACTGTTTGCTCTCTAATTATAGTTGGGCCACATACAATCATTTACTTTGTGAGCTCCTTTCGTACACTACACCTCCAAAGTCAATGAAAGTAATTTTAAGAACCTGTTGATTGATTTATTGATAAAACAAGTTGACCAGTGCAGTAGACTAGAAATAACCAGGCAGGCAAGTGATTTGATAAATATTCCTGGAGACCAAGCACTATGGGCACCCAAAGTCAGGGGAAAAAATCCCTCAAAGGCAGGTTCAGGCTTTTTTTAGAATCTATATTAACAGTTGGCCCTAAACCTTCATTCCTTATGCAGACCTGCTTGGTCAAGTGCACTCCCCAAACCAAACGTTTGAGTTAACTCTGTACAATCCAGTATTCGCTACCAAATCCAGCAGAAGCAACTGGCAGTTCAGCTCCCGTTATCAGAAACAACGTGAGAAGAAAGAGCAAGAAGGGGGTGGGTGTGTTATACAAGAACTCGGGGCAGAAAAAGGATATTTCTATCTGCCCAAGGCCACGGGATGGAAGAAACAGAGGCAGAAATCACCATCCACAGGCAGCTTCCAGCGCTTGGGACGGGTTTTTCGGCAATTCTGTGGTGGGACTTCGCTGCAGCTTTCACCGAGCTCCAACAGCAAGGAACAGAATATGCCCCTGGCCAGCACTGAACACCATGAACCTCATCTATCAAGCACTCCCTGAGATGGGCTCGCTCTTTTTTCCTGTGGATTTAATTGTGATTTAATGAGGTTTTCAATGAAACGTGTTGGCAGCTTATCATAAAATTAAGCTGAACATAATTTATACTCCTTTACACTGTCCGCTTGGTTGCGTGAAGAACTGTCATCCAACTCGAGGAAGAGGCAAATTAGGATTCAACTCTGTTGCACAGAAGTGGTTTCCAAAGAGGCAGAGGACAGGTACACTAACAAAGCAGGAGGCGAAGGAAAAAGCTCGCATTCCTACTATTATTTGTACAATATTTTAGATAGTCTTCTGGCACCGTGGTTTTGGAGAGCGTACATTTATCCCCAACACAATAAAGGAATGAAATGTCCAGAGATGTCAATAGCTTTTGCCACAAGCATAAAATTAAAGCAGGAAAAAAACCCCTTCAGCTGCAGACAAAATAAATTAGCAGGATCATATTCACAATCTCTCACAAAACCTCTCAGCATTTTTGAAAATAAATGCCACACTTATCAAAACAACCTTGAAAATAAAAACCTTTAAAAGCTTATTTACCTCATAATATTCTCCTCCCTGCCTGTCATATAATCTATGTATTACATACACATAAAATCAAAAGAAAAATCCACTCAAAGCACCAACACTCCAGCGCTCCATTTTCCATTTAGTGTTGGTTATACACCTATCGAGACCTCAACACATTTCAAAGGATCAAGCTTTCCTTCTCATTAGCACCGCGGTCACGTTGTTCCCAACTGTGGTCATATAACCTTCGGCACCTTGTTCTCGATGGAATCAATCTCCCCCGGCAGGCCCTGCCGGGGCACTCGGCTCCCCCAGCCCCCGGCTCCTCTTCCCTCACTAATTCTGTGTTCAGAACTGTGAAGCACAAAATTAGACGTTTCAAATTAAGCCAGGAGAGAGAATGAGAGAACCTTATTAAATCAACATTAGCATCGGAGCGTCTTCAGAAGAGAAACTCAATTGCGAAACATTCCTCGTCTCGGCGAAGCTCTTCGCATGGGCAGCAATGAGACGGGCGGCAGCTGAACTCGCCTTCTTCCACCCTCACCTTCCTCCTCCTCGGCTGGTCACGGTTCTTGAGCAAGAGGAGCAGGATCCTTCTCCACCACAGCCCTGAGGACACGGAGCTCACCTGGAGCTCAGAACGGTGGAATTGCCAAGTAAAAAGGACAAGGTCTATTATAATGACGTTGGGGGAAACACATCCACCAAAAAGCAAATTAACACACAAAAGCAGATTCCGTTCTCCTCCCAAGCTTTTCACAACACTGGGTGTTCTCTCAAGTAGCATGAAAAGTTACAGTCAATTCCTCACTTCTTACAACAAGGTAAAAAAAAAAAAAGGCCATTGCAAGTTTTAGTTTCCATTCTCAGCCCCCAGCGATCAAAATTACTGACACAGACACAATGGTGATAATCAGCATATTCTGTTCCAAAACACCTTCAATTTCTGACTGTGAGCTTCCAGCTCCTGGTCAAATATCCCTAAAATCCCTTTCCAAAGGGATTGTACCAAACCATTCCCCCTTGCTGGATAATTAGACATGTTGTTAAAGCCAGAAATCACCTCCGAGCCTGCACAATCCTTAAACGTGACCTTCCCTTGGCGCTTCTTGCACAAGGGTTGATATTTGCACCTTGTGTTAACAGAACAAGTGGACACACCTTACACCGCTGTGCAGCGGCTGCCACCTACAACAGGGAGTATCTCAGCAGGACCTTGCAGGGAGAGTTTGTAACGTGTACTGCTAAGAAATCCTACAGAACAAATCCTATTAAAACAATTAAAGTACAAAAAAACACAGATTTCAAAACTGTTTCAATTAATTCAAAGCAACGCTCAGAGTACCCGTTTAGCTATGGAATATTATCCTAAGGGCACGTGGTATGAAAACGAAGCTTAATTCCTGATGACAAAACAAAGCTTTCAAATCATTTTTGAGCAAAACAGACACCGAACTACTCCAAGAGAAACAGAGGCCCAGGCTTTTGATCGCTCCAGTCCTACCACACAATGGAAGCTTCTGTATCAGGCAGACACTACTGAAAATTCTGCATTTTGCAGCCAGGTGTCCAAGTGCAGGTTTCCGTCCCAATAAAATGGTACTTGGAGAAGTCAGAGGCGCTGGCAGCTCCGATACCTCCCCACAGCTGTTGTACAAGTGACCATGTCCCGATCCAACGGCCACGCTCTGGGGCCATTAACCTGTGCTGGACAAAGCAGCTCCCATGGCAGAGTTAAGACAACGTGCACCAGGGAAATGGGGAGGAGGATAAAAATAACACCCACAAGAACTAATGACACAAAGCAAACTTGGTTGTTAAAGGGCTGTCTACTCAACATGCTTGTTTGGTAAAACGAAATGCTTAATTGTCACCTCAAATGGCAACAGTAGCAATACAAAACTGCTTGGAGCCTTCCAAAAACCACAGAATCATTTTGGTTGGAAGAGACCCTCAAGATTGTGGAGTCCAACTGTTAAGCCAACCCCAGCACTGCCCCATGTCCTGAGAACCTCATCTCCGTCTGTCCAACCCTCCAGGGATGGTGACTCCAGCACTGCCCTGGGCAGCCTGTTCCAATGCCCCACAGCCCTTTGGGGAAGAAATTGTTCCCAAGATCCAATCTAAACCCTCCCTGGTACAACAAAAGAGTCCAATAAAAACAAGCAATTTTCTGTTCAATTATAAAAGCTGAAAAATGAGGAAAACAGAAAAAGCAGAACGAAGCACTGAACATGCAGTCTCCGGGTTGCCCTTTGCAAGCCAGAAAAAACTCGTTACCAAAATACACTTAACTGTTTGCTCCAGGCCTGTCTTCCAGGAAAGGACAAGACTAAGCAAAAATTGAAAACTTTTTTTTTTCCCCTGCTAATTTTCTTCTAGCCGTTCCCTTGCAGTCTGACACACAAGTACGAGTTCCCTCCCATGGCCTTCAACACCCATCCCTCGCTTTCATAGGGTTATCATATAGCACCTTTAATTCAGTGGGCAGTAACCATAACGACGGATGTCTCAACAGAATGATAATAACAGCGGCTTATGAACTTAAGCACTAAACATAATGATCAAAATGAATAAACTGATATCCCTACATATGAATACATTCGTTTATGGGATGGGAAAAACTCTGCAAGGGCCTCTTCACTTGTACAAAAAACACCAAGAATGTGGAAATGGAGGAGTATCACTTCAGCCTAGGAAAAAAAAAAAGGCACTTCAATTTCATAGCATTCAACAAGTAATCATGTCTGGTTTTCCACAAATACCAAGTAATTAGTTCACATTCACACGCCTAACACTTTCAGCTCTTTAGTACCCCCATTTTGAACACTTTTCAGGAAACAGTCAACTTTTACCAGCCATGCAAAACGTACAATTAAAAGAAGAACAGCAGAGAGAATTTTTGGGCAACTTCCACCGTCTAATTCTGTTCCTTACAAATCACAAGTCAGTCTGAGAATCCAGCATATGCAAACCCTACAATCGAACAATGAAATACGTAAGTAAAGTTGCTTATAACTGAAAGCTTGGAAAAGCTTATAAAAGAAACAGTTTTAAGAACCTGAAAAGCATTAAAAACTGAACGAGAGGGTTCTGAGGGGCTTCATTCTTGTTTTCTAAAAATGCACTATACCAGTCACCTTCAAAGATCTTGGTGAATATCAACACATCATGACAACACTTCTCGAGATAACTACTATTCCAAGAACACTAACGGACAAGCAAAATGCAATAATTTGTCCCGATTCATGCAGAAAATACTAGACAGGATCGTGACTGATAACAGGGACCCAAATGGCAGAACAAACCAAGATTTTCATCATCCATGTATTTGCGCAGATTACAGAACAGAAAACAGTCACGCTGTACTGCCGCTTGCCTGTTAATATCCTTCCAAGATGGCACAATTGGAAAACTATCTCCAAAGATCTAAGTATAATGGAATGAAAGGTTACACACATTTGAGATGAAGGGAAAGAGCTGGAGCAGCAAAAATGCAATCCCCATTTCATTCTGAAGTCTCTAAGGGGCTCAGAAAACCGCAGCAAAGGGTGGAAAGGCATTCACCAAACCCAGGAGCTCCCATTGCTCGCAGTGATTTACTCACATGGGTGCCAGGCTGCCAACTACTGCTGTCAGTGGGGAGAATTCGCTGTGAGCACCGCGAGGATTCTGAAGAAGGGAACAGAAACACTGAAAAGAAGAGGCAAGACACACACCAAACAAAGCAGAGAGTCACGGCAGCCTTGCCTTCCAGCAGTAACTTCTGAGACATCGGTAAAAGGGATCCGTCTCATCATCGTTCAGTTTTTCAAGCAGCAATTCGGGAATTAATATTCACGGGTTCTAGGACTGACATAGTTGCAATTTTAAAAGGGCAATTAATCACCAGCCACACCGGTGGTGGACTTGCCAGGCTGGGATCCTTTCTCTCCACACCTGCCAACAAACTCACCAGAGGCAAAAGCATCACACGTGGACTCAGAGCCAGCAAGTGCCATTTTCCCTCTTTCCCTCAAGCTTCACAGCATATGCTTTGGGGTTTGTTGTTGTTTTTTCTCCTACATGTGCCCCATGAGGGTCTTCCACTGACCTTTTCTGCCAGCAGCTCCCCACAATATCCAACCAACCTCCCTTACCACATGAATAACAAATTCTCTCTCCACGTTGTATCTCACTTATGGCAGCCAAGAGAACTGGGACAAGCAGCTCCATTATCTCCATTATGGAGCTCCCCTCAGCTCCCATTTTTCTTTGTCTCTTTGCATAAAATAATATTTTTTAAGAGTGACATCTCGTCACATTTCTACTTGGAATGTGGATTACGAAAGGTGAGAGCACGGCTCCAGAGAAGCAGGTAACACAGGCTCATGGAAACTTCAAACCTGGCAGGTGGTTTTTATGAGTCCAAAAAGCCACCAAGGCAGTAGTTCCGTGCTCTTACGGGAAGGTTTTCAAGCACGCTTTAAACAAAACCAAAAACCCCAGCACTTGTTCTGGGTATTAGTTCTTTCTATGTGAGCATCCACTGCCAGATGTGAAATGTATTTCAATCAATAGTATTTAGAGAAGAGACATTTGGAAATTTGTCAGTGGTGTTCAGGTTCCCAGAAGTTCTGAGACTAAAACACAGTGAGGTGAGTATATAACCTCCCGTAGGAAGTATAACTTATTGTAACACCCTTTCCTGGGAGGAGGAAAGCCAAACTGATCACCATATTATGCCAGCCTACTTATCTGGAAAGTACACGAAACACTATGGTGATAAATACCATCGAAAATACGCAGGAGACTGACAGAAAGATTTAGAGCTCAGCAAGCTGTGAGGTCTTCAAGTGACACACTCAAGATGATATCCTTGGGCCAAAGAAAATATGCCATGTACTGCTAGTCGAAAGAAATCTTGCTCAAACAGGTGCCACTGGTGCCAGCCAAGTGCACCAGTACACAGGCATACACGTTGTAACACAAGCTGGGTAAGTGCTTCCCTCATTCCTGACAGTCAGCAACCAGAAATTGCCTTTGTAACAATACAGGAAAAGAATTCAGTGCTTTTGTATGTGAAAGGCAGTCATTTCAACCCTAAGAATTAAGTCAGGATGAAGGCTGGAACACAACTGCATAGTGCACGTCTCGGTCAGAGCTCCAAACAAAGGTTGTGGGCAGAACGTCCCCGTCAGCAGATGACACCAATAAATGGCCTCATTTCCATCTATTATCAGATAACAAACAGGCTGTGCTTCCTCATACTGTCCTCATTTCTGTCAGGCCCCTCTCAAGATTTGCTGTCTTTTGGACACATAGTCCAGGTGTTCTTCATCCCCAAATCTCAGCGCATCATCACAAGCTAAATGAGGTATCTACAAACCACTTCTCTCTTGGTGAGAGAAGCGGGTTGTAGAAACCCTTCTAGAACTTCATTAAATTAGACAAGTGCAAATACGAGCCTCCTCCAGCTTTTTCCTTCATTCAGATCTTTCAAGGTTTTAGTAAACTCTTAAAGAATATTTTGCTCCCAAACCAACCTTTACCTTCCAAGGACACAAGTATCACGTTGTTCTCTGTTCAGAAAGGCCTGACCTTGTTCTCCCTAACAAAATCACTTCTTAACAGATGAGCGTGGTGTTAAGAAAGAGCAGGTATTTCACTTGACTCTGTATCTTCTCCCAACTTATGAGTAACTACCCTGTAACTTAGTTGCAATTTCTCATAATAACTGGCTGGATCAAAGCCTTTTACTGGGTTCTTCTGTGCTCGGAGAAGGCGTTTACAGAGAACAGAGTTGGGAACAAAGCTGGAGGCAAGAAGAAAAAAAGCAAAAGAAAGAAAAATTTTTTAAAAAGAGCAACATGAATATTTTTCTCAAACACAATCAGGGCTTCTGGGCTGCTGCCCAGGATCATAGATGCTTCATTTCTTAAATTTCTTCATAAGAAAACCAAATACTTGCGCTTTCAAATTTTCCCTAACACCTGGAAGCTTAATGCCGCCAATCAGCACTTGCTCACATCTTTATCTCCAAGGCCGTACTATGGAGTTCTGATAAGCTTTTTCCCTTCCCAACATCTCCTACTCCACATGGATAAGAGCCACTAATAGACCCAAATCCTCGTCTCTTCTCTTGCCTGCATTTAGCAATCAGCAACTGCCCGGTGTTGTGCGAGACCCAAAGCGCTGCCGTGTGTTGCACACTTATCTCTGCAAAACCACCCTGCACCAGTGACAACTTCCAGGCAGGAGGGAGGGGGAATTGTGCGGCTTTGCGATAATTAAAGCACAGACGAGTGTCACCGCTGTAGATAATTATGCATTAGCAGTGAAATTACTTAATGGAATGAAATAAACTAAGCCAAATGTTTTGTTTTAAAGGGTGTGCAAAAGGTGCCCAGCTGACAGCCTGGGATACAATGGCAATGCTCCATCATTCTCAAAATCGATGTGACACCGCAGCAGCCTGGCGGGCACCCACCTCCCACCCAGCACAGCGGGAGCAGAGGAGAAAATACAGATAATTTCAGCCCCCCCGGTCATCCAGGCTCTGAGCACCCACATCAGGACCAGTCAGTCCCTAAGGCAAGAGGAACAACTGATGGGGATCGTTTCCTAAATGAAGATACCGGATCTGAGGAAATGGATTGATTCAACCCACAGATATGCCATAGCCACCCCAACAAGCACCCATCAGAAAAAAAGAAAATACTCAGTGTCAGTACAGACACGACTCCAACCAACAACAGGTAAGTTGGTACGTGGCCCACAGTGAAATCACGTCCTCCCACCGAGCACGAGATCCTCCCCGTCCTCTGCTCCTGCTTCAAGCACCGCACACCTACACAGGCTCCCAGCACCGCTCTCGTCTGGATGGCTCTCAACAGCATCCTCCTGCCTGGGGAAACAAGGACTCTCAAGGTCAGTCAGAATTTATAAGGCAGCCATTTCATCTTTTGTGCTTCTCCGGCTACATTCCTTCCTAAAGGCTGCTGAACATCGGAGATTCTACCGGGTCTGAAAGCCCTGCCAGCACCAGGGCCAACGAGGAGTTTCAGGATGATGCATATTAAAGTGATTAAGAGAGGCAGTTCCGCAGCCAGAATAAATCTTAACTGAACCTTTAAGCGGTTTTTGTAACTCTTGTTTCTCCTTCTTGAAAACAGATGAAAAGATACAAATCTCCTCCCTAAAAATCTGCAGGGATTCCAGCCAACCACCAACTTCTCCCTCGAGAGAAGATTCCGCCCTCAAAGCAATAATTCGGTTCTTCCCAGGCCAGCTACATCATCTGTATGTTTTAAACTCCAAACCACTCCAGTCAGCCAAAAACCTTACAGTATCAGCAAAGACTCCTGAGATACTTTACAAAACCACTGCATAGACGTCTCAAACTTCTGCTGAAACAAACTCCGGTGGTTTTTCAGTACAAGCCGCCTTAGTCTAAACAGTCTGCTTGCAGATGGTCGAAAGGACACAGATATTACAGTCACTTTTTACAGCCCAGGTTTTGTAGGTAGTATCTAATGAGGAGGCTGGGATGTAGGTCAGAACAGCGAGTCTTAAGGAGGATCTGAGGAACAGAAGCAGCAACATTAGTTTTGATAGCAAGCATGAGATGTCATTAGGACAACATCTGCCGCTCTCCTCCACCACTTCCAAAGCCAAACTTGCTCTCAGCAAAAAGACCAACAAGAAACCTGAGGCAGCTGAGAACATATCACAGGCGAGCAACATGAGCTGGTGAACATGCCCCTGCTCACTGAAGGGTGGACTAGATGAGATTTGAAGGTGCCTTCCAACCCAAACTGTTCTGTGATCACTTGTGTGGAAACCTGCATTGTATTCACAACAACCTGTCCTCCCTCTGCACCTGAGCACACGGCAACTTCACAAGCTGCTAGATCTGCGCATTTAAGGATGAAAACGAGCCTGAGGAAGCATGGGGAGAAAATGAACCAACGAAACAGGCTGATTCTACATCTCCAGTTTGTAAATTCTGTCAGTATGTAGCGGCCTCACAACTCCAAATGATGTATTTCTACAGAAACCAATGAACTTCAAAAACTTTGGGTAAACTCACCCTGCCCAATATTATGGTAACTCCTGGAGAAGCCAGAGTCAGAGTGAAAACAAATAAACCAACACTTTGAGACATTTCATTGGTATGCAAGCAATCTGAGGGCTCAGCAGCTCCCGGTCCAGCCCTGGGAAGGAGTTTCATGGGTGTCCCTTCAGTGCCACCTTCAGGAAACACTCGCTGCTGCTTCCAAAGTGCTCAGCACTGCAGGAAAAAAGTATCAATTCAGCAAAGGCTCCATCACCGGCATGCAACCGAGACCACATTAAAAACCTTCCGCTCCAAAATAAGAGCACGACAGCTCGAATCACATCCCAAAGATCTGAGCAAAGAGTCTGCAAGATCAATACACAGAGCAGACAATGGGCTGAGCAGTGGTTTTGACCCCAAATAAGATACATAATTTATCTCCCAAATTCTGCACCTGAGGCAGGTAATAGATTTTCCCAGGTCCTAACTTCAAAAGGGCATTAATGAGGATACGCTGTTTACAGATTGTTTATTAGACTCCTTTTGCACCATCACATCTTAAAGGCTCAATGGAAAAGCCAAAATCCCTCCCTCAAAAATAATAATAAAAAAACGAGCAAATCAAAACCATTTTGTTAAGGGAAAAGTTCATAAGAATTCAGAGTTGGTAATGAAGTGAAAAAAATAATGCAGAGGTGACAAAAGACATTCTAATATCATTTATTTACACACACATGTGCAGAAGATGTACCTTAAGTCTCTGGACAGCATACTGACTTCCGAGCAGTTGACATGAATTATCAAGCAGGAGACTTCGTTCCAAATGAGGCTGCATCATAGCTCTCAAAATAGGCAGATGACTTGCTGAACCGAACAGTGAAGCCCAACCAAGCTCAACAGCAACATCTGCTGGCCAACAAGCAACTGGGTGAAATTAGCCTAATTATATGGAAGTTTATTATCCGTTCTTACAAAGATGTCCATTTTCACGGCAGTATAAGAATGCCCAGTAAGACATTTGTGTAGAAAGCAGGTATAACTTTGAAACAAGTGTGCAAACAGGGCAAAATTTTGCCCGCACTTACATGCATGTAGACAGAAAAATCTCATCTGCCATTACCTGCTCTCTGAGACACTTGACAGCAAAACACCAAAATTAAGAGGGATTAAAATTAATCTCAGTGAGACTATGCTGGAGGAAATTTCTTCTGCCCAGCCCCTCCGATCCCATCTGAAGACCACTCATGGCTCCCCTTCAGCTGCTTTATTTCCTAAGGGAGCAGCCTGCGTGTGCAAGGCCTGGGGCAGCGAAATATTGCTCAACCACACTAGTTCCATCCGTGCAGAGGAGAATGGCAGCAAAGACCATTAGAGCTCCTTTCCCTCCAGGTGCCTTAACACATTCCTTATTAACCTTAGAAAATAAGGCTGCCATGGCAGAACGACATTAGTGGAGCAGGAGCACGGCTAATGGTCCTCACTTAATTTGGGCACAAACTGATACTCTACCTAGATTGGTTACAACAAAAATCTCTTATTTTTACTGCAGATGCACAAAATTTGACGAAGGACTTCAGTTCTAAAGAAACAAAAGAGGCTGGCAACAGCCGCAAAATTTCTTTTAGAGCTTCATCACAATGTGGAACAAGGGCAGAGTGACCCGAGCACTGGGTTCTGAACAGTCATCAGATGGGAAAAGGTGTCGATGCATCTAATTTCTGTTACCAGGAAAGGAATGGAGGGAAATTCTGACTTGCCCAGAGAACCACCTCTTTTCGCAGGGCGCTGTATAAGAGGAAATCACAGGCAAGTATGTTTTTAACAGAATTTTATGATAACCTTCAGTAGCACAAAGCCTAGAAAACACTGCAAAAGGCTGAGACTCGAACCGGGAAAGGCAGACTGGGGAGGGCGGGGGGGCACAACTTCTTAAATGACAGAAAACTATGGACCAACATTTGTTATCTTTCAAACTGTAGTTGGTTTTGCAGGTTAAAGTTCTCACACTTTTTCAAGTTTTGCACTTGAAACAAACTTCTTTTACCCTGAAAAATTCAGGAGGAGGATTGAAGTAACATGCAAGTTTATCTGCAGCTGCCATAGGTTTTTGCTGTTGTTATCGGGCTTTGGGAGCTTTTGGGGGTTGATTTTTTTTTTTTTGGAGTGCTGCTTTGTTTTGTGGTGGTTTGTTGGTTTTCATGGTTTTGTTGGTGGTGGTTTGTTGTTTATTTTTAAACATACTCTTACTCCAAAACCCCCTTTTACCACATTTAGCTGTTAAACTAGGAGAGCATATCATACAAAAATACAACAGTGACCGATTGCTCAGGTCCTCACCTGGGAAGAGCTTTTGCAAGGAACCACTTGTGCATTGGTAGTTCAGAAGCTACAGAGGGGAGTAACAGTTTCAGCTCGACAGTCCCCTTTACAGCTATAGCAAGACGAATACCGAGGAACGAATCCATTCTGCTCAGAGGCTGGAGAGAAGGGAAAAGGCAAGAGAAGAGCTACGAGCCTGCACGGTGAGAAAAAGAAAGGGCCCTGACGTCACCTGCCAGACAGTGAACCGCTTTTTCCATGGCAAAAGCATTAGGCTGAAGATCCAGCGAATGTACGTGGAAGCTCTCAGTCCTAATTGGAAGAGTACTGGTTATTTAACAAATGTATCCTCAGTCTAATGTACTATTCAAGTAGGTATTAAACTATGGAGCTTTCTTCTTTTGGACAGTAATTATACATAGCCCTGCTCTATCTGTCTGTTTGATCAATTTTTACTCTCGACTCCTACTGCATCACCCTTCAAGTTTGCCCATTATCACAAAGTCTTCGAGGCTAAAAAGGCTCTAAACCCCCAATGTAACACGCAGACGGGAAAAAGCCAGCTAACTCTCTGATTCCTTCCCTCCCTCCTAAGCTTGCAGGTGTTCTATTTTCATTGTCTAAAAATCAAAGAGAAAGTCATCAGCTCATTTCCTCTCCCTTAGTACAGTCCCTTTTAAGAAGCTACTTTCCATCATGTTTTACTCAGCACTCATAAATAATATAGATCATTGCAGATGGTCATAACAAACAAACGGAGAAAGTATACATATATAGTATAAAGGAAACAATTAAAATACTGCTGTGGTCCAAAAGCAGAAGGAATTCCTGGCAAACAGCAGCAGCTGCATCCAGGTCTATTTTTCAGTTGATGTAAGGCAATCAGAGCCTTACAGGGACAGACTTCAGACAAAGCTAAACAAGGGTGGTGGCAGCTCCCTTCCCTCCAAAGCACATATTTCCAACCTCCTCCCCACACGCAGCACACATAGCTACCTCTTCCCAAAAAATCTGCATTAGGAAAAAGGAATATTGCTTACGGAAAGATAGGTTTAAAACTGCTGAAACTCCAAAACACGTGAGCAGCATGCAATTATAGGAAGATATTATGCTGACTGTAATAAGAAACTCTAAGAGAATCTGCCCAGCTGCCCAAGAGTTAACATTATGCGTTTCTCATCAAAACCTCTTCCAAGAGGTTAAGCACACAATAGACCATCTAAAGCACAGCCAGAAAGGCTGCTTGAAATTCCACACATGTGCCTCCGCAATGTATTTCTATTAATGTCCAGTGTGTGTCAGCGTGAAGATAAGGTACCAACATCATGTCCAACCAGCCAGCTAGAGAATGGGACGCCGTGTAAAACATCGTCTGATGCTTAGAATCCCGGCGAACGGAGGCGTTTGCAATCTCACCCGCTGCACACGTGCCTGATAAGGCCGCCAACGAGGAGGGGAGGCAGGAGCAAACCATCCCGCAGGTTGGGGAAGCAAAGAGACTGACACAGAAAGAAGCGGGGAGGGGGAAGAAAAGAATGAAAATAAACTTCATCAGCAAACAGAAGCAGGTTTGAGGATGCCCAAGTGTAGCAGAGGGTATAAACACACTGGAAAAAGCCTCAGTGACATTTATGCTTGCTTTAACTTCTCTTGAAGGTGAGAAATAAAGAAATAACATCAGTGCCTATTTTGATTTCTCCCATCATAACAAGTACACTCAGCTTCATCTTTTAGTATGATCCAACAAAGCTACTTGTATTGGGAGACTTGTGGAAGACATTGGGTTTGAGGAAACGTGATCTTGAACAGAACACGTCTGCTCTGTTGGGTATTATCACATCAATAACATCCCAGCCCATCAGGAAAATTCTCATTATCCGAATCGCTTGCTAATATTATCTGTAACTTACTTATCCTTGAGCAAGGTAAACTGTACAAGGATGGAGGGGTGGAATAATAGCAATCCTGATGGGGAGGAGGTGGCGATGCCCAGGACGGCTAACCCGACCGGGCACAATGGGACAGACCCAGCCTGACCTTCATCCCTCTCCTGTGCTGCAGATTCCTTGGCATCATCACCAAGGAGCCTGTGCGCCCCTCAGCACCAGCCCCTGTGGGACCTTTGTCTAAAAGAGCAGGAAGATGTTCTCATGTCAACATGAACAGAGTTGTTTTCTTGTAAGAACATAAATGCCAAAAAAAAAGGAGGAACCTCTCTATCTGCACAGCACGCCATGGGAGAGTCCATCCAGGGCCCGTCCATCATCGTGTGAAAGCCAGGATCCTGGCACGTCGAGTCGCTCATCAGCCTTTCTGGCCAAGAGGCAGAAAGAGCCCCGCACCGTCTCCCTCTCACGCTGTTGCCGGGTGCGGAACACTCTGCCCAGCCCAGGGGTCTTTTCTACCACCCCTCTGTTGTCAACGACAGCAAAGCCGGTTTTTGTGGCGTTTAGGGAATATGACAGAAATGCCGTCCAGTGACAGGTCACTCACCTCGCACCCCCTTCGTGTAATTGCAATCCAAGTGCTCCATTTGGTGCAAACTTATTTCCCAGCTATCATATTAGCCCCTTAAATCCATAGTCTTGCTCTCTTTTTAAGTAACACTTTCCAGTCAGAAATAAAGAAAATTTTCCGTGATCAAGTATCATCAATTCAAGATTCAAACACTGGGGTTTTTTCGATGGAATACAATGAATACTGGAGAGCTATCGACACCTAAGTTCAATTTCTGTAATAACCTACATACCCAAAACACAGACAAGCAAAATCATAACCCAGAAATGAAGTTTAACCAAGCTATTGGGATCTACACTCTTATAAAACTCTCAGCCTTCGTGCACCTACGACAATCTCACACCACAAACCACACCACATTTGACTAATACCAGCTCATAGGGCAGGAAAGCCGACTGAACACCCTGATACAGCAAATCTCTGGTGCTTATGCCCCCAAAATTAGAACAGAAATGTACTAGTCTGGCAGAAAAAAAAAAAAAAGCACAGTACCACCTTTGCTGGACCATTCACAGAAAAATATCAACATATTATTCTCTTATTTCTTTATTAATTGAATATTTTGTAGTTATAAGTAGGGAAAAGGAAGGTTAATCTTATCTTTTGCTTCTTAAGCAATGAGAATGGCTTTACAGTAACCCTGAGACAGAAAAACTGAATCTGGAAGAAGTTTCTGCGGAGTATATGGACTTGGTAGACAAAATACGGGCACAGGAGAATTGAAGGCAAGACGACAGGGGAAGCAGGCGGCACCACAGAAAACTTCAATTTGTTGCAGCTGTGGGATTTAAAAAGAGGCCAACCTTGTGATAAGGTCCTTAGCCCAAGAAAATACAAAAATGAGAAGCTCAAACAACCATCAGCTGCTGAAATCTGCAAAAACTCTCCAAACACAAATTAACCTTCAGAATCAGGAGATAAAAGACTAGCTGCAGAAACTGGAAGTTGTTAAAAAAAATGCTATAAATGTCTGACAAATTGTAGCAGCAGTAGCAGGGAAAATAAGGAGTAGATATGCAGCACCTTACCCCAACCAGATAACACCTCTGCCTTCCCTCAAGAGAAGATGGAGGCAGAAATAAGCGGTTTTACTTTGGATTTGTTTTTACTTTCTGGGTCGACTGTAGTACACATTCTCCAAAATTGCTTTAGTTAAATTTAGACCTCACTGATGCTCCAGAGACTGGAAGTTATTACCTTGCTGGAGGTACAAGACATGTAGATCCTCACCACGCCAAGCTTCAATATTAATGCAAAACTTTCCAAAGCCCACCATTTCACACCGCAAGGTTATTTTCTATGGGGATCCCTGTAAATGTTTAATAGTTTCAGAAAAAGAAGTAATTCCTTCACTGCAGAAACGCACCCACTTCTCTAGCAGTGGGGAGCAGCCCAAGAGGAGCCCGACTGTAGAATAACAGACCACTGACTTTAAAGCCTCCACACATCAATACATTTTCTTCAAAGGAAAGTCTAGAAAAGTACCTCTTAGCTCAGACAGCGAGAACGAGAAGAATGGAAGGAAAAAGGTCTGAAGCTACTCAACCTACCTATTTAAACCCCTCTATCAATAGCTTGCACTACTTTGTAACAAATCATTAAGGCTCAAACCAAAAAAACCCCACATCTTTCCATTTGTATCAACACATTTAAAATGCAGTTTATTCAACTACTAAAAGCGATCGAAAACAAGCGCATTGCAATTTCCAGCAAAAGATAATGCCAGTCCTGCTAACCGAGTCGGGGTTCCGTGCTGGTTTTGCACACACAAAGGGCAGGTGTGGGGTGTTTGACATGTGAATGTTCTGCAAACCACCTGGAGGGATTTGTGTTCTAGTAACTGAATGCACCAGTCACTTTCCAAAGAAAACAGAAAAATTAATCCAAAAAAACGTGTCATTCCTTTAGTAAACACATGTAGATACCTGTTGCTCATCACTGTAACATCAGTGAAAATCAAACTCGGAGAAAAATAACTGAATGGGCTTTTCTTCATTTTGCACTATTATTTAAAACAAGCCTCCATAGTTTCTGATTTAAATCAACATTTTCTGTTTCAGCCACAAAAAACTTTAATCAAGAAACATTTACAGAAATTAAAAAAACGCTGAACACTAAACCCCAAGATTAGCATCAGCGATTTCTCCTCCCAGAACCACCCTATTCCCCACGTACAGGCTTGGATCTTTTAGGAAAAGAAAGGGTTTAGCTCAGTGTGTTACGTTTTAGCTGCAGCGCAAATGGGACCAACAAAACTGGCCCTGACATGAGCAGTATCCAAAGTATAATTCAAAGCTCACAGACACAATACCTTTCATTACATTAAATAAATAGGGAATAAAAAATAACAACTTTTGATGATGGAGGCCTGACCTCAAACCCAGCAGTGTCCCTTCACCAATGGCCACGCGCTGTCACCGTTTCACAAATGCCACATTGCTTCTGGACCTCAGCCAGTCACAACGATAGGAGATTACATACGACAAAACCCGGGCTGATCCAGGGATGCTCACCTGTGCTTAATCAGCCAGGATGAAGCTGATCCCCAGCTTTTCTCAAAGTAAATGAAAGCTGTAACAAAACTAAATCGTGTTCAGCACTGTTTCTAAAACCACCTTCAGTACCAGCTGCTGCACCTGCAGCTGATGCTGCTCAACAACAGCGGGCAATTCACAGCGAAAAATGTAAGATTGGCTTGAAGCTTCATCAGTGACCAGAAACCTAAAGAAAACTTCCCATGAATGGGCCAACTGGATCATTGAAAACACCACTCCACCTCATCTCACCCTGCTACCAATATTCTCCTTTGTATCCATCTATGAATGGGCTGCTTATGCTGCTTTTAGCATTTTTAAGCAATTTTACCTCCACATTCTTTGAAACGGAGAAGATACCAGCTAAAACATCAGCTACACACTAAGCCGAGGGTGGAAGTGTCTGAAGCACAGCACAGACAAAGCCCACGAGTTCAGAATCCCACATCCACAAGATGACACCGGTATCCAAACCCACTGCCCTGATCAGAGGCATTTCCAGTCACAAATTCTTCCTTCACCAACCTCCTGAATCGACAAGAGGAGATGAGAGGTTCTGAAGAGCAAAGAGATTATTTCTGGGCAAGAAATCATTTTAAAAGAACCCGACAGCCTATGACCAATTATAATCAGCTACTGGAGCAACCTTAAATCCTTGTATTTCCTCCCAGACTCATTATCTGGGCCACGCTGATCTCAACAGTGTGATGCTAGAGCCACCAGAAAGCAAAGGTTGTCACCCAGCAAGCCAGTGAGCAAAATGTGACCAGAAACACTGGGAATGTCCATCTTCGACAGCTGGAAAAACACTTCTCCAGCGATTTCGGAATTCTGTGTCCAGACTGTTTTCACTCAGCAACCAGTGCTCGTCAGTCTTGTCTGAAAAAGCTAATTATGGTGCAAAGTTTGTCCTACCATCACCCCATTTCTGAATTCGTTCTTTCAAAGTGGGAAGGAAGAAGATGACTTTTGGTCAATAACTCTGACAAAGCCATTATCCCAGGGGTATTAAATGGGGAGATAAGAACTTCAGGGCTTTGGCACAAATCATATTAGTTCAATTCTCAAATCCGGGTAATGCTGCTTTTCAAAGTATTAATTTCATTTATTCTATTTGCTCTCCCTCTGTCCTGATAACACAGGCGCACATGGCCCCTAAATGAGATCCTCCTATTTTGTAAGTTATAATCCTCCCTTTCTAGAGTAGTAATGAGATGTCTTTGCTTAATCGCGTTTATTTCCACCCCCCCCAGCTCCTGCTTTTCTCCATCCCCATTCCACATTGATTTGTTTCAAAGGTTTCAGCAAAAACCATCAGGCAGGAGTCACTGGCTCCAAGAGGCTCATGATGCATATGCTGCACAGCCTCAGGAGATTACAGAGGCAGAAAGGAGGAAAAAAGAGCAGCTTTGCTTGCAAAGTTTCTTTTGTTGGTAAGAAGGAAAAAAAAGAAAGCTAAAGGAACTGAGAAGTTGAGAGAAGAGGTTTTGATTAATTGGAAAAGAAAAAGGAAAGATTCCTGGGATACAGGCAAAGTGAGACTTTTCACAACACAGTGAAGCAATTAAATAACTTGTCTACAACAACTTCGGAAGTTTCTCATGCTAGAAAGATTTAAAGACAGCTGTATTAACGCTTTGATATTTCACATGAGACTTAAGGCATGCTACAAGCATTAGTTAAACACCCTGGGCCCTGCTGTGAAGTTCTGTACATATAATCCTCGTGGTATTTTAAGTACCCACAGCATTCAGTAATTCAGAGAGTCCAGCCAGCATCACGATCCTGCAGTGCTGTACAAACAAACAAAACATTTTATCTCTAATAAATTGGGGAGAGTTCTTCTGCAGCAGCTACTGCCAGTCGAGCCGGTCCCACTTGGTTAATCAAAAGCCATATTCACTCAACGAGGGAAGTGAATGCTGCAGTGGTTCTACTTACAGAGCTGTTTAGCTTCTTAAATTAAAACTTTAAGGAGTTTTACTCAAAACATAAGGTATCTAGAAGCTAAGTACCTTGTTCCAAGTCATTAAAAAAAGATCAAGATAAAAATGTAGAACAAGACCCAGGTACTTAACTCTAAATCCCTCTTGTAACCAGTGCACCACTGCTAGAAAAGAAAACACCACATAACAAAAAACAACAATAAGTTCTAATCTGCACCCTACCCCGTTAGTGATGAAGTAACTGGCCCCAGAAGCTGAGAGCAAGTTCCGTATCAAAGATTACTCGTAGTCCCCGCTCTCTCCAGGAATGTGCACTACATAAAAAGACCAAAGAAATGCTTCATAGCAACATCGCCAATAATAAAAGTCAGTGACTGAAAATCATAGAGAAGAGATTAAATTACAAGCAACGTTCAGCACAATCAAAATGAAACCATTTCAAAATATAGCTACCATATTTGGATTTATGGTCTGCATGTGGTAAGGTTAAAGGAGAAGATCTCAGCACTGCTGGAGACAATTGTACAAGAGAAGGCTACTAATGACCAAACTATTGATATGTGAAGGGCACAGGGCAGCTGGAGATCTTACTGCAAATATCAAAAATCAAAAAAAAAGAAAATAAAACAAACCTTTCTGATGATATGCAGCATGATTTTTAATTTTTACTAAATTAAGCACTGCTAGAAGCAAATTATTCATTCGCTATTTCTTTCATGAGAGTTGCCCCATTTTTCTGTGGCTTCCCCTGTGGGTCACAGCAATAACAAAACCCCTGAAAGTTGTTCCTTTTTAAATTTAAGCAATAATTTCCAGTGCCATCTGCACCTGGACTACCACTAGGTACCTAGAGTTCCACTAATATCTTGTACGTGAAAGAGAAGATGGACACAGAAGAGATGAAAGAGCAGCTCACACCCATTATTTGCCTCCTATGCTAGAGTTAAAACGTGGAAGAGTGAGCAAGAAACATTCAAGCCCTATTCCACATAAAGGAAAAAAACAATACTGGAAGGCAAAGAATAGATATGATTTGAGTAGGATTGAGACAATACAATCAGGTCACCATGCCCAAAAGGAAATCATAGGTGAGATAAAGCAAGTCTGATAGGGATCTCAATAATTTCAAAGGCTGGCAAAACTGGTTCCTGCTTAGGAAGACACCTAGAAGCCAACAGACAACAGCTTTGACCTCATCTTTGCAAGGACAGGCTAGAATATTCCATTTTTAAGGCTCTTAAATTTATGACTGATCAAGAGACAGTTAAAGAGCAATTAAATTTAACAGTCCCTCATTCTTGCACCACGTTCTGGGTTAACACTCTGTGGTCACTTTTATCTTTTATGGGTTACACAAGGAGAGCCTGACCAGATTTTTGCAGCGCATCAAGTATGCAATATCTGGGTATGCGACATCACAGGATTAAAAGCTAATTCAGATAATAGAGCAGCTTTTGTATGTTAGAGGTCAGGTCTCAACTCATTATAGAGGTGCCCTCTTTACACTTCACAAATATTGCCTGACCCCGTGAGTCACGATACTGCAGGATGACTCCGCACCCCGCTGCTCTGCTTCTGAGCCGGGCCACATCTTTAGATTGGACAATAAATCCACTCACTTCTTTACAGAAGTCCATTAATTACGTTCACAAAGAGAATATTCTCTTTCTAGTGGAAAGAGAGTTAATACTGTATCTGCTGACCCAGATGGCCTGCGCAGGGGAGCGGCAGTCACCTGCCTCGGACATCGCTGCCCTTGAGCTCAGCAATCACACAGCGTCCCGTGGTTCGGGTACAATCTGCCAAGCAGAAATTTCCTACAACAGAGCAGCCACTCAGTTACTGTATCTGGGAGAGGAATCTCAGAGATCTACCAGACCAACCACATTATCATACAGTCTAAAAGCACAAACGGGTCCAAAACCACACATGGACAAATTCATGGGAGACAGTTTCATCAAGGACTGTTAACCAAGGCAAAAATACCTCAAAGTTGCAAGGATATACAGGTGTGACATACATCTGCCATACATCTCTGCTGTCTTCTCATGGTCTCTGCAAGCAGCTGCTATGGATCACCGTCAGAGATGGGCTACAGCCAGAAGGACCTTCTGTCTGAGCCACTATGGCTGTTCTTTGGTAAATTTTATTTATTCAGACCCCCAAAATGCCTTCGTATTATAACCTCAAAATGCTCCACAGCCAAGTCACATGCCTGGGTAAACTATGCCTACTACCATTCAACAAATAGAAAAAATATGCTCACAGAAGGATTCTTCCGTTAAATGAAATGCATGCAACAGATTGGTAGTATGGAAGAAACACAGTAAAGATCATAATTACTCAAGTGTGTCCTGTCCCTAAACCATCCTCTCTGTATGTACCAGGCAAGAAGAATCACTCTTAGTCTAGTTCTCTCAGTAAGGTTTCAACATCACATGGGAAACGAATGGGCAGTTTGATCAGTGACCAGCGTGGTCCCATCTCGCTGTCACACCCCGACATCTCCTTCCACTGCAGGTCAGGAAGAAGCGGCAGTTCCACTAAGTCTCCACATTGTTTATAGGTAGTACGCCATTGCCACAGCAATCTTAGTATTTAAAAGAACACAATATAAAACAGTATCACAAATAATAAGCACCCTATGACAACCCCAATATACTATTTTGACATGAGCCTTTCACTCAGTCTCTTCCCACCGTATTTCTGTCTTCACCGCTGCTCTCCTCAGCACTGGTGTAACAACAACCCAACAGGTTATCCCAGCAACACCACGGTGCCTGACTAACAATAAAGGCTGCAGCATGAAAAACTCCCCAAAAATAAGTCTGCCTACTGAGCAAGTGGTCAGTGGTGTGTACAAAAGGGGTTTATCAATCTTAAGCCTTCTTCAAAATGTTACAATACTTGACATTTTTATGACAGCACTTCTGTTACCAGCATCATAAAAGATTCAAACAACAGAGCTCATTATTATTTTTTACTTATTTGGGTATTTGCACAATTACACTCTAGAAAAACAGAGCGAAGTTTCAGGATAGATCAGGTTAGCCAAATCTGATCCTATATATACCGACACGTTCATTTCATACACTTTAGAGTTTAAAAGAGCTCTCTAGCTCAGACAATGACCTCAGACGCATACACACACCACACTGACCTGCCACAGGTAAAGCTGTTCCCAGCACAGTCGCTGCTTATTCCTTTCCCTGCAAGCTTGGCCTTGGCATCACCACATGACACGCCACAAGCGTAGCTTTGCCAGCTATGCTCTTAAGTCAAACCTAAGTGATGAGCTGGGAGGTAACGAGCGCTTCAGCCTAAATCAAAGTTTCTAAGCTCATCACACAAGTGACATTTAATGAATCCACTCAAGCAGAGAGATTTTAGCCTGTCCTGTACGGAAACATACTGGATTTTTTTCTTTTTTTAATTACTCACCAGCTGGGCTGCTCTCTGCCTCTCTTCCTTAATGTTGTTCCTCTCCCACTGAAGGGCCATGTTCAAGGCCTCACTGGCTGCTTCCCTTTCTCTTTTGGCCAGTCGGAGCAATTCCTCTTGGACCAGCGCGTGTTCCTGCTCATACCTGTGCGAGCCCCAAAGGCAAACGGAGAGAAAGAAGGTGATCAGCAGACTTCTGGCAACAGGGTCACAACTTAGCACAGACCATTCCTGCCTAGAGCCGAAACACAAATCCATCATGTGTGTGACGTAATGGCTGCTTGCAGCCCTTCCGTTATCAGCAGGAATTCAAAAGTCCAACAAACTTTAAACATGACCTGCAGCTTCAGTGAGGTTCAGCTCTGGCAACAACTGTAGACTTAGCACCATATAAGCTTACACTTCAGTTATATGTAGCTCTATTAAGCACTTAATTATCACTTGAAAACAGTGAGAATAGAAAGTAGTTCGCTAGATAAATAGATACTGCTTTGTAAAAGATACAGGGACATCACACAATAAAAGGAGTTAACCTGTCTGCCAATGCGCTTCTGCTCTGCAAGGGAAAGAAAATCATATAACATGCTGCAACAGCACTGAGAGAAGCGGCTTTGTCACATCCACAGCCTGGGATTCAGGCTGCCATGAAGGAAGCTGTGTCCACTTTGAGACTTGGAAATACCACATGCAAGCAAAGAGAGATTAACATGAAGTGAATAACATAATAAATTAAGTCAGATGGGATCTCTGAAGGCCAACTATTCCAGCCTCCTGCTCAAAACAAAACCGGTTAGATCAGCTCACTTAGGGCCTTCTCCAGCCAACCTTTAATGATCTCCAAGGATGGAGATTATATATCCTATACATCCTTCCTGTGCAACCTGCTCCAGCACTTCACTGCTCTCAGTGCCTGCTTGGGCTCTGTCCTCTTCTCTCCTTATTCCCAGGCATGATTTCCTTGCTGTGATTTGTGTCCCGTGCCTCTCATCCTGTCAGTGTGCAGCTCTGAGAACACTGGCACTGTCGCTTCCAAATCACTGCTTTAGGAAGCTGAAAACAATTAGATCCCAGCTCTCCTCCAAGCACCACTCCAATTGCTCACACCTCCCCTGACTGCTCTTGCTGGCTAAGGGACAAACTTCCCCCCCCAAAAAAAAGTGTATTCCAAGGTCCTTAACTGACCGAGGCTTCAGAGGGGATTCTCAGGCATTGAAACATACAGTCTTTGCACTAAGACTGAAGTAAAACATATATAAAGTCCAAAAGAAGCTAAACTACTGTCTTTTTCAAGAACTTCACCTCACCTCCTGTACAGTTCCTGCTCTGCAGCAGAAGACTTCTGACCAGAGTCACTTGCCATTGGTGGCTGGATTCCTAGAAAGAAGAAGAGAAACCTGTGACTACTATGGAACAGACACTGACAGCATTGTCTTCAACAAGGCACACTACAGAAACTTCTAGGTAAGGATGCTAACCCTCAAAGCCCTGGTTTATACATAAGCAAGGTTTTAGTCCTACTTTCCAGTTCCTTCCTGTAGTTCCATTAAGCTTTCCCACTGATCTCCTGCTTTCCTGGTAATTACAAGGGATCGCACACGTGGAGATGATATTCTGTCTACCTGTTGGAGATCTGGGCTCCCCTGCTGCAGCTGGTGAAAACGGAGCTGTGCCACTGGGTGAACGGGGCGATCTCTGGTTGTCCCTTTTACTTTGAGGAGATTCCTTCATTCGGTTCACAACATCTTCAGAGAGCTGAAACACACCCACGTGGGAAAAAAAATCAACTCAGTCAGCACTTCACCTGTAGATGCTTCACCAGAAAAGCTTCCCCTTTGTTAGCTCCCATGCTACTGCAAAAGTATTGGCAGTTGTGTCACCAAAAAAAAAAAAAAGAAAATAAGGAAAGGAAAAGAGAAACTTTTTATTCAGGAAGTCAAACAGACAGGCCTACAAAGACTACAGCTCGTTTAACCTAATCAGCTGTCATGAGATACAAAGGACATCTTCATCTCGAGCTCCTGAAAGTCATAAATAGACCAGTAACGATGAACCCATTTGTTCCATCAGCATCCAGCTGAGGGAGCATCTCACTAAATTAGCACATCAAATTGCATCTAAGGCAGGTGAGGGTGAGTCCTCAAGGGGCCTCCACCCAACCCTGTAAAGAGAAATCAGGCAAGAACAACTTTACCTCCCTCAAACACTTTTAAAAAGAGATTAGCACAATCTCAGTTAACCTTTGTCAAATGACCAGTCAAAACTGGAAGAAAAATAAGTAACCACAGCAAAACTCCGCAAGCTCATTTCAGGCAAAGCTTAGGGGAAAATAAATGAAAGTAAGAAGCAAGCAACAGCAACGAAAATTACAGTAGTAATAAAAAAAATAACCAAAGAAAAATGGGGAGAGAAATCTTGATGGAAAAAAAAAAAAAAAAAACACCCACAAAACAAGAAAAACAAATGCTCCTTAATGATAGCACCACCACACTGCTGGGATTGTTTTCAAGACACACGTATGCAGATGTCCAATCAAAGTTCAAAAAGCAGCTTCCCACTGCCCCCCCAAGTAACAGCCCTAATCCTCGCTCATCTCCACAACCTTGTCTCTCCCTTGTGTTCAGCCAGTGGTGCTTTGCCAAGGCTCTTAGCATCATTAATAAGGCCAGAGGTGTCTCCTCTTGCATGCCCACAGAGCTGAGCAGCATCTTTAGCATCAAACTCCTTGTAAAGCACGAGGCAGGGGTAAAATGGGGTTGTGAACAGTGAGGAGGGAAAGAGGCATGAGAGGAGAGTTTTGAAGAATCACAGAAGAGCTTGGGTTGAAGGGACCTTCCCAGCTCCCCCAGTGCCCCCCCTGCCATGACAGGGACATCTTCACCAGCTCAGGTTGCTCAGAGCCCCGTCCAGCCTGGCCTGGGATGTCTCCAGGGATGGTTCAGCCACCACCTCTCTGGGAACCTGGGCCAGGCTCTCACCACCCTCAGGGGCAACAATTCCTTCCTCATGTCCACCCTGAATCTCCCTTCCTTTAGTTCAAAACCATTACCCCTTGTCCTATCGCAACAGACCCTGCTGAAAAGTCTGTCCCCATCTTTCTTACTGGCCCCTTTTAA
The DNA here is from genome assembly GCA_013399365.1 of Pampusana beccarii. Classification (NCBI taxonomy): domain Eukaryota; kingdom Metazoa; phylum Chordata; class Aves; order Columbiformes; family Columbidae; genus Pampusana; species Pampusana beccarii. The sequence continues at coordinate 137,321 of VWYH01008401.1, forward strand.
GCACTAAAAGGCCACAATAAGGGTCGATGTGTCCCTGCTCAAGACCAGCCACCCTCAGACACTCAACCCTCTTCCACCACCACACCCCAGTCACCCCCTACCCTCTGCACCCCCTGCAGTTTCTCTCCTCTCTTCCTCGCTGCTTTTCCCCCCTCACCTCCCTGTCCTGCCCGTCGGGCCTTCCCCAACCAGGCTCCCTGCCCTGCATCCCCCACCGCCTCCATCACCGGCCTCGGAGCAGCCCGGGCCGCCTCACCCTGATGCCCTGCAGCACCCGGACTTGCTCCCGCTCATCCAGCCCGAAGGAGACCTTCCTGCTCTCGCTGCCCCCCATGCCGGCGGGGCGGGCCCTGGGGACGCCTCTCCCCACCGCGCCCCCCGCTCACACAGCGCTGCCAGGGGCGCCTCTCTGCTTCCGGCGCCTGCCAATATACCCGCACGCTATTGGTGGGTGGCTTCGCGATGGCCAATGAGGCGGCGCGGTGCTGGCGGCGAGCCGCGGTGCATGCTGGGGGATGTAGTCCAGCGGCTGTGAGGCTGCGGAGCCTATGGCGGGCTGAACCGACTCCCGGGAAAACTGCTCCCCGGGACAGGTCACCCCTTAATCCTCACCCTGCCACATGGCCACGGCGGCTCCAGAGCGGCTCCGGGCTCGGCTTGTAGCCCTTGGCCTCGCAAGGCTTCTCCCTCCCCATATGCCCGTCCTCCCCACCCTCATTTCCAATGGAGGGTCAAACCACCCCAAAAACTGTCACTGTCACCCACTCAGCTCAGGGGTTTCTTTACTGTGTCAAAATTATGGAAGGAAGAAAACCAAACCATGTGTTACCACACAGAAAATGAGTCAAGAAGGCACGGAGGTTCTCTCTTAGCTCCAGGGCTGAGGAACCACCAAGACATTGTCCGTGATGGAAGATTCACAGGCTGACGAGCCCCCACGACGTCCAAGGCAATTTCCTGTTGGCAACAGCGAGACAAAGCATCCCCTGACACAGCCGAGCAATGGCATCCCCTTCACCCCACCGGGAACCCCAAGTCCATCTCACCACACACCATTTCTCCACAGTCCTCAAGGGAGCTCACCCCGCCATGTGCCAGCTCACATTTCTCTGGCGATTAAAAACAAAATTACTGTCTATGACTTCTAGTCAATTTGACAGCAGCTGCTCCATGGGCAGAATTCACCTCTCTGCTCTTTTCAACCACCCTGTTCCAGCAAGACCCGCCAACTGTCCCATTACCTGCTGCGACAGGTATATGTGGGTCCCGCTTAGGTCAGGCCAGCGCAGATCCGGTCCCTGTCACCAGGCACGGGCGACCCACAGCCTCAGCCAATGAAAAGAGAACAAATACCTGTAACACAAAACAACCAGACCAAGAAACAGCAGCTTTGAGGGTTTATTTCCAAACAAACTTTCTGCACCCCCAGAAATACAGGCCACATCATGACCTGGACAATTTCATGTGTTCGTGACCAGACAGTTAACGAAGCCTCAGTATCTACACACTAATTATCTACTTCTTAATAGCTCATCGGAGCAGTTTTAACTCTTTAACGCTTATTTTTCACTGCAGTTATGTGGCAACCACAACCCTGACTCGGCAGTGGGAGCTTTAAGGGAGTATAAAGGACTTTCTGCCCACCCCAGACCTCCAGGCCTCTTCTACAGCGTGTTCCTGGGAGCAGGGAATATTTTCATTTGTGCAATACTCTGCACACCAGGGACTTGGCACAGCATTGCGGTACAGAGGTGCAAACAGCTGACGGTACAGAAATACCACACGTGGCCTGTGCAAGAGCAAAGGTCTGGCTGAAGTCAAACCACGATCCCTCCCAAAACGCTCTCTTGGTCGTTCCTCACCTGCCACCCACTCACTCCATTCCATGGCACCAGCTTCTGTGCTGAAAAAGCCCATTAACAGTCATTCCTCATTCACCTCTGTCCTCTCAGGGTTTCACAGACCTGCACTGTTGCTCTTCCAGGCTGGTGAGCTCTCAATCATGTAATTAACTCCTCCAGAAGTCTTCTTGTAACTTTGATTATTCCTCTCATCCTTCCTAGGCCTTCTTCAGGTGGAACTCCAGCCAGGTGCCAGGCATCATCTGCAAAGATCCAGGGGGAGAGTGGGTAAAGACAGACAAACTGCACTTCACACCTAGAGCCATGCCTTCCTGTGAAAAATCCACTTCTGACAAAAAGACACTGTGTTATTGCATTATTATTTGCCAGATTTGTTCCAGGATTAAAAAAAAAAAAAAATCTTAAAAGTTGTTTTTTTTCTTCCCCTTCATATTATTAATCATTGGAGAAAGTATGAGCATTTATGCCAAACTTAATTTTATTTCTTTATTTTACAAACAAAAATATACATTTATTCTATATTTTCTCTCTTTGCACCCCCAACACACACATAACACACTCTGCCAAAGGACCACTTTGAATGTGGCCCAAAGCATTATATATATACACAAACATACAACAGGGGGAAGGTCAGTCCGTGACCTCGTGCAGAAGCTCCTCAGCAGCAGAACGCGTGACACTCCAGAAATACTGGAGTCCTGCCAGCAAAGGACAAGGACGGGACGGATGTGTCGACCACGTGCACAGGTGATCTCTCAGCACTGAATTCAGCTGACAAAAAGGCCAATTCCTAACCGGCTCTTCTCATCCCTGAGGAGGGCAGATACATCCTCTCGGTCAGGGTGTTGAGAGTCTGCAAACACTCCTTGGGACAGGAAAGCGGTCACTCCATCTCTCAACTGCTTTAAGACCTTCACATCTCTTGGCTGCCCAAGGCCCACCAGCTCCAGGGAAGCTCTGCAGGTTTCCCCAGATTTTCCACCAGCGGCTCGGGATCAGCACTGCGAGCAGCGTTCGGAGCAGCAGCACAGCAGTCCAGGCACCACACCATCTGTCCCTTTGTGAGAGAACCAGCCAGCATGGCTCAGGCTGCTTCACAGCAAGTGACGGGAGGAGCAGGGAACATTCCTGTGATGTGGTAAGGCCTGAACCGGCCAGTTGCTTGTCCAGCCCTTCCACGGTCATTGCATGGAGGGTAAATGTGAAAGGCTGTTGATCTACATGAGACAATTCGGCTCTCGTACACAGACAAATGGAAGCCTTTTTCCCTCAAAAGCAAATAATAAAAAAAAAAGAGTGGGGTAGGTTTGTTTTCAAGGTGCTAATGCCACTTTGAGGCCTGCAGGGCAAAGTTCACAGGCAGAACAGAGAGGCTGCATTGCTCATTAACAAAAAAAAAAAAAAGATAAGCAAAGGGCCTGCATAGTTTTGGCAACCAATATGGACTTCATGTTCTTACCCAAACTTCCTTTCCCTGTGGTGGGAACACCTGGTAGCAAATACTTTCCCCTACCTGCTCGCAATCCAAACTAACACCTCCACGCTACACCCTGAAGGACAATTTCCCAGAAACTCTTACCTCAATATTTTTCAGGAACAGCAGTGAGTTGAGGCAAGAGATTCACACAGGTCCCAAACATTTCAAATTCCGTCTTGCTACCACAGAAAGTTGCTATTGCTTAGAGCAGATCTCCACCTATCCAGAGGACTCAGGTAGGAAAGCACTCCCAAAGCGAGAGGAATACACCTCTGCATCCTTGGAGAGCACAGGATGTCCCAGAAACCAGCCTGACGCAGCTTTCAGCTGAACAGTCCTGGACTGGAACACCAAGTCTTGAAACTGCACACCAGACAGCTCAGACAAGAGCAGTCCCTTTTCCAGCACAGAAGAGGTTAATAAGAAGTTCCAGATAATCTTTAAATGAACCATGCTCCACATGCACAAAAGAATTTTCAATGTATTGAGCCATAAAACCTGTTCAGACCAGCAGAAGTCTGGAGATCTGTACTGCAACACAAGAGAGGGATGCTGCCAGTGAAACGTCCATCTCCCACTTGCCTCCCTACTGACACCGCGAGCCAGCTCGGTTCTAGCCTGCTGTGGTGCTTGAGAGTTTCCAGTCACTAAATACTCACAGCTCAGATCATCATGGGCTTCTGCTCTGCCTCAAGCACCTGAACATCTCTGGAACCTTCATCTGCAGAGTCAGCTTCATCCTTCAGAGCACTCCCCAGGACGCTGCCAGAGCCACGAAGCCAGGCGCAGATGGAAAACGCACCTGCCTCACAGGTTTTATTCTCAAACCTCAGCCCTGATCCGGTGGTGCTACCTAGATTTTCCTGCAAGCTCAGATGCACAGTCGTACAGCCTCCACAGACCGTTTCACAGCTGCTTCAGCTCAGCTAGACAGCAGCGTTGCCTGTCCTTCTGTCTCCCTGTCGCTCAGTCCGTCCATTCCGCTAGCTACAAGTCCCCCAAAATGCTCCCAGGGCACAAAGAACAGCTCATTCCTCTTCATACCTCTCTTCTCCTTCCCACACACACTCAGAACACTCCTTTCAACCCCCTAGCAAATGCAATTCATTATTTTCACCACTTTTAACTGAAACCAGAGACAAGCCCAGCTGACCAGCTTCCCTCTCCAGACACTACCACCCCTTATGCTGTTCCATCGTGACAAGACCCAGGCAACTATACTGCTTGAAAAAACCCCAGAACACCATCTTTGGTTTCAACCATCAAAATCTTTCTACATATGTACAATACAGTAGTTAAATCAACACCCTCATCCCTAAACACCATTCCCCTAATTGGCAGACAAGTGCTTTCAATCATTGAAAAGGAAGAGATGCCAGTCAGGTCTGTGTTATGGGTCATATTCACATCTGGAACACGGAGGATCAGGAAGGTTCAGTGTTTATAGGTTTGTGAATAAAACTGTTCTACATTGTTCTCAGGTAGCGCCAGAAAATGTTCTTTCCAACAGGATTTGGGCTGCCAGCTTAGTTCCACAATAGGTTTCGGAAATCCTAAGGAAGAGAGGAAAGCCACTGCAGACAGCCAAGGACAGATTTCTGATGGACATCCTAACAGCTGCGGCATCAGGAGTTTAGAAGGAAAAGAACGAGGCACGGCTTGAAGCAGGTCACCCTGCTTCAGGCATTGATGGCTTTCCAGCGGTCACTGTCCGTGCTGTTGATGCTGCCCACGTGATACGGCATCGAGGCCACATCATCCAGGTAGGCGGTGGTATCGATCTGAGTGTTCGAGTAGAACCCCGAATCCATTCCTTCCTTCTTAGCAACAGCATACGGGTGGGGTAGGTGCACATCCACATCCTCGGGTTCATCCACCTGACATTTGTAGGAGAAAAGGATCTTTGGTTCAGACCTGGAGTGAGGAAAGATTTAAAATACATGTTTAAGCAACGTAGTCACAGTATCACAGCCACTTACCCTTAAACTCAGCAGCACTAAGAAATTGTATATTCAGACCCTAAAGACTCTTCATATCAGCTTTCAGTTCTGAAATATACCCAGCAGAATAATTGCCATGGAGTAATGCTAAATACAGCTTTGGACTAAGCCACCTGAAGGAAATAAAAAGGGCAGAATCCTGACTCCTGTGTGGGAAAGATGTTCTTATCTTTGGGAGTTCTGAATTATTGAGGGCAAGAGTACCCGAACAGCACCGGACTCCGTAGTGGCTGATTACTGACACCAGCACTGCATGAGACCACCTCAAGTTCCATCTGCGCACACCAGCAAAACCAAAATACAAACATTTGTGGATCGGCAGTTTTCATCTCTAACTCCAGACATTTTTCTGATTTCAGAAGGCAGCAGAGGCACGCTCTGATATTTTAGGAGTACTTTATTTTCTTACTTATTTTAAAGGCTGCTGTTTCTTGGTTATGGACTATAAAGGCTAAAGCCTATAGTAAAATATTCTTTTTTTCCTGCCAAGATGCATCTCCTTTGAGTGGCCACACGGCGGCAACCGCGACCCACGAATCACAGTCCTGAGGGCTCTTAACTGGTGACTCTGGGGCCCATCGTGGAGAACTCAGCCAAAGAACTACCTCACTCTGAGTTCTTTCCTACAAACTTTGAACTAAACAGGATGCAGACACTGCAGAAATGATCCTCATAAATGTTGGAGAGGAATACAGCTATCAGCTCTGCTTTGCATACAAAAGAGTCTTGGACAAAAGCGAGCACCCCTGAGTCACACACGAAAAACTTCGACAAATTAAAAACGGGTTTCCTAACTGGCATTCTAGTCACCGCCTTTATTCTACAGAATCGAGTGCAATATATACCCTCTAAACTCCTGTCGCTGGCTACTCACCCAAAGAAGCCTTTCAGGAACGCCACATAGATGAGAGGTGCAAAGAAGCTGAAGTAAAGGAACGTGGTGGCATCAACACAGCTGTCAATGGCAAAAGGGAACACAAAGGAATTTAGCACTCAGGCACAAAACAGTCACATCCCCCCAGAATGACCCAATTTCCCTCTAGTGTCCAAGCAGAGAACAAGAAAAGTCTTGTGCTAAACAAATTCAAACTGGTGCAAAGTAACAGACATTGCCATCAACATGTGTCACTGCTCTTAGACACCTGGAGGGAACCACGCCAACACTCAAGGTCTGACCAAGAGCAGAGTCTCAGTGCTCCCAGTTTTGACTCAGAAGTGACACTGATCCCTGCAGAACAAGACTCCAGATGAGAATAAGGGTATCTCCATGCTATTTCTAGCAAACAGACGATTTCCTCCCTTATTATCTGTGAAACACCAGCCAACAGACAGGCAGCAGTGGATTCAAGCTATTATTCTCACCCACCACCTCAAGACCACTGCAGAGCACGCGGCTCCACAGGCCTCTCCACTTGGAGTCTCCTGACTTGTTAGAGGTCTTTCAGCACAAAACAGAACCAAAAGCTTTATTCTTCTTCAGGAACAGAGCACAAGTTTGTTTTCTTGGGAGAGGAAGTGTTGAAGGACTCTCAAATGCAACACGAGAAACTGGGCTGCAGACCCCACCCAGCATACATACCACAGTCCTTCTATGATATCCACACAGAGGAGGGCACTGCCCAGGCCCTGCACCAGGTTCAGCAGCGCCAGGATTCCAGCATAAACATAAAAACTCCTCCTGGCTGTGGGAAAGACATGGACACAGATGAAGCTCAACGTCATAAGCACCAGCTCAGTGCAAATCTGTTTGATGGAGATGACAAACCCAACAGAAGCATCTCACCATCCTGCCTGTTTAAGAATTCCCAAAGAATTAAGACTGTTTTCCTGTGCCATGCTGGCAGGATTGATGTGGATAGTGGACTAAACTGTACCCTCCTGCAAGTCTATAAACACTCAAGATGGGTTTTGAAAACACAAGGTCATGACGACACATGTGAAGGTTTTATAGACATGCACCTGGAACCAGCATCAGCCACATAACTGAACACAAGAAAAACCAACAAAAACCCCAGAGCAGAACCCGAAGCTGCGCCCCTCGATGTGCTGCACTAACACAACTGCTCAGGAGACCGGACAGGAGCAGCAGGGTCTGCTTGCGGCATCTGCCACACATACCCACTCCCTCAGTGCACCCACACTGCTGAGAGAACAGCCCCATGCAAACACCTTAGTAACAGCTGCTCTGCCTATTCAAGAGCTGCAGATATTCTACAACAGAAAGAAAAACCAGAGAAGCATCTTAATAAATTCCCAGATAAAAATTATTAGGCAGCTTCAAATTAGCCTTTCTTTCCCAGGGGATGACCAGCATGTATACTTAACATCATACATGTATTTCAAAGGAAACTATTATTAAGAAGCCATTTCTTACAGCTCTCTGAAGATTATATATTTAGATTGCATCTGTATCATTAACTGAGGAGTAAATTTTATTTTCTTAATGTATTAATAATTGTTTAGCTACTGAAGTAGCAATGTAACTGCTCTTACTCTGCTCTCCAAGAGGCACAACATAGTGTTTTCCACAGCTAATACAGTCCTTTGCTGCGTATCTGTACACCCAGGTAGTGGGATGTATTTGCAGCACAATCAGATATAGGAACCTCTTACTCCCACCTATGTTTTATCCTGGTGCCTTCTTCCCCATCTATACTACAGAACACACTACCGTCACTTACAGGGCAAAGAAATCCGGTCTTTCAGAGGAGTTTTTGGAAGAATCACCACCAAGGAATAGACCTGTTGGGACAAAGAATGCACTGTAGCACAGCTGCTTGGCATCTGAACTCAACAGTTCTTGCTGGGCCGGTGTGCACTGTCACACACTCCCTAGACGTCTCAGGACAGGGGCACAGACCCCCGATATTAAACCCAGTGCAGATGTGAAGGCCCCACACCTCACCCAAATCAGCACACCAAGGCTGGTCAAAGCAGCTATCAGAGTCCGTAACACATGCCCACCACTTACCAGAAAGAAGAAACAGGAGCTGGCAAGCCAAAAGTGTCTCCCCCCATGGCCATAGATGTTGAAGTCTTCTGCTGAGAGGTGGGCATCAGGGTAGAGGATTTCCAGGGTGCCCTAGGAGAGAAGTGGCACCAACATGATTCTGCTAAAGTGGGTGTCTGGACAAAGGAGACTGTTTAAAGAAGTTCAGGGAACTGTTGTCCCTGCCATCTAAGACCCAACCATTGCTCTGCTTAGATCAAGTGAAGCTCACACAAGAGAAGAGGAAGAAACTGAAGACAATAAGTGCAGGGAAAAAAGTGGTAGGAATCTGCATCTGCGAGAAAACAGCATCAATGACATTCCAGAAGAGAGACCAAATAAAAGGCAGGGGATGCAAGCAATTGTCTGCTTGAAATAGACTGAGAGTTCCATTTTCATCTCTAGAGTAGACTTTTCCTGCTGAAACATCCAGAACATAATGGCCTACACTTGTGCAAGAGCTGGGAAAGGACACAGTCTCATTCACTTGAATTCCTGAAAAATGGTATGAACAGAACCTACCATACAGACAGTGGAGAGAAAGAAAAGTGTTTGTAAGCACTACTGAACCCAGAGATAGCTCAAACACTTGATATTTAATGAGGCTCCTCCAGCTTTATCATGTGGTAATGATCAGCTCACTGCCTCTGCAAGCAAGAGCCTGGTCACAGAACAAAGATCTGTGTGTTATTCTGGCGCTGCCTCAAGTACAGGGACACAGGGCTGACCAGTTACATACCAAGGAGAAAAATAAACCCAGACACATACTGCATTGTTCAGAGAGATGGAGATACAGCTAATAAACAGAGATAGCAAGCCAGCCGCTAGTTTGAAGGGAAACAAGAGCTCTTAGCACTCAAAGAGCCAGGAGACAAGAGGCCCACTGCACTGCCCTTGTCTGGCAAGCACACCTCAGGTCTCCCCATCCAGTTCTCATGGCACTTGAGATTAACAACTTGTGGCTCAAGTGTGAAAAAGCTCTCACTCCTGTTCCAAGGTTCACTAAACAAGGCAATCCACCTAAACCTCATCTCATTTCTCAACCTTGGCTGAGCCATTCATGCCATAACGAGGACGAGGAGAGGTGTGTGATCTGGGGATCCTCATACATTGCCATGAGCATCCAGTCTTCCCCCAAAACCTCATCCAAAGAATAAAGCTGCCATGTTTCAGATAGGAAACCCAACTGCCTAACTCCAAGCAAAGTCCCCTGTTTCACAAAGACTAATCCTTCTGCTCCAGTGTGCTCACCTGGGTGACGGAATATGCCAGAGACAGCACTGTAGTGATTGCCAGAACACGTTTCACACTCGACTTGCTCTCCAGGTGACCTGGAATTAAGGAATACAGATGTGACTCAGGATGTGATCCCAGTGCTGGTAAAAATCAGTTCTCTCCAAAACCAATACAGGAAAACATCTGTATTTCCAGAGGCCTTCAAGGGAAGGTTAAAGCTCACTTAACGGCTAGAAACGGCTTCCGTGTTTGGAGAGCTGAGCCTTTCACAGACAACCTAGAAAACAACAGCTTTTAACTTGCTTTCCTCCTACCCACTAATATAGGTGATGCAACTAAGTCCTCCTGCTAGAGTTACCAAAAAAGGCAAAAAAAAAGGCAAAAAACAACAGTCAGGAATTACTTCAGTATCATGTACAATGAGATGTTGTAAAGTTTCTTCTCAGGAAAAAAGTGGATTGGAGACCGGGTTAGATCAGAGAAGAAAGGACAAATTTAGAGAAATCTGCACTGGATTATGCTGGAGCAGAAAATCTCCACAAACTCTTCCCAACCTAAATTGTTCTGTGAGCTCTCGAAAAATGACAGATGTGCTCAGATGTCCCACTGGCAGATGCAACAGTGACACCTACCAGCCCCCCCACCTCTGACCCACAGGAGGCTGCTCCAAACAGCATTTTCACCTGTACAACTGAAAAAAAGTAGAGTTACAGATTGCAGGTACAGTTAAATCATTTGAATGAAGCCAGAAGGGAATCAAACCAATCAAGAAGGGGACAGAATGATCCCCCAAAGGACCCCTCTTAAATAAAATGGGGTTGATCAGGCTGTTGATCTTTGCATAAGTCATCTTCACCCAAGCTGTACCCTCCTTCAACACATGCATGCAGGACAAAGCACATACAAACCCTGAAGCTGCACAAGCCATAGATCTGTAAATATAATCAGGCTTTCAGACATTTGTAACTAAAACAGCCCAGTTTGTCTTTTTATTCTAGAGCTCTTTATTCTAGAGCTCCTTCACTTTACAGAATTAGCATCTCCACAAACTTAGAGTTGCAGCCTCTGTGGAAAGAAAGGGGACAGGAGACATTCAAAGCGCTCGAAAACCTCCTGACACGTACCAAAGGCAAGGCCTAGAATCACCACGCTCAGTTCAATCGCCAGAAGGAAGAACCTTGTGATCTCCCACAGGATCTGAGGGATAACAGAAACCAGACAAACACGATTAGATGGAGCCAGGAACCAGTCATAAGTTAATAGAGCAAATCTCCACTCCCTGCTCCAGGGGATGGCAGCCACTGAATGGAGCGAGTCATTTCCACAAACCTTCCTCATGCTTTGTAAGGGATACTAATTACATGCCTGTGAAACAGAACAGTCTCGTGGAAGCAAACAAACAGCATGCCTACGGAGAGAGGAAGTGGCCATGGTTTGCCACACTTGAGGATCTATCGCTTGTCTTGGATGTGTTCTTTCTGCTGTACTCCCAAGGAGCACAAACCCAAGACAACCTCAAAAGTAGAATATTCAACAGGGCCAGTTCTTAAAGCTGTAGATTCTGCAGTATAGTTACAACAGAACAAACTCCGTATTCTGCACTCCTCCAAAGCTACTGGTCCCTAAACCTAAAGCATATTAAACTCTAAAGTCCTCCCGCTTCCAGCTTGTGATTTTCATTCCTGTGTTTTATCTGGTGAAACAAGACTAGAAACACAGCAGATGAGGCAACTTTGCAGGTAGTCATGCAATAAATCAGTGCCAAACCTAGAACAAGAACCCAGATTCTGTCTTATTCATCCTTTTCCTCTGAACACTGAATGGCACTCTCTCTTGAAGAAACACAATATTTTAAGAGGCCTTTGGTGGACACCTCTAAGCTCAAAAAATACACAGTGTGTGCGTATGAGAGGAAACAAATGAAATACAACATACATCATAGCACATGTGTTTTCAAGAAAAACTGACAGAGTATCTGTCTTACTGCACGACTTCCCAGCAAGAGGCACTTGGCAGCAAGACCAACAGAGCTGAAGAAAAGCACCTTCTCCATTATTCAAGTCCTGGACCTACATCTGTACATCACTGGTCAATAAAAATGCTACAAACATCCAGCCACGCACAATCACCAGTGCATTACAATGCCTTGACAGGCAACATTAAAAGGGGAAAGCAAAAGGACCACATGAATCCAAGACAATAAAGCTGGAAGACCTGTACCCTGCGGGTGGCTCTTCTTCCTCTAACAGCTCCAGAACTACAGAGCTTTTTGTTTTAGGTAACACTGTGCTACAAGTCAAATGATTACAAAGGAAGAGCACGTACAAAGCTATTTCCTGTTTGCTAAGGGTTCACCCTGTGCTCGGAGTGGTTGCAATGACTTTCAGATAGCAGCCTCGAAAGGGAATTTGGTTTTACTTGCTTTCCACACAAAATAATTAAGTATTTTTCAAAGAGCTACTCAAATATTGCAAAAGTAACAAAGGCCAGGTCTTGTCTATCTACTAAAGCTATCTGAACGTTTAGCTCTTGCAAAGCAGAGTCATTCCACCCCTGCAACAGGAAAGTTCTGCTGCCACTATTTGTGTGTCTATTTTAGGTCTATTGTTTTACAGCCCTGGATGTTGTGATCATTTAGATACAGTTATCAGAACAGGATTCTATAGTACACATAGCTACGAGCACTGCAAAAAAACCCCACATTCTTCCTGTATGCACATAAAAGAGAAGCTTTAGCAGATTGCTGTGACTAGAACTGCACAAAGCAGAGCCTCTAAAATCAATGTTGCACCTACCTTATCAGCAACCGTGGCAGCATCAGAAGCACTCACAGTCATGGAGACAACAGCCCGGGCAATACCAACTAGAGCCACCACAAATACCTACACAAAAAGATACCAAACGTGAGCACATGTCAAAAGGCACATACGCAGTAGTGACCAGAAACCTCTTTGGAATAACATTGCCAGGTCAGCTTTCAACCCTGATAATGTGTACTAAGGATTTCCTGTACAGATTAGGGTTAATTTCCTGAAGAAGATTCCTCAGACTTGTTAGATGTAGGAGTACTGGCTTAGAATTTAGGAAGGCACAAAATTTCCTCAACTGTCAGATTAAACAGCTCTGAAGAGGTCTCAACCACTCCTTACACCAGTATCTTTTCAGGCAAACAGTCTTCCTACCCTTCAGTCCACTGGCATAGGAGAGGAGAAAAACCAGACAAAAACTGCATCCCTCTAAATTACAAGATGAAGTGCTTGCTATGACCAAATAAACCAATCACATCAGATAACAGAAGCCACTCGATACTAACTACCACACTTCAGATCTGTGATAAAACTAAAATCTGCAGTTCTCTCACTCAACACTGACAATGCTGAGGAACTCAGAGGAAAAAAAGCTGCAGCCAACAGCTTTAAAACACCTTACCCTGCTGCACAGCGCAACAGAGATACACGAGTCAGCCCATGCACCGTTTAGACATGACAGCATGGAGCTCAGCAAGGCTAATTTACCAACTCCCGTGCTGTCATAGCTGTACCACACAATTAGAGATCAGCTGGATATATCTACCCTCCACTATGCAGATTTACCCTCTAAGAAAGCAGATTTTTCCAGATAAAATCCTTCAAGTCACAGGCTAATTCTAAAGATGCAGGTATGAGACAGCAAAATCTATCAGGGAATGAAGAGAGTCCAAGGTGGCTGGAGAATGGAAATGATCCGTAAACCACCTACAGCTGTGTGATGATTTCCTATGATTTCCTCCTTAGAAGAAGGGAAGCAAATACCATGAAAAGAGAATAATACACCACTCCTTCCTGGGGTGTAAAACTCTAGGACAAAACACTGACAAAAACAAAGGGTACCTGAATATTATGGTGTTCTGAAGCATCAACAACCCATTGTAGAGGAAAATACACCCTTTTTGCTTTCTCTCTAAGTAGGTAGAGTTTCTTCCCAATCTATTAACTTTGCTTTAATCACTTGACTCCACAAGAAAGCCTTCCTTCAAGGCATAACAAACAGCCATTTGAAATTCTCACAGAACATACACCCTCATTTCCCAATAACACACTCCAGAAGATCAAACTGAACAAAAGCGTTTTTCTCTAAGGCTGTTTCATCACTTTCTGCTTCTCACTGTTTTGAAAAAGTCAACAGCATATGGCCAGTTCACTTTTTTCTTCCCTTTGGTCTCTGAGGAGTTTTGCTTTTCAAAGCCTTTAGCATGAACTTTCTACTAAATCACATGCATTACTGGAACCATGAATAAAGATTTAAAAAACGAGTGGAAGAGGCTGGTAATATTTTTAAAAGTTTAGAGCATTTGTTCAGCTAACAGGTATGAAGCTCAGACATTACTATAGATGCTACCTTGATGTGATCAAAAGCTGCCCATGCCTTTTAAACTGGTGAGGGGAGAACAGACAAGATCTCATGTTTGAGAGTTGTGACTGTACTGCCTGTGTGTTCTGTTTCCACCTTCAGAAGGAACAAGAGCATTAACTCAGCAGCCACTTTGATATGATGGGAAAGAAACTACAGCAGAAATCACAGAAATTATTCTCCAGCGTTTCACTTTCACTTCCCCAGTGAGAAGCTGGGTTTGTGTCACATGTGACTTTACTGCAAAGAACTAGAAAGTGAAAGATACTAAAGTCCAAGACAGCAAAGCAATAGAAGAAGTGGGGATGAAATCACCACGGGAGAACAAAATCCACCTAAATCCAGCAGTAAGGTCCCAGAATCTGTGAAAAGCAGAATTAAGACAGTGTGGGGGGGAAAAGTGTTTAATTCTTGTAGCATACCTTCAACTAAAAATAGATTTTATCCCTGTGAGATCTGTTGTAAGCTCTCTCTCCACTAGTTCAGTGATATTATTCATGAGTGGTAATAAAAAACACTCCCTCATCAATTCAAAAGCACAGAGAGGTACTCACTAGTATGTAGAAAGTAGTGAAGATCGGGCTGGAAGTGACCCGGATTTTGGCCCTGGCAGAGGGCAGCTTCCAGAGAAGAAACATAAAGAAAAGCACATTGGGAACCAGGAGCAGAAGATCCCAGTAGCGGACTCTGCAAAAGTAAATAAATCAGGTTTTTTGCCCTGTTCTTCAGCATCCAGAAGAGGCACCAGCCCCAGTCCCTTCTCAACCAAGCTCTGAGAAAGGGAGCTCCTTCCCCTGGCCAGGGTCAGACCGTGGTCCCGTTTCCTCCGTCTCACCTGGACTTCCCAATGTCCTCGTAAAGCAACAACAGGCACTTGTGTGGCACAGTGATGTTGGTGTCGTTGACTGCCTGCGTTGTTGTCGGGGACAAAGCTGTCACATTATCCAACGCTGTCACCAGGGCAGTCGAATGTGTGATGTTGTCAGACATGGATAATCTCATGGCAGACGTCATGGACTGGAACATCCTGCCTTCCTTCTGGTCCAGGTCGAACACGGAGCAAGACAACCACAGCAGAGACAAAAAGCAGCATTAAATCAGTTGTGAGTCAGAGCTAAAAAACACAGCCCTGCCATTAGGCCCCTGCATAACTGCTTCCTGCTTGTTACAGCAAATGATCATCATCAGAAAGACGGTATTACACAATGAAATGCCACCTGCCGTTCCTCTGCACACAGCTATTAGAGCAGACAAAACAAAACCACTATCTTGTATCAGAGTAACAAGTACCTTCAAAATCATGTAATACTATGCTGGATTCAATTTTGTGATTTTTTTTTTGATTCATAGAAGAAATCAAGACTCAGCAGCAACATGTGACATCATTGGATGGAGACAGAAGCCCTCCTGTACCAGAACGTCCACTATCTTTCTAGCTCCTGAGATTAAAAAGTTACAGTCAATGATTTAATTTAACTACTGCGAAGAAAAAACGATGGTCCCTACATAAAACCTGCTGCTGTTACCAACCCCACAGCGGGAGAGCAGGGAGAGCTCACATATTTTTATCTAAAGGGGCTGTACAGACTCTTAATCTTCCAAAACACTGGCAAAAGCCAAGATTCAGCGTTTTTCTTCAGCCCTCTGCAAGACACCACAACTATTCTGATTTTAAGCAGAACACCAAGGCTGTGAAAAGACAGCACCTTTCTAAAAGCCTGTTGGCATAAAGTTCTCCAACTTCTTTACATCCACTAGGTCTAATTGCATTGCACTTCTCAGACACATCAGCATCATCACTGGTAGTTTACAAACCCAGAACCAGACCCCATCCTTCATAATGGGTTTCCTAAGGTCAAACTCTCAGGCAGCAAAGAGCTACGATGCTCAATTCTTCTGCCTGCCCTACCTTACACCTCTCCCGCCTCTTGGAGAGATGACAAGACAAAACTTCCCACCCCTCAATGAAACTTTCTTGAGCTGCCTTCACTGTGAGAACATTCCCATCTTTGCTGCCATCTGTCCATCCCCCAGGCCCTACACAGCTGAGATATTAACTGTCCCTCCAGAAATTAAAGGGAAACTCTGCTCTGCCACCGATAAAACTCCACATGCCCCATCCCTGTGTCAGTGCCTTCAGCAGAAACCGCACCAGCTTATCCCTCTGATGGGTCCACAGTCACCTTGGAAGCACAAGTGGACTACTGGACACAGAGCTTCAGAGCAAGATTCAGCATATACTGGAGTTTAGACCTGATTTACTTTACTAAGCCTTGCTCTGGACTCACTGTATCGCCTTGTGCAAATCCTCTTCTCACCCTAAAACAGGCACCCTCACCCTCGAGGCACGTGACGGGGTACAAGCTGAATGCAAACACAAGGTCCTATCATCTCTCCTGGTGCTCTGCAAAGAAGAAGTCACAGATGACATACAGATTCAAAAAATAAAATGTCTATCAACTGGCATTGCCAGAGACAGCGCTCTGGCAGCCTGTGTGCTATCGTCAATCCAGGATTCATCTCAAAAAATAAAACATCTCCCTGTTTGACTTTAGCCCTGGCTGGCACAGCAAAAACTGACAGCCTCCGTGACATTAAACAAACACATGCAAACCTGGAAAGATCAACTTTGGACTGAGGTGCCAAAAAATCCTAGTTCTAGTAGAGGTTCCAGCAAACAACCTTCATATTCCAGACTTATCTCCCTTCCCTCCAGCTTCTCACTTCTGAAGTGACACTGTTGAGAATGATTTTCTGTGAATAATTTTGCTCCATTGTCTTCCTCTGAAACATCACTGTGTCTCAGAAGCAGTAAGGACAAGTATGGTCACATTTGCCAACACAGAAAAAAATTCTACCTAATTATAAAAAAAGCTGGGAAAGGACAGAGAAAAACCTCACAGAGCATGGGCGGAATAACAATCAACTGCGAACCATCAGAACCTCCTAAATTCTCTTCTGGGGCAAATAATTCAATCTGCCTGTCACAACGAAAAGAGCTGGAGGATAAAGCTGTGAGAGAATTACATGGGAAAAACATCTTCCTTACAAAAAGAACAAACAGACTCCATTCTTTTTCTCTAGAAGTCACTACTATCACGGAACAGCAGCGAGCTGCTGATAAGGAGAGGAGTTGGCCACACGTAACAAAGCTTCAGTCACGCGGTTTCAAAGGGCAAAGTGGAATCAAGCTTACCTCCCAGCCAGGCTGCTCGCTACAGCCTGGTATTAGGGTCGTGTTCTTCCTCCTAAGATGAAGGACATGCAGAGCAGAGCAACAGAACGTTCAAAATGATAAGAAAGGGCAGCCAGAGCCATCGGCCAGGCAGCACGATCCCCACACTGCTCTAATCGCTAAGACCTACAGCAAGGATGTGGAGAAGAGTCCCATTCCCATCAAAATCGCCAGCAAAAATTCCACGACATAACCAGGGACCAATGGAAAGGGCCTGGCTAAGCTCCATCATCCCCTGCTCCTTCCAGCACACTGTCCAAACCCATGCCCTGTCTAGTCCAAAATAAATCAGCTGAGCATCCCCAAGAGCTCAGTCACCACAGCCGGCTGCTCGCTGCGGCCAGACCAACCCACACGACCGGGGTAAACTCATTCTGTACCCACATAAAAGGAAACCAGTGCCACAGTCCTGGTCTCCCTTTTCCTTCTAGCAGGTGTCTATATTCACTGGAAAATAAAAGAAAATGGTTTTCTGCACTACAGCCAAAGTCAGACTGACTCGGCTGAGGCCTCTGTCCAGGCGCTGGACTCCCAAGTTGAGTTCGGCTCAAGAACATCCTCACAAGCCATCAGGTGCTGGGACAGGGCTGGGGACGGCTCAGCTGCGCCCTGGTGACAACGACCACCTCACCCAGGGGATGTTTCTTCGTTCATGGCACCGTAACCATATCAGAGCTCAGGGAAATTCAGGGCTCAAATCCCCAGCAGTTCTCTGTGCTCCCAGCGCCGAGCACGTCAGGGTGAATTGCACACTACCAGAGCTCCAGCGCTAATAAAAAAATGACGGTTTCTTTCTTTCTGAAAACAGTATCAGAAAACGTTGCAAGTGCACATCATACTAGGGTTGAGATTGCTCCTTAAAACACTGTATTTGTGCAAGAGAAAACTGCACTGACCAGATTCCTGTTTAAATACAACTGTTGCTTCAGTAACTTAAATGGTAAAAAAAAAAAGTTTAAAAAGTGCTTCATATTTTGCATTTTACCCTCAGAACAAACTCACAAGGCAGGGATTTCCCACCAGAGACTGTTTTTTATTTTTCCTCCAGTTTCCATTCTCACACCTCGTTCTAGATTGCACTCAAAAGAAAGCAGCCAAAATGTTAAAAGCAACCAAGCAAAAATACCAACAGCAGAAGCACCAACAATAATCCAAACACACCAGAGACTCCCAGTTCAGCAACACGTTTCACAAATAAGTACACTAATTTTTTTGGTTGATCCGTTTTGGGGCTTTGTTACTGCTGTTTGTTTTGTCTGGCGGTATTTTTGGATTTTTGTTTTTCCCTTTAGGAGGTGGGTGCACATACAATAATCAATAATCAATTGCAGGCAATAAGAAGGCAGCAAGCGAAGGGAACTAACAGTCCACGGTCACTTCATTCTACGCTGGCAAGGACACGCCGTCTATTTTACAGGCTGCTAAAGGAACCAGGGAGCTGGAGAAAACCTTAAGTTACCTCCTATCCTTTAGGCTACAGAAAGACACCTCTGGACGCTCCTGCCACTGAACTCCCAGGCTGCAAACGGGGCTCGAACCCGCTTCCCCAGGACCCTCTGGGGCGGCTGCAAACGGCAGAAACCCGGAGAGCGGCCAAGGCCGCCCCGCCGGCCCCGCTCACCCCGGAGCGCCGCGGCCAGGCCGGGCCGCCGGGACAGGCCCCACCACCCCTCCCGTGCCCCCCACACCCTATAAAGCCCCAGCCCAGCGCCGGCCCCACTCCTACCCGCCGCGGGCCCGGCCCGCCCAGCGCTGCCGCCCCGGCGCTCAGTCGCGGGGGCCCGGCCCTGCCATCCCAGGCCCCGGCCCCACTGTTCCCCTCAGCCAGGGAGGGTCGCTGAAGAGCGGCTGAAGCAGAGCGCCGCGCCGCCACAGCAGACGGGCCCCCGTTTTTCCGGCCGGACCCAGCGGCGCTATTGAGAGAGGGTCCCCAAGAGTAAGAGCCGCTCAGGCCAATCAGGGAGCAAATAGAGAGAGGTTCTGTCAACTAGGCCAAAATAAATAGCGGCGCTAACCAATGGGAAGAGGCGGGAGGCGGGACTCGAGGGGCGGGCCTGCCGCTATTTAAAGGCGCCCTGTAGCAGCCGTTTCTGTTGCGACCTCTGAGGCCCTCAGCTGCTCAGACGCTGTTCGGCGCGATCGTGTTTGAACGTGAACTGCTGTCCTGGTCTTCGCTCTACCAATTTCGGCTATATGGAGTGGAGTTTGTGAGCAATTGCATCACTTATTTTGTATTTTTGCTGTTATTGTTTTCTCTTCCTTTGCTATTTCCTCTTCCTATTAAGCTGTTCTTATCTGAACCCATGAGCTTCTCCTTTCCCTTTTGATTCTCTCCCCATCCCACTTGGGAGAAGGAGTGAGCACGTGGCTTTATGGCCCTTGTTGCCAGCTGGGGTTAAACCACAACAGGATCCAAGCTCAAAGGCTCAGCAGGTGCTGACATCTCTGAGTTATAGAAAGGATGCTTCTGTTTAAAGGGAGGTGGAGCATTTCTGCCTAAAAAGTGCCTTGGTAGCAGAGCCAGGAGTAAAATCGGTGTCTTCTCACTTGTAGCTTCAGGCACTAACTAATTGAACATGGTACCTCACACATAACTGTGTCACCACAAGAGATTTTGCCTCCCAATTCACCTGATGTGCTCTAAAGCACAGCACCACTTTTAGCTGGCACATGGATGTGGTCCACATCTGTCCTTGTGGGCAGGACAGACAGAAAAGCTGTCCACCCAGTGCCTGGAGAGACAGTGGCACCCTGTGGTGGCACCGGTTCATCACAGTGTGTCACCAGTTCATCACAGTGTGTCACCTGGGGGTCAGGCAGCACCTTCCATGGGTCCTGGGCTGCCTTTAAGCCATGGTAGTCTCTAGTAACCCACGGGCATCTCGAGGCTGTGTGTTTCACTCCGAGTCCCAGCCAGGTCCCCACCATGTGTCACAGAGATGAGGAGGAGCCACTCTCCTATTTATATTGTGATGCTCCTGCTTTGCTATATTTGTACCAGGCTGAATCACCCAGCTGGGCTCCTGGAAGAGCCATGTCTATGGTTGTCAGCTGCCTCTTCAGTTGCTTTTGCTTCTGGTGTCTCCTGTTTCAGGGTGACTGTCCCACAACTGACTGCAGCTGCGAGCAGAAATATCCTGATACTAAATAGCAGTCAGAAACCCTCCAGAGAGGACAGGTCTCCAAAATCCAAACCATCTGTTATTATGCAGATATGTGGCCTGGAATGGACATGTTCCACCTCCTTGCCAAACATCAGCCTGTTGCTTGTTTTGCCTCTCAAAATTCCTCTTCCAGTTTCTATAGGACATGTTCTTCATTTCTTTTCCTAAGTGGCATTGCCTGCTGTGCCAAGCAACTGAAGAGATAGAAGAGTATGTTCTGCAGAATGGCTACAATTAGCTCCTCGTTTCTATTGTTACACACAGCCTCACACCAAAAATACCCAAACACCAGAACGAACCTCATCCGGTTTTGCTGGGAACCTGAATAAAGGTGATTCAAGCAGCTGCGCTATGGGTCAGAGGCCAACCAGCCCAAGCCAGACTTGATTTTTCACTGTGGAGGTGAGAACACAGACACGGGAATTCCTGGCGGGATCTCCCCCTGACTCGGGTTCCCGGTGGGGCAGGACAACTCCAGCCCAGAGACAAATACCCGCACGTTTGCCAAAGTTTGCAGCTACAGCTCTTCGGAAGCCCGAGCCCCGCCCCGCCCCCGAGCTAATCTATTATTCATGAGCTTTCGCGCGCTTTTGTTGCCCACGTGACTGTTTTCGCGCGGAATCCGGCGGGCAGGAAGAAGCGATGGCGGTGAGCGGCGGGACGGGGCGCGGAGCGGAGTGGGGCGATCGGGGTGACCCGCCCTACCCCGGGGTGCGGGGCTCGGTTCCCCCCTGCCCCGGCACCGCGGGCACGGTCGCGCAGGGTCCCCGGGGGCTTTCGGGGGGGTGGGATGGGGGTGCGCTCGCCCAGGACACCCGAAATGCCGCGGGAAGTTTCCCATGTGCCCCGCACCGGAGAACAGCCGGGCAGGGGGGGGATCGGAGGCTTTCCTGCGCTCCGGCTGCCCTGGGCTCGGGAGATGGATTCCCCTCCCCTTCTCCCGTGCGTTTCCGTTGTCATTTTTCAAGGAAACTAACTATTTTAACCTTCCACGCTTCGGGAATCTAAGGAGCGTTTAAGGCAGGAATGTTGTTTTTACAAAACTAAAGAACCGCTGCCTGACCCCAGCGGGAGGGCGGGGAAGGACTGAGAGACATCAGGCTATGAATCCTTAATGTAAAACAAGGTCTCCTCAAACTAGTCCCGGAATCCATACTGATACCTGTATTTACAAGGTAATCTAGGGGGAAGGATAACCAAAGAGCCAGGAACCCATATTTTAAATAGATTGATAAGGGGAAGGGTATTGTTAGAATTAGATGAATTAAATATGTAAACTGAGGCAGGCATTGGCTAGAACACCCGATCTTGCAAAATCATGGTTAAAATATGCTTTGCTAAGAGATCCTGCCTGGGCCTATTATATTTGCAAGGTAATTGTTTCCAAAGGGAAAAAGGCTTTATTGTGGATCCACGGCCCCTTTCTGACCACTGCAGAGGCTCCTGCAAGCACTGACCCCTCTTCCCCCACGGTCCAGTGCTGGGGAGGGGGGTGTCCCGCCCCCCCAGCCCTCACCCCGTCCCTCCTGTCCTTGCAGGACTCCTCCGAGTCGCAGGCAGCGGCCACCAGCCCTGTGCGCAGCTCCCGCCGCGGCGATGCCTTCACGTCCAGCCCCGGTCGGGACCTGCCCCCCTTCGAGGATGAGTCCGAGGGGCTCCTGGGGACCGGGGGGCTCCCCGATGAGGACGAGGAAGAAGGGGAAGAGCTGATTGGGGAAGGGATGGAAAGGTAAGGAAAGCGGTGGGAGGTGGCTCTTGGGAGAATGGTGTCTGGGGATGGGGTTTTACTAACGGGGGTGACGTGGGGTGGGTGCTCAGCCATGGTTGGGTCCATCTGTGGTGCTGGAAGCTGGGGTGAGGGGGTTGAAGAGCTGCTGGACACTGGAGAACGGTCCAGGCATGGTGTCATTTGAGTCCTGGAAGAACTGAGCAAATTACAAGCAAGGTGCCATCACAATCCAGTGTGGCTTAATCAGGATCTCCCAGGATAAAAGGTGTGTGTCCAGCCCAGCTCCTTACTCCTGCAGGCATGAATTTTAACGTTTTTTTACTCAGCCGGGCCTGCCGGCGAGCTGGTGAACTTCACAATATAAAAGCTTGAATGCTGGCATTCATAACCCTGGTGCTGGAGCCCTCGGTACTACGGGGCATCTTCTGTTGTGAAGTGTCTTCCTGCTCAACATGTTCTTCTGCAGAACAACTGTCCTGACACCAGCAATAGCCAGAGAAGGGCTGGAGAAGCACTTTCTGAGCCTGGGCTGATTCAGTGCTGTGTGTGTGTGCCAGGGATTACCGCCCCATCCCCGAGCTGGACGCCTATGAAGCAGAGGGCCTGGCCCTGGACGATGAGGACGTGGAGGAGCTGACGGCCAGCCAGCGGGAAGCCGCCGAGCGAGTCATGAGGCAGCGAGACCGCGAGCTGGAGCAGGGCATGGGCCGCATGAGGAGGGGGCTGCTTTACGGTAGGTGGAGATCATGGGATCATAGAATAGTTTGGGTTGAAGGGGCCTTCCCAGCTCCCCCAGTGCCCCGCCTGCCATGACAGGGACATCTTCAGCAGCTCAGGTTGCTCAGAGCCCCGTCCAGCCTGGCCTGGGATGTCTCCAGGGATGGTTCATCCACCACCTCTCTGGGCAACCTGGGCCAGTGTTTCACCAGATGAGCTGAATTAAGTGGACAGCCGATCCCCAAGGGGTTGACTGTAACCCAGCCTTTGTGGGGGAGCTGGACTCTCGCTCTCAGAGTAGGAGGGAGGTCTCTAGAGCTCCATGGTGTTTGGATTCTTAGTGAAATCTCAGGCTGTAGGCATGGCTGGGCTTTGAGTGTGTGATCACTTTGATTTGAGCTTCCTAGGAGCTCATTTGGTGTGTTCTTCTTGTTATGTGTTTGCTGCTAAAGCAAACTCAGGATCCTGGGCCTATATCATGGGTTTGGGGTTCTACCAAGCCTATGTTGTAGAGTTTGTTGGTGTTGATGCTACTGTACTTTTGTGGGCTGGATGGGAGGGCCTTTGATGCACTTGAAAGCCCATTCCTTGGCCTTTCTCCCTCAGTGTGTTGATGGACATGACTGTGCTGTTGCATACAAATCTTCTTACCTTCATGAAGTCTTTAGCTACATTCTGGGAGATGTAGGAGCCAGGCTAGACTAGATTTAGGCTGGACCTGGGATGGCTCTTGGCTTGTATCCCAGGCTCTGGCCTCCTTGCTTCCACAGCCCGTGCGATCCAGCTGTGATTAATCCAAAGAGTGGGAATGGCCATCCCAGCTCGTTTACAATTTTTCCCCCCAACCCTTAGATAGTGACGATGAAGACGAAGACCGTCCTTCGCGGAAGAGGCGACTGGCAGAACGAGCCGCCGATGGCGTGGAAGAGGAAGATGAAGACATGATTGAGAGCATTGAGAACCTGGAAGACATGAAAGGGCATTCGGTGAGGGAGTGGGTTTCCATGGCCGCTCCCCGGCTGGAGATCTACCACCGCTTCAAGAACTTCCTGAAGACCCATGTGGATGAACATGGCCACAACGTCTTCAAGGAGAGGATCAGCGACATGTGCAAAGGTAGGGCTGGGTGATCAGACGTTCTTTACTCTTCGTGTGCTCACAGAACTTTACAGTGATGCAGTCCATGGGTGGAATTTTTCTGCCTGCCGTGTTTGTCCCAGACGTCGAGTCAGCACTTTAAGAAACTCGGATGCTGATGGAGATAAATGAATAATAGAAACGTGTCTGCTATCTTCTTTTATTCTGGCTGACTAATTAGCAGGCCCCTGGTGTCTGCCACTCATTAATATTCATATCGTAGAAACGCTAGCAAAAGAATATGTGGGGCAGCAGACAGCGGTCTGCGTGTTTGCGATCTAAGGGAGACAACAATTGCTGTCTGTGCCAGCTTTCTCACACTGGAAACTGGATTATTCAGTGAGGGGACGCAAATAGACTTTGTGACTTTGAAAACCATGTCAGTGTTGAGGATTCGTATTCCAACTAAGCACTGCCAGAAGAAGCAATCATTAAGGCTGTCATTGATAAATTTTAAAAGCAGAATTTGTCACATTTAGGAACAGCTCATGTAGCTGCAGTTGTTTGTATTTCTGCTTTATATTGAAGCAGAAGCTTGAGTAGCGGATCAGGGTCAGTGTCGTGCTGCCAGGAGACAAAAGGCATTTGTCTTGTCCCTTCCCAGGAATGTAAGATGCAGGTTTTTGCCAGCCATTCAGCACAGTTGTCTCTCCTGTTAACTTGTTTCCTGGAGATCTGTGGGGGAGTCATGTGTTGGGTTGAGGCTTTTGAGCTTCAGGAACACCGAGCCTGGGAAATATCTGTGCTGAACTGGAGAGGAACAATCACAGGCTTCGTACCGATGAAGAATTTGTCAGAGAAATCAATTTTTAAAAAAAGTTTTCCACCCATTTTCGAATTGTTGACCTCTAAAGATTTTTCAGGGAAGGTGCAGACACCTGCAGGATACAGGCTTGAGGAGTGGGCAGGCTGAAAATACCACTCACCCAATCTTTTTCTTAAGAGAACAGAGAGAGTCTGGTGGTGAACTACGAGGATCTGGCAGCCCAGGAGCACGTCCTTGCCTACTTTCTGCCTGAGGCCCCAGCAGAAATGCTGAAGATCTTTGATGAAGCAGCCAAGGAAGTGGTGTTGGCCATGTACCCCAAATACGATCGTATTGCTCAGGAGATCCACGTCCGTATCTCCCACCTCCCGCTGGTGGAAGAGTTGCGGTCACTCAGGTAAGCGTCAGAACTAATAGCAGGGGCTTTGGGGTGCTCGGGAGAACTAATCTGCAAGCAAAAGAACGAGTCTGGGTAAGTCCAACAGGATGACTGAGCTTATCACAGAAAAAAAGTCAGCTAAAGGTGAACTTCCAATGTCCACAAAGGTAAAACACAAACCCTGCGAGTAAACTCCTGCTGATACTTGTTTCTTACTAAGCCTTTGGGAGTTGTGCGTTGGATCAGGAGTGTTTCTGGAGGGTGCTGTGCCTTCTGTGCCCCGCAGGCATCTGGCATCTCTGTCTTTCCTCAGGCAACTGCACTTGAACCAGCTGATCCGGACCAGCGGAGTGGTGACGAGTTGCACGGGGGTCCTGCCTCAGCTCAGCATGGTCAAGTACAACTGCAGCAAGTGCAGCTTCATCCTGGGACCCTTTTTCCAGTCCCAGAACCAGGAGGTGAAACCCGGTTCCTGCCCAGAGTGTCAGTCTCTTGGCCCCTTTGAAATCAATATGGAAGAGGTAAGAGTCAGGCTTGCCCAGATGGGTCTGTCTGTGCTGCCCAGGCTGCTGCATTGCTTGTGTTGTCCCAAAAACAGGGTTCTGTCACCTGGTGTGCACAAAAAAAAGCCAAATTGGAGCACACAGAGGCAAGATATTTTATATTAGAGTTGCGCAAGCCTGCATGCTGGAATAAAGCCAACACATCAGCAAGGAAAGTAACAGCCATTATATATAAAATCTTACCACTACATTCACACCCTAAAGAGCCAATTGGTTACACATTTGCATATTGCATTATATAATCATTTTAGTGTATAATGAGCAACATTCAGCTAAAGGACACCTTATCCAACAGTCTCAAGATCTGTGTTATAGCGAGACTCAACTAATTTTGTGGGCTTCAAAATGTCTAAAGCTGCAAGGTCAGTAGTGTCTGTAGTTTGTGATTCGGTGTTTTGCAAGCCACTCTTTGTTAGATGAGTGGACTGACCTAAAACTGAAAGGATTTATGTATCTTTAGGTTAGCAATTGCAGACAGGATTGATTATTTTAAGTGGTAATGACAACACCAGCCTGGCCTTGGCTTCCACCCTTTGAACATTTTTGGTGCTGGGAGAGGGGTCTCCTGCTATATCCAGGGGTCTCTGAAGATAGATCTTGTCTATTGGAGCTCTTTAACTGAATCTGCCCAATTTAGCAGTCAAAAGTAGTTTACTGCTTCATTCTGAGTGTTTTGGCCTTAATCTTTTGCCACAATAGTTTCTGTGGTACAGTTACCTGTCCATATTGTAGAAATGCAGACACCAGACTGTCCAGCTCTCCTCCTTCCCAAGTAGTATTTCCTGATACTGATTTTCCCAATCAGTATGTCCTGATCTGACAGCTAATGAAACTAGAGGACAGCAGCAGAATCTTTGACGTGGAGCTTCTGACTTTCATTCTTTGCTTTGCCGTCTTTAACTATCACAAATGGATCGTCCTCCTCTGAGGAACTTGTCCGGTATTTGGGTGGACAAACGTTGTGCAGGCTGAAGCACAGTGGTGAGATGTGCCCAAGGGATTTCGTGTCCCCCGTGTTGTCTGTCACACCCTGGAATTGCTCCTTACAACCTGTGTTGTCCCATGCCCATGGTTTCTAACCAAAGTATAATAAATCGTTGGATGGGCCTTCTCTACTGAGTTGCCTTTGGAAAGCATCGCCCGTGTTGATGCCCACCAGACTTGCTGGGTAACTTTCCTGTTGTTGCTGCAGACGGTCTATCAGAACTACCAGCGCATCAAAATCCAGGAGAGCCCTGGGAAGGTGGCTGCGGGCAGGCTGCCCCGCTCCAAGGATGCCATTCTCCTCGCCGATCTGGTTGACAGCTGCAAGCCAGGGGACGAGATTGTGAGTACGGTGTTAAACTCAAGTATGGGGTGAGCACTGAGCGTTTTTAAGCTCTGACAGTGACAGTACAGCAACATTTGTGGGGCTGTGGGGAGGAACTGTTTGGGCAGCTACTTTTGAGACTGGTATGAGTGAGGGACCCAAAACTGAACCTTGAATCCTGGGGTCAGTTTGGGCCTCTCGTGACAAGAAAGCCCTTGAGGTGCTGGAGCGAGTTGAGAGAAGGGAACGGAGCTGGTGAGGGGCTGGAGCACAAGTGTGATGGGAGCGGCTGAGGGAGCTGGGGGTTCAGCTGGAGAACAGGAGCTGAGGGGAGACCTTCTGATCTCTGAACTGCCTGAAAGGAGCTTGGAGCCAGGGGGGTCGGGCTCTGCTCCCCAGGAACAAGCGCCAGGAGCAGAGGAAACGGCCTCAAGTTGCACCAGGGGAGGTTGAGGTTGGATCTGGGAACAATTTCTTCCCCAAAGGGCTGTGGGGCATTGGAACAGGCTGCCCAGGGCAGTGCTGGAGTCACCATCCCTGGAGGGGTTGGACAGACGGAGATGAGGTTCTCAGGACATGGGGTAGTGCCAGGGGTGGGTTAACCGTTGGACTCAATGATCTTGAGGGTCTCTTCCAACCAAAATGATTCTGTGATTCTATGGTATCATAAAATAGAGAGGGGGCTGTTTTATACTGTGCAGGCACTGACATCCCATCTCCCGGTTCCCAGGAGCTGACAGGGATCTACCACAACAATTACGATGGCTCCTTGAACACTGCCAACGGGTTCCCAGTGTTTGCGACTGTCATCCTGGCCAACCACATCGCCAAGAAGGACAACAAGCTGGCTGTTGGGGAACTGACTGATGAAGATGTGAAAGTGATTGTGGGTCTGTCCAAGGATGAGCAGATTGGGGAGAAGGTGAGTCAGCCTCGGACATCCCTTCTTTTCCTGTTGATAGTTTGTCATCACCTGGCAGCTGGAACAGAAAGTGATGGAAGGTGTCAGCTAGCTAAACAGTGGTTAAAGAAACTTGCAGAAATCCCAGTTTCCTCTGAATGATCTTCTGTTTTTCTGTAGCTCTCAGACAACTGTTGATGAGAGTGAGTTATAGGAGGGAAACAGTTAAGAAACTTTCCTTGTACTTTTGAGGGTCAAATTTTCTGTTCCTCCTCTTCCTTCTCTGAGCCTTCCTCATCACAACAGAGCTGGAAGGCGGGTGGCAGAACCTCAGGCACTGCTTGTATCTGACCATTGTTTTCTTTCCCCATGTCTTGAAAGCGAAGTGGAGGAAGCGTTCTGAGGGGCCAGTGCTTGCATTTCCAGTCCTCTTAAAGGGGATGTTATTATTTAGCTTAACCTTGTGGTTGAGATCTTAGCTTTGCTTCTCTCTGCCACGACCTGAATTAGATACTTGAAAGAAAAAAGCCCCCTCACCAAGGATAATGAAAGACTCTGGAGACAGCAGTGTCATAAGGCTAACACAGATACAGCACCTTGTTGATGTTCATGCCAAATTCTGTCCCGAATGAGAAACGATATTCCCTGGACAACTCTGGTTTTCCTTTCAGATTTTTGCCAGCATTGCCCCGTCTATTTACGGACATGAAGATATCAAGAGGGGCTTGGCTTTAGCTCTCTTCGGTGGAGAGCCCAAAAACCCAGGTGAGTCACTTGTGTCACCTGGGGCTGCTTCACTCAGCCGAAGGCAAAGGGGCCTGGGTTTGTCTGCGCTGTTGCAATGGGAGTGGTGGGAGTCGTCTGTGTGTCTTGGTGAAAGGCTGAGGGATATCTGTGATGGAAGAGGCTGCGTTTATCACGCTGAAAGCTCTGGTGTGACAGCAGAAAATTGAAAACAGCTCCTGCTGCAAACTTGAGCATGTTTTTATCCCTCCTCCTCGAGGAGGTCACGCTTGATGCCCATTCAGAGATCTGACCTTTTGGCATCCTGATTTGTTATCATCTCCTTAGAAGGATGTGTTCAGCAAGGTTAGAAATGCTGTTTTACATGTGACCACTTCCAAAGCTGACTTTCTTTTTCCTTCAACTTGGCTGTAAGGCGGTTTCCCTGCCCACTGTTTGCCTTCCCAACGTGTCTCTCCCGTTACTGTTGTAGGCGGCAAACACAAAGTGCGCGGTGACATCAACGTGCTTCTGTGCGGAGACCCCGGTACTGCGAAATCCCAGTTTCTTAAATACATCGAGAAGGCGTCCAGCAGAGCGATCTTCACCACTGGCCAGGGCGCTTCTGCCGTGGGCCTCACAGCCTATGTCCAGAGACACCCGGTCAGCAAGGAGTGGACGTTGGAGGCAGGAGCCCTGGTGCTGGCTGACAGGGGCGTCTGCCTCATCGACGAGTTCGACAAGGTGGGTCCCAGGTCAGCTCTGGGAAGGATTAGCCGTGGAGGGACTGGTTGTAACCTCAGCTGTGAGGAGACACTCTTAACTCACGGTGCCGTCTCCCAGCTGACCAGGGTTCCTGCAGTTTGCTCAGGCCCTCGCTGGCCCATCCTGCAGTTTGTCACCTTCTCAGAGCCTCAGGAGCTGATTCTTCTTGGTGTGTTGGGCAATGAGTATATGCTTAGTTTCAATTTAAGTCATTCTTGCGTTCTTGTAGATGAATGATCAGGATAGGACCAGCATCCACGAAGCCATGGAACAGCAGAGCATTTCCATCTCCAAAGCAGGCATTGTCACGTCCCTGCAAGCCCGCTGCACTGTTATTGCTGCTGCCAATCCCATAGGTAAGCGCTGAGGGACTGCAGAACCGTCTCAGGCTTCCAGCATCAGTCTGTGTTCCTGAGAACTGTGGCACGGCTTCCCCTCTCCGCCTGGTTCCTCCAGTCCGGAGCAGAGATCAAGCGAGCAGTGAGGTCTCCAGTAAAGCTCTGGAGGTCTGTGCTTGCTTCAAAGTTTCGGCCTTGGAGCCTGTGTTGGACTTTGATGTTTGTCTCTGTGATCCAGGTGGGCGATATGACCCCTCGCTGACTTTCTCAGAGAATGTAGACCTGACAGAGCCCATCATCTCTCGCTTTGATATCCTGTGTGTGGTGAGGGACACGGTGGACCCAGTGCAGGTACGAGCTGTGCTATGAACCTGAGCTTGTGCTGGGCTTGTGATGCTGCTCTTGGGATGCTCAGCTGCAGCTGCCTGCTGAGTTTTGCTATCCAGTGAGTGTCTCCAGTGTCTGTTATTCCTGAGCTCTCTTGCAGGATGAAATGCTTGCCCGGTTCGTTGTTGGCAGCCACATCAAGCACCACCCAGGTAGCAAAGAGGCCGTGAATGGGGATGCCGATGAGGTCGTTCTTCCCAACACGTACGGGGTTGAACCCATTCCCCAGGAGATCCTGAGGAAATACATCGTCTACGCCAAAGAGAAGGTCCACCCCAAACTCAACCAGATGGACCAGGACAAGGTGGCCCGGATGTACAGTGACCTCAGGAAAGAGTCTATGGTGAGAATAGTGAGGAGAGCAAGGAGAAATACGTCTCTAGACTGCAAATCAGCCTGAGATGGCTCCAGCATATGTTGACACGTTCTTGCCATTCCTGTCACAAAAGTCTGTGCCACTGTTTTGTGAGAGACAGGCAGATCCTGCAGTGTGTGCTGAACAGATGATTCCTCATCTGAATGCGGAGTCTTGCCTCTTGGTGATCTGTGGACTGATAGACTGGACACATGTACTAGTGCTTCCGGTGACAAAGTCCTTGTATTGTCACCCAGTCTGGCGGGCCCACAGGAGATATTTATGTCCATCCATATGCTACTGGTACCTTACAGGGAGCCGTTCTGTGTAGAAATACCCTTCTTTTTTTTCCATGCGCTCTCTCAGGCTGGTTTCATCCTCTCCATGTGGAAGGTGAATTTGTTGAGATCAGAGGGAGGTGTTTGGAGCTTGGGAAAACTAATTTTTTTAATTGTTTTTGTTTGTTTGTTTGTTTGTTTTTCAATTCCTCCTGAAAGTTGCTGGAGGAAGTGGGATTGCTGTTCCTGGAAAGGCACTAAACAGTGGCAAAGAGGGACCCCACGGAGCATCCCCTTGCACCCTGCTGAATTAAAATGTGGAGCGGGGGAGCCTGTACCACTGCAGAAGGTGCCAGCAGGTGGCAGAGCCTCCTCAGCCTGGCAGCCCTGCAAAGTCCAGGAGCAGCTCCCCACAGCTGGAGGAGATCCTGGGCCAGAAGCCCTTGTTCCATGTCTTTTACCTCCTTCTCTCCCCGCTTAGGCGACCGGCAGCATCCCCATCACGGTGCGTCACATCGAGTCCATGATCCGGATGGCCGAGGCTCACGCCCGCATGCACCTGCGGGACTATGTGGTGGAGGACGATGTCAATATGGCCATCCGGGTGATGCTGGAGAGTTTCATCGACACGCAGAAGTTCAGCGTCATGCGGAGCATGCGCAAGGTGGGCACTGGCTGGGCTGGGGCTGTAGCTGCTGCCCAGGCCCCGTGCGTTCGGCTGCATCCTCCTCACACCGCCCCGGCTGTGGGGAGAGACCCTTCCCTCCTCTGCGGGTCTGTCCTGCAGCGTCAGCTGCTGAGCAGGTGGAGGGAGGGGATTCTGCCCCTCTGCTCTGCTCTGGTGAGACCCCCCTGCAGTGCTGGTCCAGCTCTGGGTCCTCAGCACAGGACACACACGGACCTGCTGGAGAGGGGCAGAGGAGCCCCAGAAATGATCCGAGGCTGGCACAGCTCTGCTGGGAGGACAGGCTGAGAGAGCTGGGGTGTTCAGGTGGAGAAGAGAAGCTCCGGGGAGACCTTANCAGAGAGGTGGTGGCTGAACCATCCCTGGAGACATCCCAGGCCAGGCTGGACGGGGCTCTGAGCAACCTGAGCTGCTGAAGATGTCCCTGTCATGGCAGGGGGGGACTGGGGGAGCTGGGAAGGTCCCTTCAACCCAAACTATTCTATGGTTCTAGTGGGGGTCTGAAGGCATCGCTACATGAGCGCCCTTCCTTCATCTGTGGCAGGGCAATGTTTTTGTTGGGGCTGTGAAGGAAATGTAGCCCGAGCCTCTGTATCAAAGTACTGCCAGGTGTCTCTTCTTTTTTGACACTTTCCCTGCTGTTTTGGCACAGGACTCCCACTGCTGCTGCTGCCAGGTGATCGAGCTGAGCAGGCAGTTCGTTTCTTCATGTTTTTTCTTGGGCTTCTCAGGAGACAGTTAACCCCAGGGCAGCACTCAGTGGTTTTGTGCCCACTCGGCCCTTTTCTCCGAGTGGCAAGGGCTGGCTCCAAAGAGCCCTTGGCCGGCCGCAGCCTGACATTTATCCACGCCAAGCGTCTGCCCTCGGTCTGGCCGACTCCTGGCCTCTTTGGCTGCAAACAGCCAAGTGTGAGCGTCTGCGGGGAGGCGCGGGGCGGTCTGGGGTAAGAGCAGCTGCTCTGCACCTTCCCCAGAACCAGCCCTCCCAGGGCTGCTCCCCCCGTGGGCAGCACCCCAGCAATGCCCTGACACCCCAGAGAGGCTCCAGGGCCCCCCAGAGACTTCAGGTGGGTATGAGAGCAGCTGACAGAGGAATATCGTGGGTGTCACAGGGCTGTGTTTTAACCACATGTGCAGGTGGCAGCTTGGCAAGGCTGAAGTGCCTTGAGAGATGCTAAGGGCACAGGTGGCACCGGTGTCATTTGGTTCCCGCTGTGGGAGGAGGGGCTGGGTTGGCGTTGGGCACAGGAGTCCTGCGGTGTGTCCTTGGGTTCCTGACTCTCTTGGCTCGTCTCATCCTCCCTCCCAGACGTTTTCCCGCTACCTCTCGTTCAAGCGAGACAACAACGAGCTGCTGCTGTTCATCCTGAAGCAGCTGGTGGCAGAGCAGGTGATGTACCAGAGAAACCGCTACGGGGCCCAGCAGGACACCATAGAAGTCCCAGAGAAGGACCTGGTGGATAAGGTACGGGCTTATTGGTACAAGCTGGCTCTGGGCTTGGTTCCTGCTCTCTGCGTGCAGCCTCAGAACCAGACGTGCTCTCAGACTTTTAACTTCCCTTCCTGAGTTATGGCACCAGAAAAAACCCTGGTGTTAATTTACCCAGGAAATCAGGGCTGCCTCATCTGTCTCTGCTCCTCTCTTCTCTGGGAGTGCCAAATTCTTTCCGTTCTCCTGCATCCCCATAAAGCTTTGGGCTTGGAGTGGTGAATCCTGCAGTACAGCTGGTGCTTTGCAGGTGAATGAGAACACAAGAGCCGTGGCACCTGCGTTTGAGGAAGCGATGAGCAGAAAAATGTCTTGTTTGCATGAACTTTGCCAGTCCCTGCTGAAGCTCACCCTCCTCCTCCTTAATGCATCCTCATCCCGGCCCAGGGGCAGCGCTCCTGACTCGGCCGTTCTGTGCAAAGGATTGACCTTGCTTGGCACTAAAGCAGATGCTGCTTTTCTGCTCCTTGCGTGAAATGTGCAGATAACTACCTCCAGAACCATGGCTCGGTGCTGCCAGTGTGAGCTCCCCTAGTCAGAAGCCTCTTGTGAAACTGTCTCCCGGTGGGTGAGGTATTAGGGGCTTTTGGATAGTAGTTCTAGCTCTAGTGGGAGTAAAAGGACGAGTCGAAGTCGAGAGCAGGCAGATGCTGAGACAGCATCCCCTGTGTGCTCAGCTCAGCGCTGCCAAGGCTCCTCCTGACCTGCAGTCTCCCCTGCTGCTGCAGTTCTGGTTCCTGCAGAGCAGAGGTTGCTGACTGGCAAGTTTTATGCGGCCTCTGCTATGGAAAACCGCGTGGTGCTTCTGATTTCTGAATAAACGTTTACCTCTCCCTTCCCAGGCTCGGCAGATCAACATCCACAACCTCTCAGCCTTCTATGACAGCGAAGTGTTCAGGATGAACAGGTTCAGCCGGGATGTGAAGAGGAAGCTGATTGTCCAGCAGTTCTGAGGCTGGAAGCAGAATTCACCACATGCTCCTGTGAGACAAAACCTCCATCTCGCAGCCCTCCCGGGAACACAGAGATCACGATCCAGGGGCACTAAGCTGCGCATTCTCTTGTATACTTTGTGCCTATGGATTAAGGGAGTGCTGAGCTGCTGAAGAGCTTGTAAATAGAACAGAATTTAAGTAGTTAAATGCCCAGCCAAGTCTGTTTAGTGACTTTGTTCACCGTTTTGCCTTGTAGCTACACACAGCAGGGAGAGAATTGCTGGCCACATGGATGGGATGTTTGCTGTTTGTTTGTCGCTAGTTGTTATGGGCTCATCCGCAGAAGAGAGCGAGTGGGAGCATTCGAAAAGCGTTTGTCGGCTTTATCCGCGCCCCTTGGATTGCAAACACCCTCGGGGATTCTCTTTTCCCATCTCTGGCGACTGTGGAGCCTGCTGGGTGATAATTGAGACTGCTTTCAGCTCTCCATGAGCCAGCCGGCCGCTCGGCTCCAGGCCTGTGTGCGCGACACTTGACATTTCCCCAGGTGCCCACATGGGTTGACCTTGTGCTTGGTTTCTGCAAGGGAGGTGGGGAGCAGAGGGAGATGAGAACTGAAATAAAACGTAACTGTTTTTAATATTGGTGGTGATTTGTATGGGCAGTGAAAGCTCTCTCTGTCCATGCTGGGGCAGGGTCCAGAAGCCTTCGGGAGGGGCTTTCTCTGCCTTACTGGGTGTTATCTCCATGCAGATGTGAATTTGTGGCTGGATTTAAGTGCTGGCACCTAAACGGAACCCCATCTCTCACACCCGTTAGCTGAGGGTGATGTACCCATGGTACTGATTTGGGGGGTAGCAGTGGAGGAGCCCTGAGCTGGAGGCGTTCAGGGAGGTCAGGTTCGATGCAGTGTTCACATGCAATTTTCTTACTGTGTGTTTTGAATACATTTGTTTTTCAATACTTCTGTGTTTCCTCCTCTTTTGGGATCTCCTGCAGCCACAGGGGGAAGGAAGGGCATAACTGAGCGACCTGGATGCTGGACCAGCTGCTCAGCAGTTTGTGGGGTTGGGTTTGGGTGCAAACACATCTCATATTTGCTCTTCGTGGGAGCTGCCAGTGCTGGTCTGAGCTCTTGCACATCCTCACTGCAGAGAGGTCCCAGGACACGGTTTGTCCACAGGACACTATCTTGAATGCCGCAGTCCCATCCGGGGCCGAGTGGCTCCTTCCCTGCCTTGCCTGCTCATCGGAGCACTGATCCATCTGTGGGACTCTCTCCTGTAAATGTTTGTATCGTGAGGCTGTCCTGTCGCAGTACGTATCTCCCACCTCCCTTCCTTTCCCACTCCTGGGTTTGACAGCCCTGATCTCATGTCTTGGCCGCTGCTTGGATTCCAGTCTGGGGGAAGCAGTAAACCCTCTCCAAGACGCAGCTGAGGTCTGCAGTGAGTGTGCTTTGCCTGGCGGGATTTACGGCACCGTGAGGCACCTCCAGCCTCCTCCTGCCCGCGCTCAAGAGAATCTGTGCCCCGGCTGCTGCCGCTCCGTGCTGGCCGAGCAGACGCGTCCCTGGCTGCCGACGCCGCGGGGTTTGTCGTGGTGATGTGCGTGGTGAGCGCCCGCTCAGCCTGGTTGTCGCTGGGGAGCTCACGGGGCTCGACCCCCGCTGGGGGCTCAGCACACGATTCTCAGTCTGAATCTGGCTCCGCGTGTTGCCTTTGCTGCCTGCCAGCTCCCTCCTGTGTATTTGTTTAACTGTTTTGGCTGCTTCTTTCCCTTCCCACTGGGTGTCTGTCTACCAGGGCCTTCCGCGGGCAGCCCATGCAGACGCTTTCTGGCGTGGCCTCCCTGCCTGAGCCAGCTCTTTGCCCCCCGAGTGTGCGCCGGGGTCAGACGTGCGCTGGGGAGGGCAGAGCTGCCGTGTGCCGGGTCGCGTGGGGAGGCCCAGCGTGTCCCCCGGGGCTGTCAGCACCTCACGTCCCAGAGCCGGGGCCACGGCGGAGCCCAGCGCTGGGGAGAGCGACCGCCAGCACTCACACACTGTGCCCAGCTCTGCGGGAACCCGCGGGGAAAATGCTGGTCCTGGTAGCAAAGCCAGCAGCAATGAGGGATGAAACCAGCTTGTCGAGCAAACAATTTCTGTGTTGAGCACCAGCAGGCCCAGGACAGTGACTGTGCCCCCATGCTGGGCACTGGAGAGGCCAAACCTCGAATCCTGGGGTCAGTTTTGGGCCCCTCATGACATGAAAGCCCTTGAGGTGCTGGAGCGAGTTGAGAGAAGGGAACGGAGCTGGTGAGGGGCTGGAGCACAAGTGTGATGGGAGCGGCTGAGGGAGCTGGGGGGGTTCAGCTGGAGAACAGGAGCTGAGGGGAGACCTTCTGATCTCTGAACTGCCTGAAAGGAGCTTGGAGCCAGGGGGGTCGGGCTCTGCTCCCCAGGAACAAGCGCCANGACATGGGGCAGGGACAGGGGTGGGGGTAATGGTTGGTGCTGATGATCTTGAGGGTCTCTTCCAACCAAACTGATTCTATGATTCTATGAACATCAGGTGTGGGAGGAGAAAGAGGCTTCGCGTTGCACTGGACAGATACAAAAATGCTTCCTAAACATGCAACCTCGTGAAGGCTCGGCTGTGCCTGTAGTGACCCACACAGAGTTAAATACATGGCCAAGCATGTCACCAAAAACCATGAGAGGATGCTCAGGAATGGAGCGGCACTCCTGATTTTCACAGAACAGAATCACAGAATAGCCAGGTTTGGAAAGGACCTCTGGAGATCATCCAGCCCAACCCACCTGCTAAAGCAGCTTCACCAGAGCGGATCACACAGGAATTTTCTCAGCCCCTTGCCAGTGCTGTTGCCAGCTACCCTTCAGTTTTGTCCTACAACTTGCTTCTCCCTCCTGTACTCTGGCCCCACCTCACTTGGCCCACGGCGTGACCAGTGCCAACAGAGATGCCATTGTTGGAGTCACTTTGTCACTTTGCTCACTGCCTCCTCCTGCATCCTCACTACAAAGGCAGCTTTTCCTCCCCACCTCGTTGTGTTGCCAGCATCCAGCAGAGCAATGAATTCTTGCAGCTGCGCCCTCGCTAACGTTGGCATCATCCACTCAGTGGAGCGTTAACGCCAGTCTGAAGGCATGTTCCTCCTCTCACGGCCACTGAGCTTTTCGGGTTCCCCGGAGCAAACCTTGGCTGTTGACAGCATCAGGTGTCTGTGCTGAACCGAGGTGCAGACAGAGGTGAAAACAGATGCTGCTCTGAACAGGGACTGCTTACCCAGGAGCGTGTTCCAGCTGAACGTAGCAAGGATTTTACTGCGGGGCTCTGGAGATGGGCAAGCCAAGCCGCGCTCTCCTGAAACAAGGAGTTGCTCCCCTGACAACCTTGGGTTTAGCCAAGCTTGAGCGCTTGGCTTCTCGCTGCTGTGATTCAAACAGTGCACAGCGCCTCTGACAACCTGGGGCAAAAGCAAGAGCCGTGGGAGGTGCGGTTTGTCCCCAGCGGGCTGTGCCCGGGCTCAGGCAGAAGGTGATGGGAACGGTTCTTGCAGAGCAGACGGGGCTGTGTGAAGCCAGGCGCTGTCCTTTCTGCTGGTCATTCCTCCCTTGGGATTGCGGTTGTTGGTAAATTCTGGGTGAGACTGGCTTGGAAAAGCACCTTGATTTGAAAAGGGCATGATGGGCCGGATCCTGATCTGGTTTAATTTTGAACACTCTGTGTGCACGCTCCGTGGCTCTCTGCAGCACATCAGAAGCTGTTTGACCCTAGCCCAGCATGGAGTACAGATATACACATAAACATAATGCAGACGTTATCAACTGGGTCCAGAGGAGCCACAGAAATGATCCACAGGCTGGAACAGCTCTGCTGGGAGGACAGGCTGAGAGAGCTGGGGTGTTCAGGTGGAGAAGAGAAGCTCCGGGGAGACCTGATTGCACCTTTGAGTGCTTAAAAGGGGCCAATAAGAAAGATGGGGACAGACTTTTCAGCAGGGCCCGTTGTGACAGGACAAGGGGTGATGGTTTTAAACTAAAGGAGGGAGATTCAGGCTGGACATGAGGAAGAAATTGTTGTCCTGAGGGTGGTGAGAGCCTGGCCCAGGTTCCCAGAGAGGTGGTGGCTGAACCATCCCTGGAGACATCCCAGGCCAGGCTGGACGGGGCTCTGAGCAACCTGAGCTGGTGAAGATGTCCCTGTCATGGCAGGGGGGGCACTGGGGGGGCTGGGAAGGTCCCTTCCAACCCAAACTGTTCTGTGATTAATGCTCGCTTGGGGTACATGAGCAGGTGCCTGCACATAACCAGCTAACACACGAGGGTATGTGACCTGGGAAAAAGGGCAAGACAACCCCCCTCCCTTCCCGCAGCTCTTTCCTGCCTACTGACAGGGTTTAGACTCTAGATAGCTTCTGCCTTCACTGTGACCATTAATCACCGTGCTACATCTGCAGGTCCTGGGTTCTAGCCTGCATGCCAGCGGCTGTTTCTGAGTCTGCTTGTCAAATGGGAGATGCCCCTCGAGTAGGGAAAGTTCTGCCTCCAGTAATAAATTTTTTTCCCCTCGAATTAATGCCAAAGTCACTCGGAAAAAATAGCATGTGCAGCATTTCTGGACCAGCAGTGTTTCACTTTGTACCATGCCAGACCTTGGCTGGAACCCACTCTGTCCATCTCCTGTGTGTTTACTAAAGAGCTGCCTGGAAACTGGTTGACAAGCATTTTCCCAGTGTAACTGTGCCCAAGATGTAGTGGTTGTTGGATGGTGTCACCTTCCTGTCCTGGAGGAGGCTGAGCAGCTGCAGTTCAGCCAGCAGGACCATTCCAGCTGCTGATGGCTCTGCCCTTGTTGACCTCGACTGTCCTGAATACCTGAATTCCAGCATGGGATGGCCGAGCTGTGAACACAGAATGGAAATCGGTTTACGGAAGATGTGTACCTGCAGATACGAGTCACTGCAGACACCGACCCCTCGTGCCACGCTGCAGGGAGGATGCTCTCTGAACTTCCTCGTATTTTTCCATCTCGTAGAATACTTTTCCACTTAACAAGGCAGAGCCAAAATTGGATCGGGCTTCTGCTGTATTTTGCGTCTATTATGCAGTTCTTGCTGCCATGACTGATTTAATGTCTCCATTATCGTGGAGCACCGGTCTGCCAGCAAACCCAGCCATCCAGCATGGTCCTCAGCCACAACCAAACGTCTGTGAGGAGCCTCGAGGGGCTGCTGAGTGCTGCATCTTCAGGACAAAAGCTCCTTGGAGGGGGGTTGTGCTCTTTTCTGTTCATCTTGCAAGCCACTCACCTCTAAAGCTGAGGAGAGGCTGTGGGGGGAACCCAGCGCCAAATTTCTTCTCTGGGTTATCCAGTGCTCAGGGAGACATGAAAATAACCGTGCGGTGTAAAAGACACTGAGGAGCTTCAGTCCCATCAAACCACACAGGAACACGTGTCTAGGAACGCCAGCTGTCCCCATGAGCCTCTCCTCAGAGTCAACACACACCAACCTTCTTCAGATGCCGACTGCCCCCCTGCTCTGGAGACACCCGCATCCCAGGCTAGCTGTTAAACCCACATGTTTTCCAAAGATCACATTTCGATTTTCAGTTTAGCAAGGAAAGGTATAACCCACAGGTCACCTCTGGGTTCTTCCCAGTGAAGATACTTTACTCATTGAGGAGTAGAAACCCCCCTCTGGACAGTTTCTCAAGTCACTGTACAAGGGGGGAAGCTTATGTTGTTAGGGCCCAGAGGGTACTAACAGGCCTTAATTGCCCTAACGGGGCTCACCTGGGGCCTCCACCCACACCAGGAGCTCTATTTAAGCTCAGCCTGGGACCTTCACTGTGTGTTTGAGCTGTGAGGTTGGAGTCCTTATTGGCTTGTGCTGTGACCCATGGGCTGCCTTCTTCACCTGATGTTTGTCTTCTCCTACTGCTGTGGAGCTGCCAAGCTATCACTAGATGGTGCCTGATCATGGTCTGGACTTCGAGCTGCTGTCCCTGAGCGTCTCATCTGCATTAGGTACCGGGGGGCAGAGGGGTCTGTCCTGTTGGCTGTTATTGTGCTCAGCTCCCTGATGTTGCTGCTCAAGCCCTGTGTAGCAAGGGCTTGGCAGTCGCTTCTTTGGGCTCAGGTCACACCTCTCAACTAGGCAGAGCTGAGACCAAATCTCTTGCAGCTTCTCACCAACCTCCTGGCTTTACTGGGCTTTAGCCTGTTTATCCTCCTGCCCCAGTAAAAAGCTTTGGAAGGCCTGAGATCTGCCTGCCCTCATGCCTTCTACTTTCCTGCAGATTTTCCATCCCTTCCAGAAGGGCAATTGGTCTCTGCTTAGGATCAGAGTTGATGAGTTCAGCATGGAGATAAGGGGGTTCTCCAAGCTGTGCTGTACAGAAGCCCAGCTTAAATGATGGGAATAATCCCTGAGGTGTAGTCCTTCCTCCATCCTTGCTGGGAGCTCACTGGTCACCCCTCACACCAGTGGAAGGCTGTGAGCACCCCTCTCCGTACCAGCTCCAGCATAGGAATGTGACTGCGTTACAAGTCCTCTCCAGTGAGGAGCCCTGAGCTATGAGGAAACCTGCTTGGCCTTTCAGCTGGAGAGCTCTCCGCTTCCTTGCCTCAGGTGGCTCCATTAAAGGTTATTCTGGCCCTTTAATCAAATTCAATATCGCTCTGTTTTCCTCTGCCCTCTGGCAGTCCGCTGAGGTTTGCTGTCAGAGTCTCCCGCATGGCTATTAATGCAGCGATCGCCTCCGCTTCAGCCAAGAGAGAAATGTAAAGCTGCAGGGATGGGAGGCAGCAGGGGCACGTGAAAACCAGGAAAGTAAAGCACAACTTGTGCTTGATCTTCACCTGCACCTTGCAGCAGCGGATGGGAAAGGAGCAGGGCTGGCAGCATTGCTGTGTTTGGGAGGAGCAAGAGAGCAAGTTGGCGCAGAGAGATGCAGAAAGGCTCTAAGTGATACCAAGAATCCCGCTCCTGGGCTCTAAATAGAGCAGATTCTCTTCTCTAATTATGGTGTATCCTGGAAGGCATTAATTGCTCCGGGTCACTCCTCTTGAAGTGTTTATTACACGCCTTCCCCAGCAGGGTTTCGGGTGGGAGCAGCAGCTGTGTGTTTTGCCCGGAGAATGGCTGCGTGCCTGGGCCGCACAAGAACAGAGCGGGTACCTGCCCCTGCTTGGTACAGTCGAAACCTTGCACGGTGTCCCAGTATTAAAGAGGCTAAGTCAGCAAATAAGCTTATATAAAGCTTGTCGGAGGCTCTGAAGTGAATTCACATATGCTGGAACAAGAGAGAGGTTCAACCTTTCCTTGTGCCTAAGGAAGGAGGGGCTGGGGGGTGGGATTTTGGAGGTTTTTGTGGGATGAGATGAGATGCCAAAGGGGCCGTACAGCTCCACAGGAGATGTGGCGCAGTCACACCATTTGTCACAAGCCAGCGGTGTCACCCAGTCCCTGTCCCACAGAGCCAGTGATCCAGGTAACGGGACCAAGTCTGAGAAGAGGTTTATCTTTCCTTCTGGTCTAAGGCTTGGTGCAGATCACTTTCCCTCGTCCGGACAAATGTCAACGTGCAAAGGAAGAAGGGTTAAGCCTTTTTCCTACTCCTAGCGACATGTTCCATTTTCTAATGCTGCCAGGACTCAACATCTGACTGCTCATTTGTTTTGCTTATTGTTTACTTTCTTGCTCTGCTGAGCTAGGGCAATAGATCACTTTCACCTTTGTAGGTGGATTCAGTTCTGCTGTATTTAGGAGAACAAAACATCTCACCAGCATATTTCAAGTTAATGTGTTGCCCTTTTTTTTTTTTTTTTTAACTGGAGTTTCAAAATAAGTTTCATTTCTGTTGAGATTAGACTTTGCGGTTAATTTCCTTTTAATTAACAACTCTTAGGCACCAAATTCTTTCCCTTAGCTATCACCTCATTCTTCTACCTCAGTAGTATTTGTTTGCAAGTATCTTGGAACAAAACGTGACCCTTAAATTGCAATGGGAAAGCTGGCTGCGTTTCCTGAAGGCAAAAGCTGTTAGGGTGACTTACAGGGGGAGACCACAGAAGGATTCCCAGTTCTGCCAGCCTGAAATACGCGTTTGCTTTCTGATTCTGCCTAACAGGCATAACTGTGAAATTGTACGATTTGGGAGAAGAACAGAAAAGCACAGATAATGGTAATACCAAGAAAAATTTCTGAACGGCTTTGAGGCAGCTATAAAAGAGCATTTAGTGCAATTGTAAAGCCCCTTTTACCAGTGCTCTGAACATCGTTGGAGAATATACAGCAGGTAGGGAGGCTGGGGGAGGTCAAATGAGAAATGACAAGCTTTTGCCTGTAAAGCTGTCAATACCGCAGAGGAGAGCCAAGCCAGCCGAACCCATTCCAGGGAGCATAAAATGAAGACACGAGAACTGTGCTGGGTTTAAGTTCACGCTGTTTCTAAAGACAACTGGTGTTGCCCATCTCTGCTTGGCTGTTTTCTGCTCCGCTGGCAGCGCTGACCTGGCTGATTGATGTTGCTACTAATTTTATTTAATTTCCTTGCCCGAGATGTATCTTCTCTTTTCACACTCCGCCTTTGTTGCTCAGTCTGGGACCAACGTACGATGTCAAAATAAATCCAGGGAGCACCATGAGCCTCACAGAAAGTGTGCACGCTGTCGTGCCCGTGTGGTTTCCTCCCCCCCAATTCGAGGCTGTGTCATACATGAGGGTGTTTTTGTGCTTTCTTTGATGTGATGAGGCTGCTTCAGACACCGAATTCAGTTTTTAAGACTTGGGAGTTGGATGTGGCAGGGTCAGGAGATCTGAAAGGCTTTTAGTTACCCGCTTGTAGCAAGCCACCTGCATGCTAAGACAGCCAAATTACCAGCAGCAAAGCAAAAAATGACAAGAGCATTCATTAAGTGCCGTGCCTGGACTAGAATCTGAGCCCACTGAAGTGTTTTTATCTCATCTAATGGGCAAGCGACAGCTCGGGAGTTCCTGCTGCATTTCCTGCTCGGCGGGGGCTGGGGGCTGCATTGATTCGGGGATAAAAAGGACTTTCAGAGTACTGCGAGGACATGGGCCAAAAGAAGCCAAAAGTGAGTCTTTCGGCTGCAGCCTGCGGGTTTTGCCTCGCCGCGTTGGGCAGCGGGTGCAGCCAGTCTGTTACCTGCCCTCCTCGTGCTCAGGGTAGCGTGGAGCTGGCAAAAAGAGGCAGAGCATCGCACAAAAGGGTGACATGTGCCAGTGCTGGGCCGGTTAGGAGCTGTGAAGGGCAGTATCGATAACACCAAGTAACAGGTTGGCTGTTTGATTCACAAGAGGGTTCAGCGGTCTTTGCCACGACACCTTTCTTTAGCTGTTGAAAATCAGCAAGTTCGTGCCAGAAAAAAATGCCATCATTATTTTTTTCAGGAGATTCACTCTTCGACCATAAAAAGGTTTAATGCTTACAGGGGAAAAAAAGCTCAATAATATTTTTGACGAACAGTTATTTAGGGCATAAGAACGTTTGAATTTAAAATCCTCATCACCTTCATGCCTACATCCCGTTGTCTCAGAGACATGCAATGTGGGAGACGTGGGCAGCCAGTGTGAACACTGCAAGCTCAAAACCCTTGGTGAGGCCGTGACAGCGTGGCTGTCTCCTCACTCAGAGCTTGCCACGTCGGATTTCAGCATCTCCTGGAGAAAATTGTTTTGAAACAAAAGAAAAAGGCTTCTGGCTGCTGCTGTTGAGGAAAGCTTGAAAACACAAGCTGGGTGCCTAATGGAAAGGGACCAATATGTTTTTCGGGTCCTTGACCAGGTCTCCCAGGGCTGGGCCGGGAGCTGCACGGCTCTGGGAGCTGCACGGCTGCTCGGAGGGGGCAGCTGGGGGGACATGGGACGGCTGCGGCTCCGGGGCCTGGGGGGCGTCCCCTCAGCTGCTGTGGTATTGCAGGCCTTGCTGAGCATCATTGCTTGGACACCTGTCTGACAAAGACCTTGCTTGCATCGTTTACTGGAACGTTGTGCCCTGAGGCCACTAAAGATGTGTTTAATTTGAAATTGGATGTAATTAGAGCAGTTGGACTTCTTGTTGCTGTAATAATGATTTTTGGCATGATGTTCAGTGTGTTTCTTTGCTGTGCTACCTGCCAAAGCAGAGAACTACTCTAAGAGCTACAAATCCAAGAACTGCTGCACCGTAATTTTATTTTTCCTTTACAGATGCAGCAGTTTGCACAGAAGGGCACGGAGAAGGGGGAGTCAGTTGAATTAGTGTCACTGTGACAATCTGGGATGCGGAGGTGACACACCACAGCGGTTTCCCCAGCGGGTGCCGGAGCAGCTGTCCCTGCTAGGGCAGAG
This sequence comes from Pampusana beccarii, assembly GCA_013399365.1. Taxonomy (NCBI): domain Eukaryota; kingdom Metazoa; phylum Chordata; class Aves; order Columbiformes; family Columbidae; genus Pampusana; species Pampusana beccarii. The sequence continues at coordinate 181,488 of VWYH01008401.1, forward strand.
GCTCCAACAGAGATGCAGCCGCAGATGACAGACACAGCCGTCCAAGCCCCAGGCTGCAGCAGGAGAAGTGTCCCTCTGTCCTGCAGAAGGTGTCCTCTCTTGGAGGGGCTGTGCCACCATGTGGAGGAGTTATAGGATCCTGCTGCAAAGATCAAGGGGAGACGGACGGAATCTTCTCCGAGAGCACCCGACCCCAGCTGAAGCAGAGGAGCAGGCAGTGTCCACCCCTAATGTTAAGGGAAGCGCAGCCTCTGAGAAGGTGAAGGATGGAAGCTTCTGACACCAAGAGGAAGGCTCCTGCTCACCCTAAGGATCAGCAGCTACAAAATAAGTTCACTGGCCTCAAGGTTGAAGAGGAGACAGATGTCCTCCACCTTGATATCTGCTGGAGGGACAGCACAGCAGGACATAAGCAACCCAAGAGGTTCCTGAAGTGTATCCTCCTCCAAGTGATAAAGGAGCCAACAAGAAGAGATGTTTTGCTGGACCTCATACTTGCCAACAATGAGGTGCTCACTGGGGATGTGAAGGTCAAAGGCAGCCTTGGCTGCAGTGACCATGAGATGGTGGAGCTCAGGATCCTGAGCAGAGGAAGGAGGCTCTAAAGCAAGCTCACAACCCTGGCCTTCATGAGCGTGGCCTCTTCAAAGATCTTTCGCTCTTCAAAGGGCCCCCGTAAATGCTGAGGGAGCTGGCAAGTGTTATTGCAAGGTCACTCTCAATAATCTTTGGTCATGGTGACCGGGAGAAGTGCTTAAAGACTGAATGAAGCCCCACCTTGATCCCCAGGAAGGTGATGGAGCAGCTAATCCTGGAAACTCTTTCCAGGCACATGAACCACAAGAAAATCATCAGGAGTGGTAAGCATGACTTCACCAAGCGGAAGTCATGCTTGACCAACCTGATAAATTTCTACAATGAAATGACTGGCTTGGTAGATGAGGGGAGAGCAGTGGATAGTTTCTGCCTGAGCTTCAGGAAGGCCTTTGACACTGTGTCCTACAACATCCTCATAGGTGAGTTGTTGATGTTTGAGCTGGATGAGCAGACAGTGGATTGAAAACTGGCTGAATGGCTGGGCCCAGAGGGCGGTGGCACAAAGTCTGGTTGGAGGCTGGTAACTAGCAGTGTCGCCCAGGAGTCAATAGTGGGTCCAGTCCTGTTTAACTTCTTCATTAATGAGCTGGATGATGGGGCAGAAAGTACCCTCAGCTAGTTTGCTGATGACACTAAACTGGGGGAATGGCTGATAAACCAAGGGGTGAAGCTGCCATCCAGAGGGACCTTTCTCAGGCTGGAGAAACAGGCTGACAGGAACCTCATGAAGTTCAACAAGATGTTCAAAGTGCTGCAGCTGACAAGGAACAATCTCAAGTTCCAATATATATGCTGGGGGCCACCCAGCTGGAAAGCACCTTGGTAGAAAAGGACTTGGAGGTCATGGTGGACACCAGATTGAACATGAAACTGCCATGTGCCTTTGCCACAAAGAATGCTCATGGTACCCTGGGCTGCATTGGGCAAAGGATTGCCAGCAGGTTGAGGGAGGTGATCCTGGTGAGGCCACCAGTGCTGTGTCAGTGTTGCAGGCTGGCCAGTAAAAAGAATGTGGGCATACTGGAGAGAGCCCAACAAAGGGCCACATAGGTGATTAAGGGGCCGGAGCATTTCAGGTGTGAGAAAAGGCTGAGAGGGCTGGGGTTTTTTAGCCTGGAAAAGAGAAGGCTTGAGGGGGATCATATCAGGTGCAAAGAGGATGGAGCTTGGCTCTTTCCAGTGGTGCCCAGAGAGCACACCAGAGATGATGGGCACAAAGTGAAACCCGGGAGGTTCCCTCTGAGCAGCAGAAACACTTTTTGCTGTGAGGATGTCCAAGCACTGGCACGGGTGGCCCAGAGAGGCTGTGGAGTTTCCAACCTTGGAGAAACTCAAAAGCCACAGGGCTGTAGGAAACCTGCTTGAGCAGGGGTGTTGGACAGAGTGAAGTTGCATTGGGACAGAAGTTCTTCTACGTTATGGAGTGAGGTGGTGGGTGAGGAGGTCACAGTGGCTCTGCGGGTCATGGGCAACCGAGGAAAGGTCAGAAGATGGATGTTAAAGGTTTTTGGTCTGGGCGCTGATCCCGCCAGGGCCCCGTGGTTTTGGGTGACCGGCCCTGCTGGGGTCTCAGCTCCCCTCGCCGCCCCCCCAGGCGGAGGGGGTGGCCCCACCAGCCGCCTCCCCTCCGCGGGGCTGCTGCCGCTCGTTGTGCGCCCGGGGCAGGCGGCGAGCGGAGCCCTGCGGCCGGGGGGCGGCGGCTCCGCAGCCCGAAATTCGGTGCGAATCAGCGGCCGGGCCCCGCCTCTGCCCCGGCCGCTCCGTCTGCGCACCCGGCGGGCAGCCCG
>VWYH01008401.1:183901-462162 GCA_013399365.1 Pampusana beccarii
TCCCCGTGAAGAGGCGGCGCGGCAGGGCAGCGGCCGCCGCCATGCAGCCGTTGCACCGGGCCCCGGCGTTGCTGCTGCTTCTGGCCGCCGGTGAGTGGAGGCTGGGGGGCGGGGGTCGCCGCCATCACTGCGGGCTGGAGTGGGCTGGGCCGGGCGGTGCGGGGCAGCGGGCGGGGGTCGGTTCCTCCTGCGGGGAGCCCGGAGCACCGAGACCCCAGGCGGGGGGCGGGTCTGCCCCGCTCCCCTCAGCCCCGTGGGTCCGCGGTGGGTTCAGTTCCCCGGGACAGCGAGACCTCCGCGGGAGGCCGGTCCCCATCACCCCCGCCCTCGCAAGCACCGTTGACCCCCCGGTGCCGGGACCCCCATCCCAGAGCTCTCCCTGGGTACCGGGACCCCCATCCCAGAGCTCTCCCTGGGTACCAGCCACCAGAACCCTCTGGAGCACCCGCTCCCTGCCCCGGGAGCCCCGAGGGGTGACAGGTGACCCCCGGGCTCCCATCGCGGGGGGGTTGGATGCATGTGGCTTCTACTCCGTGGGGATGGGGGTTCACCCAGGGTTTCTGAGATGGGGTACGCGGTGCTGGGCCCTGTGGAGACCCCACAGCACCCACAGCGCTCGCGGTGTGGGGACAGGACGAATGTCACCCTGGATGGGCTGCGCTGGTGCCGTGGCACTTTGGCACGGTGGACCCTGCTGCGCTGCCCCAAAAACACCTTGTCTTGTATCGGTGGCTTCTCCTGGCGTCGTGGTAATTTTGTGAACTACTGCAAAATTGGCACAAAGGAAAGGGGAACCACAAATTGTTCTGTGTTCCTCTGAAAGCCTCCTCTTGAAATTTGGAGGAGAGGTAGGGTGCCAGGGAAAGGCAATTAAGTGCAGGAATAATGACACTCAGAATAGTTATGAAGGCTCTGCTTCTATTTTTAAGCAGTCTGGGGAAATTTCCCAACAAAGAGATCCCCCCCAAGAACCGTGAGGCTGAGATTGCCCTCTCCCTCCCTACCCACATCGCGTTTATACAGAAATCTGGTTGGTGTGGAACAGGAGTTTTGAACGGGGACATTTAAAGAGTGGGGGAGTCTTTGTCTTGAGTCATTCTGGCAGGGAGGGAAGGGCTGATTTCCCAACCAGTCGCTGTCTTCCAGCACGACCGAGCTGTGATACAGTGACATCCAGCCCCCCGGCACATCTCTCTTATTACTCCAGTCTCCCGAAAATATTCATGGGGGAACGTGTCATTCGTGGAGCAGCTCTTTCCACGAGCTGTATGTACGGTGACTCGCCCCTGTTGTCTGGGGCTCCCTAAAGAGACGGGATAAAGCCTTTTAGGTTTGGGAACAATAGTGAGCTTAAAGAGCAAAATGGATCAGAAAACCTGTTGGGGTTTTGTGCCAATACTCCGTGGCACAGAAACAAGAAGCGTTTCCAGAGCCAGTTTTGTGGTTTCCTCCAGGCAGGTTGTCCCCATTAGGGAAAACCTCGGGCATGGCTGGCAAAGGTCCTTTAGCCGCGTCTCAGCAGGAGAGCTGTGTCCCCAAATTCAGCCAGAGCTCCACGTCCTCTACAGAGGAGGGCAAGGCGCACAGGGACCTGCCGTGTTCCCACCCTGCAGATCTGCTGCTGCCGTTGGCCCCATCCCCATCACTCAAAAGTCTTATTTGCTCTGTGGGGGAAGGAGATGGACCTCGTGGTGGTTTTAAAATCTGGTGGCCGAAAGGATCGGGGCTGATACTGATGTGCTGAGGGGAGAGTGCGTTTCCTACTCTGTTGAGGCTGCTGGAAACTTTCTAGTGTTGCTGTCCAGCTGGTGATGATGCGGAGGATTTGGATGCTTGGCTTTCCTTGTGATCCTCTCTGCTGTCCCAGCAGGAGAGGCGTAGGGGTGGGAGGCGAGCGGCAGCTCCAGGGGACAGCTCGGTTCCTAATCTAGTGAAACTGGTAAGCCTGGTGGGTTGTGGCAGCCCTGGGGGGCTGGACTCAGTTGGCCGAGCATCTCCAGACGCCTGGGCTCCTACCTAGGCAGGAGGTCGGAAGCGGCAATGCAGACTGTTGAGAATTCATAAATCAAGCCCCATTTTGGTTAGTAGCTTTGCTCAGCTGTTTAGGATCTGTTCCAGGCTGGAAGAATTCAGTGCACTCTGGCCTCACTCCTCTGGTCCCACAGGACGGGAATGGTTAAAACCTGAGAGCGGGAGGGACGGAGCGATTCCCAACAGGGCGGAAAGGCATCCTTCCTGCAGGAGCCTCCGGAGACCCGCGGGATGGGCTGAAATGGGACATGTCCCTCATCAGGGACCCACAGACCGCTGGGCAGCGCAGGTCTGCTGGCAGAGCGTGGAGACATCCCTCCAGGCTCTAGGGTATCTGAGCCCCTTTGCTTTTGCAAATAGGAAAATGATGTGGTTAAAAGCAGGGGGAGAAGGGAGGGAATGGGTCTCATCTCTCTTGTTGTCTCCCCAGGTGCTTGTCTGCATGTGGGCTATTTAAGTGTTTTTTTTTTCCCCTTCTGCCTGCTTAGAAGATTCCTTGTTAGCATTGTGTGAACGAGCCCAAGCTGAGGGAGTATAAATCAGGATGGATGAATATTCCCTGTAGTCAGTTTTTCCTTAGCCTCTTCAGTGCCATAAGGAAATGCTCATTTAATTATAGGCATCAGGGGTAGAAATAACTACATTAAGCCCTCAAGGGGAAGCTGCCGGCGACGAGCTGCAGATCAGAGCGCACAAAAGTTTTTTTCCACTTGCTCGGCGTGGGAAGAAGCTCCGGCATTTTGTGGGTACCTGGGCGAGCGGCGGTGGCCGCGGCAGCCGTGCTGCAGGGCCCTGGGGAAAGGAGCTGCCGGGAAGGTGCATCACGGCCCGCGGCTGGGGAGCTCGCTTCCAGTTCTCGCTGGCTATTGAACACGTAATCCCAAAAGAATGGAGAGAGGCTATTTGTCAGCCGCACGAGCTGAGCCTGCTCAGAGGCAAAGCAAACACGTGTGTTGGTTTGTTCAGAGGGCCAGGGATGCTGGCAAGGAAGATACGGCCTCCTGGAGCTCGGATCGCCCCCCACGCTGTCCCCATGCCTGGTTAAACCCGGTTGTGGTTACCGGGGTTTGGATGTACACTCTTGCTTTGGGGATGGTTTTTTGCGATTGGGAAGCCAGCTTTGCAGCCATCCCTCTGTACGACAGCCGCATCCACTCTTGGCTCTTCCTCTCCTGCCTGATATCTTGTGAAGGTCGCCAGGACCCATACAGGTGCCCCGGGACTACCAAATCTTTACAGGAGCTTTTTGGCTGAGGATGCACGAGGTTGTTTGGAGATCCCTTGTGGGGATGAGACTGCTGAGCCATGCCAGCGTGTGGCAGGGTGGTCGTCACCGCTCTGCCGCAGGGGCTGGAGCAGAGTGTAACCGTTTTGTGCTCCATGTCGTGCCCAGTGAGTTTTAAAGATCTTTTGGGATGTAAAAGGTTTCTTTTATATTTGACGGGCAAGCACGACTCCAGGGAAGTCCCTCCTGTGTCTGCAGTAGCTCTTGCTCTGCCTGGGCAGGGGGGGCTTTGAAGATGAAGCAGCCACGAGCCTCTATTTGGTGTGCTGGAAATCAGAGCAAGTGCCGTGGGGTCCACGGTCCAGGTCAGGACAGAGAAGCAGCAGCAAAGGCCCGGCTAGAGGATTTTTTAGCAGACAGATGAAATGCTTTGGGCTTGCAAGAGGGCAAAGGAATTGTGGGCTGTGGTTTTTCTCTTAGATCAGTGGCTTTCATCCTGTGGTCTGTTAACCCCTGGGGGGCTGTGGGCTGCTTTGAGGAGGCCTGTGAAAGGCAGCTGGGGAAAGAAAACTCACTTCTGCTGTACGCAACTGCCTACCCAGTGCTGTTTCCCCAGGAACTGCATCTCCTTTCTGAGCTGGGAACTGCCACTGTTACTAGTGAGAAACATGGGGGAGAGCAGACGTGGCAGCAGTGGAGGAGAGAGGTGTGAAGGCTCTGAGATGATCTGGGGAGGGCTCGAAGGCAAAAACGGTCTGGGAGACTGAAACCAAGCAAGACTGTGACTCCAGACATGAATGGCTGAGCGAAGGGGGAAGGACAGACCGGCTTCTCCGAGTTGCTGTGACCTGCTTGCATGGAGTGTCTCCTGTGGAGATGGGTGGTTGTGCTCAGAGCAGTCCTGATGTTACTGATTTTAAGGACAGGAGACCTGGCTCTTCTCAGCGCTGGGCTGAGGATGCCCAGCACCCCTGGGGCTCAGGCCCTTGCTGCACGTGTGCCGACAAAGGGCACATTTGCAGTTATCCGCAATTATCTGCAGAAGCGGGTGCATCTTCTGGCAGTGCCTCGCTGTTTCCCGTGGCGATACCTGGGCCTGCGTGCTGTAGATGTTCTCTGCCGAAATGCCAGCGGTGCAAATGTTGGCAGTCCTTCGCAAGGTAACGTCCGCGCAGTGCGCACAGATGTGCACATCCTGTAGCTTGGTGTTTGAGCTCTCATTATGCTGGCTGTAAAGATCTAGGAAGGCTTAAAGATGCTGGCACAGCTACTGTGTGCTCTAGGATCTTCCTCTGAAGAGCTGTCCCATTGCAGGGACTTCTTCAGTTGTGCCTTATCCCTCTCGTCAGTGCGGGTTGATAAGCATATGTGTTCCCCGGGACCTGAGTGCTTTTCCCATCGCTTTGTAAAATGTACCGGGGCCACGGGAAGTGGGATGGTTTTATAGGGACACTGGGTAAGGGACCTGGTTGCTGGCGGCACCGGAGGAGGATGATGGCAGTCTGATCTTGTTTTCTGAAGCCCTAATTGGAAATGATCTCGGGGATTAGAGACGTGGCTGCATTTGGAAGTGCTCTAGTGCAGCGTGGGAGAGCAGCAATAAGGCTGTGTGGGAGCTGGGTTGGGAGAGGTCTCTTAGGTGGAGCGACCTGGATGGGCGTGGTCCGTAAGGCTGAAAGCACCGAAAGGACGTGTTCTAATGGGTGGTCATCTCGTGTGCTTCCCTGTGCGAGCTGTCGAGGGTTGGGAGGGCAGAGACTCCAGGTGAAGGTGGAGCAGTCAGCTTGGGCATCCCTCAGCTCAGCTACATATCCTTCTTTTCCTCCACTGCCTGTGGTTGGGATCCTTTTTTGTTATTGAAATTACTCCGTGTTTTGTTATGTTCTGCAAGGGGTTTGTGCCGTTGGCTGCTCTGCTCTGGGGCCTCTCTGCCCTTGGGCCTTGCTCCCCGCTTTTCCAGGAGCCGTGGTCTGGGGGAGGGAATATCCCCGGCAGATGCTTCCCTCATCTGGTCATTGTGTTTCTGTCCTAACCGATTATCAGTAAATGACCCATTCCTGACCCAGCTCTCCGAGGAAATAACATTCTTGGGTAACTCCTGGGTTTGGGGTGGGCTTGAAAGGAAGGTCAACGGTAGCAGGGCCAGATGGACGTTGTTGCTGCTGCTGCATTGGCAATACCGGGATGCTCTGCGCCCCCTCCCCGGTACCCGTTGTGTAACTGGAGGTGTTGAACAGGCTCGGCTGCTCGGTGGTGAGAGGGGTCACTCAGTGCGTGCTCCAGGCGAACCCTCTGTCCTTCAGCAGGCCGGTCCTGCCTCGGGGGCAGCGTGGGGAAGGGCACACCGGCCCGTCTGGGGGTCAGCCTGATGTGCTGGCATCTTAAGGGATGTTTGTGTGTATCCTCGGAGAGAAAAATTGAGGTTTGCTTGTTGTGAATTACAAAGCCAGAAGATTTTAAAGGTTGTTTGACACAGTCGCAGCCAGATTCCGTTTCATCTCCCCAAATCCCTCCTCTCATTTCAGCTGGATGCAGAAATTACTTATTTCCTCTTTCACTTCTAGCCCTATTCAGTAGGCCCATTGGGAGCTTTTAAACAGCTGCCCCATCCCATGGAGAGGTGGCTTGCCTTGTGGCAAAGGAATAAAGTGGTTCTTGGTTGGCTAATGTAGAAAATACTTCAGGATTCTTTTTGAATTGCTTAGAAACGTGAAACTGCTCTTATTCACAGCAGTTTGGGAGAGACATGGCAGATGTTCTTTGCTCAGATTTTTTTTCTGCTGTTGAGCAAAACTCCCCCATCTGCCTTGTCTGGGGTTGTTGCATCGAATCCGCTGAGTTGAAATGAGCAAGCTTTGCTGCTTCAAGTTGGAATTGGTTTCTGAGGGGCCAGGAACTAGCAAACTCATTTCATCTGTGTATCCTCCAGGCCGGCTCTTTTCCAGTGGCCTCGGAAAGGTAACACCGCGCTATTATTCCCTGTTGTTAAAATCACCCTGTTCTGCTCCTTGGAGAGGTGAAGCATCTCTTGCAAGGTCAGCGTTACCTCCACGTGTCAGCTTTGTGGGTGCCAGCAGCTGGAGAGCTCGCAGCCGGCACCGGAGCTCCCGTGCTGGTTTTGTTCCCTCTCCATCTACCTCTCCCGCTTTCTCTCCTTTCTCGCCCCTCCTCTGTCTGATCTGGGGAGGGTTTTCCCTCCCGTGCTCCCAGCCTGGCTGTTTCCCCAAAGGCTGCCTGCCCTCTTTAGCATGCAGAGCCTCATCTCCTCCAGGTTACGCAGAGGTGCCGCAAAAATAGAAATGAGAGACAAACGCCCCATTGAAGCAGCTGGCAAGCCCTGGCTCCGTTCCCTGCTCCCTCCCATCTGCAGTCGCAGGGCTTTATTCATCTGGGTTTCTTTTTCTCCCTATTGCTTGATCTGCCTTTTAAAATACAAAAATTTGGAACTGATGGCTGATAGAAGTTGTCTAATCCCCGTTACCCATCGTGGGAGGAAAAGGGCTCGCCACTGATGTCTTGGGCGTTAGATTTCCTCTCTGGGCTGTGCTCCTTTGCTTCCCAGCTCGTGCTTTGATTCTTTCTTTGCCTTGGAGTCAGCAGCTGCGTTGAGCTCCTTTATGTGATGCTTGGAAGAGAAGGGGGAAGGTGGCAAATCTTGGGTCTGCTGTTCGGTACCCCCCAAGCCTTTGAGTTTTTGCCGCTGGCGCAGAAGGTACGAAGCGGGGTCAGGATGCTGATTTCTCGGCTGATGCGATGGTGCTGTTAGCCCTGCGGCGTTCAGGCTGGTGCTGGTACGGAGGGTTCCCCCAGGCCAACCTCTGCCTCCCATGCCTGCGGATCAGGCCCCAAGGTGTTGTCCTACTCCAGATCCACCCCAGGAGAAACCCAGCTTAGTCAGGCTGTGTCTGTTAATGACTCATTCTTAGGGATGAGGTGGTGTAGTTTTATCTTGGGCTGAGGAGAGCAGAGCTTCCTGGTAAACAAGATAATGCAGCTTAGGGGGTTTTAACTGGGTAAACACTTGTGAGTTAAATGAGGGTGAACAAACTCCTGGGATCTGAGCTTCCCACATGGGTGGGATGAGCTCTGTAGGTGCCCAGGTTCACCTGCCACGTGGTGTCTACTGCAGAGGTGGTGGGACAGGGTCTGGAGACAGCCCAAACCGGGGGGGCTGATGGAAACAGAGACTTGAGCTGGTACAGAAGTTCATTTTGAGGTTCCTAGCTGGCTGGAACACCTGGGATGCGTACTGTAGGAAAGCCAAGGTGCCACATCAGCCCTGTCTCTGCTAATGGGAATTGGGAGAAACTGAGCCATTGGGGTGGACAGGGAGGATCTGGGCAGTCGGTTGCTGTCCCAACTACACCAGATTTTCCATGTGGCCTTGGACCTGCCATCATTTCTCCCCATACTTCTGCTCCGCTTTCCTGGATAACTTGGAGAATAATGTTCCCTTTCTCCCCCTTGCTGCTCTCTGTCACATTTGCTTAGGCTGTCGGCTCCTCAAGACAAGTCCTCTCTCCGCTGGGCTGCACGGGGCTCAGCGCTGCTCTCCGTCAGTCTCCTGTCAGCCTAGGGAAGCCCAGTCTGGGCACTATCATGTTGGAGCTCAGTGAGCATCCCTGGCCGGGTCTCTCCAGATCCGTGCTCGTGTGCAGGAGATGTGTGAACCCTCATTTCCAGCCGTGGACTTCACCGTGGTGCTCGGCTCACAGGGAGCCGGCCCATCCCCAGGGATAGAATCATAGAATCATTTTGGTTGGAAGAGACCCACAAGATCATAAAGTCCAACCATAACCTAACTCTAGCACTAAACCGTGTCCCTGAGAACCTCGTCTATGTGCCTTTTAAATGCTTTCAGGGATGGTGACTCCACCGCTGCCCTGGGCAGCCTGTTCCACTGCTTCACAACCCTCTCCCTGAAGATTTTTTTCTTAATATCCAATCTGAATTGTCCCTGGTGCAACTTGAGGCCCAGAGGCGCTTTGTTTGGCCCCGTGATGCTGCGGTACCTTCCTCCCCCTTGATATTCTGCCTCTGCTGCCGTTCCCTGTTTGTTGCTGCGCTGGCCTCAGCCGGTCTTGCCTTGGATCAATAGAGCAAAATAAATGAGATGGAGAAGTGCTGAAGCCTGGCCCAAGCGTATATGGGAAAGAGCGACCAATATTGGATTTTGCCGAGTTCAGAGAACAGCAGAGGAAGGTGGAGAAGGCTCAGAGCAGGCAGAAGGCTGGAGAGATGAGTTTCTGGCTTCCAGTGTTCACAGGACAGGTTTGGCAAGTGAGCGGCAACCTCCACACTTTTTGTGCTACCAAGGCAACCTTTTCAATGAAGGCACCAGGTCCAACCCGTCTGCTCTTGCCCCATAGCTCATCTTGGCGCTTGCACTGGTTTGAATTTGTCCTTCTGGGACGTGGAGTTGTAGGACGCGGTGGTGGGAAGGAACCTCGGGAGGTTGCCTGGTCGGTGCCCTTGCCGGGAGGCAGTTCAGCTCTGCTTAAATCATTTCGCACCACAGGTATCCAGGTCTGTGCAGCATCCTGGTGATGCCTCAGCGGCGCTTTGTAAAATCTCTCTATTTCTGGTACTCCAGGGCCATGCAAGCATTTTCCCATCTGCATTCCAGTGCTATCTCAGAGCTGTTTCTAATACAGGCGTTTCTCCTTTTAAGACATTTCTAATGGGTGGTTTCCTACCTTGTGCCAGAAATGTTTGGTGGTAGTTCTCAAGGTGGTGACTTATCACTTTGTGCTATTTCTTTTCATAGTATTTCTATTATTTCTATTCTCCAGATCACCTAGCTGTACCTACAGTCTTTGTGGTCAGGATGTCTGCTCGCTTTGTGTCCTTGGCTAATTTCATTATCACGTCCCTAATTTGTGTCCCAAGGTCACTTAGGAAAATGTTAAAGAGCAGCAGATCCAAGGACAGACCTTGAGGAATTTCACTAATAGCCTCCCTCCAGCACAAGCCTCCCTCATTTTTCGTATAGCCAATGCCTTACGGTTGCCTTACAGTTTTCCTGCCGATCGGTGTCTTTTCTTGCCTCTCTTGTAACTCAGCATGAGGCACTGTATCAGATATTTTGCTGAAGTCCAGATGGATTAGATTTGCTGCATTTCTCTTGTCTAGAAAATCAGTTATCAAAGAAAAACACCAAATTAGTCTTCATTTCAGCTTATTCAATTAGTTCAGTTCAGTGACTGGTTCATTAAGAATTGAGAAACTGAGTATGAGCTGAGAAAGCGGGATAACTTGTCCTTTTTTCTTTTAGTCTATGAATAAAAATCAGCTGTGAGAGGATGAGATCTTGTTTTATGTGCTGAAGAACAGAGGGCTAAGAAGCAATTGGTTCAGTTCACCCAAATTAGTTACTTTGCTTGCTTAACAAAACTGTTTTAAATGTAAAACGTGTTTTGGTAATCTCATTTTTTTTCCTTATGTCTTCGTATTTATGATGGTATTTATCAGTTGAATAAAGCCAAGTTCCAGGTGCTGTTTTCTTGCATTTTGGTGATATGCATGTGAATGTACCTTGACACAAATCACAATTAAAGTCTCATCTAGGAATCAAGAAGTGTCAGTCAAACCTTATAATAGATAAAATGGAAATAACAGGGATATAATTGTTGAAAGAAGAGTGTAAAATGCAGCCTGCCTCCCTGCTTAGTGTTAGGTAGATGTTTGCTGTTGGTGCATTTTAATTCTTACCTGTAACGGTCAGCTCTTCCTTAGGAAAACAAAAAATGTATAGGCAAAATTAAGTTCAAATCATAGAATCATTTTGGTTGGAAGAGACCCTCAAGATCATCGAGTCCAACCATAACCCACCCCTGGCACTGCCCCATGTCCTGAGAACCTCATCTCCGTCTGTCCAACCCCTCCAGGGATGGTGACTCCACCACTGCCCTGGGCAGCCTGTTCCAATGCCCCACAGCCCTTTTGGTTAATCAATTTTTGCTACTATCCAATCTAAACCTCTCCTTGTGCAACTTGAGGCTATTTCCTCTTGTCCTGTTTCCAGCCTGCTGATTCAAAATATGAGTAATATTGGTGATGTAAATAATTTTGGTTCACGTCGGTCCCCCCGCGTGTAATATAGCCGCAGATCAGAAGCACTAGGGTGGAATCTTGCCTGGGTGACAGTCAGATAGGAAACTCTCATCGACTTAACAGGGCCAGAATTTTGTGGCTTAAGTGTAAGACATTCTACCTCCTCTCTAGGATGGGTGATTAACAAGGCACCCATTAATGACCCATCACTTAATAGAGGTGCCCCAGGCTGGATGGCTCCTCCTGGATGTGGATGCTCCTCTGTGGGGTTGTGGATGTTTCCCAAAATACCCTGATTTTCCACCCAGCTGAGAGTACAACCCATCGGAGGGGCAGGTGTTCCAGCAGATTGGTTTGGCTGCAAGAAAATGAGCCTGGCGGGTGTGAGTCCTGCCTCTTACATGGGTTTATTGTCATTATACAGGGACCTTGTGCCTCTGCCTCGCCTCCTCGGAGGAGCCGACCGCCGATGGCCTCACGTCAACTTCCCTGCTGGACTTTGCCATGATGTCCCAACTGGAGGCCATGAATTCCCACGAGCAAACCAGCCTGGAGGCTGCGGAACCTGATTTTGCCCCTGGCTCTCTGCACGCTGCCCCGGGATCGGGCTTTGCCAGCGAGGAGAATGAGGAGTCCAAGATCTTGCAGCCCCCACAGTACTTCTGGGAAGATGGGGGAGAGATCAACGAGTCCAACCTGGACTTGGGACCGGCAACAGGTAGGTTATTTTTACCCCATTCTTCTTCCCCGCTCTGCAGGGACTCCGGGGAGGCGGAAGGATGCAGGGATCTGTTTTTCTGCTTTGACACAACTCTCGCTAAGAGGGCCTGGGATTAAACGTCAGCTCTATTTTCTCACCTCAGTGCCTGATGTGTCCCCAGTGAACCTTGAGCAAGCACAGGCTTTAGAAACCAAGTTACAGCTGAGCCTTTATTCCTGAGCTGCTATGAGCTGGGAGAAGTATTGCCTCTGTCTAGTTTCCCATTGCCTCATGCCCTTCTTTCTCTCACTCCTTCCCCCTTTTATGCTCTCTTCTCTCTCCCTTCTTTCTGTTGCTGTCAATTAAGCACAACCTAAGGTTCTCAAGACCCTGGCTCAGACATCAAGGCCACCTTTGGGTTTGAGCACAAGCTGGGTTCTTTGGGCCAAATCCTGGATTGTGCACCTATGACTTGAGTGGGGATTTGGCCCAAGAGAAGACAGTGGGTTTTCTCTCTTGGGCACCTGCCCCGTCCTGCCTGTTCCCCGGGGAGCCACGGCCAAAATGAGTTTTGTTAGCATCTGAGCTTGCTTTCCTTTGTGGAGTTTTTTTTCAGATGAGTGACTCCCCTCAGTGGTCTCTCTGAGCCCCTCGCTGGCTTTGAGATGCTCTCGGGGAGAGGGATGGCAGGAAGGAGGACGAGCATTTGCAGGGTTTGCAGTAGCTTAGGAGATTATTTCACATGTTCCTGCTCTTAAGTGTCATGTGGGGCATGTATTAAGTGTTACCCAGGGGCCAGGCTTCAGCCTTATCCCTCCTCCCTTATCTGGTACCGCTGCCTTCCTCTCAGCAGGTCTGACTCAGGTCTGCAGTTAGAAAGCACAAGGCTTATTTCATCTTGGTTCCTGTTTCTGTGAGCTTCCCAAAGAGCTGAGGGCTGCTGCAGCGCTATGGCTCAGCCTGCGCGTGGGGCGAGGGCCATCCCGGCTTAGAATCATAGAACAGAATCATAGAATAGTTTGGGTTGAAGGGACCTTCCCAGCTCCCCCAGTGCCCCCCCTGCCATGACAGGGACATCTTCACCAGCTCAGGTTGCTCAGAGCCCCGTCCAGCCTGGCCTGGGATGTCTCCAGGGATGGTTCAGCCACCACCTCTCTGGGAACCTGGGCCAGGCTCTCACCACCCTCAGGGACAACAATTTCTTCCTCACATCTGGCCTGACTCTCCCTCCTTTAGTTTAAAATCATCACCCCTTGTCCTATCACAACAGGCTCTGCTAAAAAGTCTGTCCCTGTCTTTCTTATCGGCCTCTTTTAAGCACTGAAAGGCACACTAAGGTCTCCCTGGAGCTTCTCTTCTCCAGCTGAACACCCTCAGCCCTCTCAGCCTGTCATCTTAAGTCTCCAGAGCCCTTTGCTCACGAGCATTGCTGCTAAACCCCTCTGGCCGTGCTCTCGCTGCCCTGGGGCACTTGCAGGCCTGGTCTGGGGCAGCTGTGCGGATGCTGCCCCCGCAGCGATGCTCGGGGTGGATGGTTCGTGTTCCCCCCAGCGCATCCCTGGGCCGTGTTCTGGCTCCGGCGCTGGCAGGGTGCTCAGCGGCGCTTTTATTTGTGTGCCAGCAGGCACCTGCATGTGCTCACAGATCGGGACGTGACTTGGAGAACAGCGTGTGCTTGTGCATTGAGAGCGAGATGCTCTGGGTACCGAACCCAGCCTCGCCTCCTGCACGTGCCCGGCCCCATTTGTATGCAGAACACGCTCTTCTCTCCTTCCGTTCTTGCCTGCAGTGCTTTCCTCCGTGAACAGATGTGCTCTTTCAGCTGTCCTTTCCGCATACCCTGCCCTGTCCACCCCCAGCTAACCACTTTTGTGCTTCCAAGCACTGTTTTTTCCCCCCCGCCCCTGGCCATTGCTGTGTCCAGAGCTCGTGTCTCGGTGGCATTTCAGAACCTTGGTTAATAGAACAGGTTGAATTATTCAAGAGCTGGGAGCGCATTTCTACTTAAAATTTAATTAGAAACCTGCTGTGTGTCATTTTACAATAAAGGATATTGTAATAGCATCCCTAGATTGTGCAGCCTTCTCCTGTTGTGCAAAGCCTGTGCACGAGATGCACACAGCGAATGGATCTGACGGGCTGCCTGTGTGAGGGGTGCCATATGATGCCTTGTGGAACTGTGTGATGACATCTGTTAGGTTATTTTCAACGTATAAATCCATTAAACAGTTTCGAACAGCTGCTGTTTAAGGAAAAAAAAGTTTATGGTATAAGTTTGCCTTACGTGGGATTTCTCTCTGAAAAACAATGAAGCGTAGCCTGGCATAGTTGGTAGCTCTGTCCCAGGCACAGATTTGAGACCCTGTATCAAGGCACTAAACAGGATTATTGTACTACTGGAGAGCGAAAATTAACTGTTAGGAAAGGAGATGTGTGCTGGTTTCTTTCTGTGTTTGGTGTGAGGTTATTGGGCCTGGAATTGGTGGTCTTGTTGCAGATAGGCCAGATCTCATGAGATTTCAAAGCCATATTAATAATATTTTATTTTTTTTTCTTTTTGTGTCCTTCTGAAGACTGTGTGGGGAGACTCCTCTGCCTTTGTGTGACTTTGAGGCTGCAAGAGAGGAAAAGTAATAACAATCTGCAGCTGCTGCTGCTCTTGTTTTTTTAAGTGCACTCAAACATCCTTTAAAAATATTTCTGGAAAACATGTGGCATCTAAGGCCACCTGTTAGTCCATTAGAAAGTGAGAACAAACTCCCACTGGCAGAGCACAGCTCAGCCTGGGGCTCTGTTTTTCCTGAATAATGTGCTTTTCCTGATTTATGCTACGGAACAGTAAATCTGTATTGACATCAGCGATCACCAGGCGGTGGAAGGGCCCCGAGATTTGTCTCTTTCTGTCTGAGCGTGCACAGAAGCGCACGCCTGTGTCTTTACTAACCCGTGCGCAGCTGCTACCCCGTGGAGCCGCATCTGGAAGAGATGGATGAGGTCTGGTGGGAACGTGGGTGCCGTATCCTTACGGGAAGAAGCAGCGTGTGGCTCGTACTTCAGCCGAGAGGCAGTTCGGTGGAGCTGTGAACTTCTGCATCCCCCTGCCTTCAGCCTTCCAGGGAACACAGAAGCTCTTCAGGCTGTAGTTTGGGTTTGGCTGCTTTGTTTCAGCTTTGGCATCAAATTAGCCTGAGCCACAGACCAACCCTGAAGATAGAGTGGACCTGCAGGGACTCACATCTGGCCCTTCTTGTCTTCTTTTCCGTTCTTCCCACCTTCTCCATCTTATTTTGCCTGGAGGCTTCCAATCCCCAATGTTTCCTACTGTCACCTTCACTGCCTGGGCAACAGATGCCACATCTCTTCTAGCTTTAGGAGTAGAAAATGAGAGTCATTAGGGCTCTGTGTTCCTTTGAGTTCCTGATTTTTAGTGGAAGAGTTATATGGTGGCGTATCCATCCTGGAGAGGCCCCTGGTTTGCACCTCTCGATGTTCTCCTTTGGCTCAGTCAGAGCACAGCACCACACATGTTCCTCTTCCACTGTAGGCTCTGGGTTGAGGCAGCCTAATCATTAATTGCTGGGAAGTGCAGGCTCTCAAAAACTGGTGCAAGACTCATGAATGTCTGGTGAATGAAAAAATTTAATCACTCTCCTCTGTCTCCCGACAACTGAGGCCTCCATTGACTGGAGTCCATCACATCTTCAGCGGGATGATGGGGCTGGCATGAAGCTCGCTTCGTTACAGCCGGGATCTGCTCGTTTAACTCCAAGGTTGTGCCTTTGAAGACCAAGGCATGGCTGTCCAGGGAGCTATCAAATCCAGTCTTATAGGTTGGTGAGTCACTAGGATGGCATGTGGCGCTTTGCGGGGGGAATTGTAAGCTTTTAATTATTCATAGTAATTAGCAGAAGGGATTGCCAGGAGAGCTAGGATGAAGGGTAGCAGGACAGATCAGTTAGAAGGGCTGTATTCAAAGGAAAATAAGTTTTCTGACCAGCTAATGGGATAAAATACCTTCCACCCCCAACTCTTCTCCGATAGTGCGATTCACTTCCTTCTGTGATGAATTACTTGCTTGTTGCCAGAGAGATCCCAGCATCGCTCAGCCTTACCGATATCTGCTTCCTCTTCATCCAGACTGACAGCAAATCTGCAGTTCTTAATACCATCTTCAACCCGAGCATTAATGAAATGAAGCACCTGGTAAAGACTGTCTACATAAGCAGCTTAGCGCTGAGCAGCCCCTGCCTGAGCTCAGCTCCTGGGATGCTTCTTGTTTGTGCCCTGGTTTAGTGTCCACGGACACGTTGGGTGATCTATCTTGGGACAAGCCATCTTGACAAAAGCTGACCCGTGACAAGGAGGGTTTCTCTGCTCATAGTGTTATTCTGGTGCAGCTATCCTCAGCCGACTCAGTATTTGGGTGAGGGTGGCTTATTTTAGCCTTGTTGCAGCTCAGACACTGAGCAGGAAAAAGACGTGGGGCTGTTTGGGAACAGCTGTAGCACTTGGTGCCCCGTCTCTACCTGAAGCAAATTCCGATTATAATGAGACCTAACGATTTTGCTGCCCTGGGTCTTTCTTTTAGCCACGATCTCTTTTGTGTGTCTTGGAGTTGCAGATAGTAACTTCTCCTCCTGCTTCTGGAAGATGAGGATATTAGCCCCAACTGGCTCAGTTCCAGCACCAGTAATTACATTTTGCCTCTCTGAAATCCCCTGCAGTTTCAATCAGATGGAGTGTGCCTTTTTGCAGGAAGCTGCACTGCTCTATGCTGCAAAACAGCAAGCAGATACTGCCCCAGACCTGGCTGCGTTTTAAGAAGCAAGTAGAATGCACCTTGGACTTTCTGAAGTTGGCAGGTGCTTTAGCATGAACGGCACTATCAGGCTGTCTGGTTGCGGTGGGAGCCCAGGAATGTTCTTGTCTTTATTACAGTGCCTTCTAGTTATCAGTAATTCAATCACTGGTTAACATGATCTTCCAGTTTAATCCAATAAAGACCTTATGGTCGGGTTATATGTACTAAAAACAATGAGGGTCACCCTTTTTCTGAGCTGTCACAGTTGCTTTAAATAGCTAATAGTGGCAAATACAGGGTAAGGAACCTTGTAGGGCAGTAACTGAGACCGGTTCTTCTGAATGAAGGAGAAGCAGAGATGTAATGAATTAAATGTCTGGCAGGGGAATTGTGCTTTGGCACGGTGCCGAGCCCTGGCCCTTTTGATGTCAGCGGAGTTTTGGTATTGATTTCAGAGGAAGCAGGACATCACCTGCAGGGCAGCTCTTGCAGAGGTTTGGAGCTCACGTTCACCTCCCCCAGGGCAAATAATCTCCCCAGGTGAAGGAAACGAGTCTGTGCGACCCAGACCTCGGTCTGCTGGGAGGCGCGAAGGGCAGGGCTCAGGGTGGCACGGGGGCTCCCAGGATGGGTCTCTATTAAAACCCAGGGGCAAAGCGGACATCGCTTCTCCCTGCGGTGGCCGGTAGATCTCAGTGGCCTGTTTGCAGCCAGAACGGGGTGACAAGTCACCACAGCACAACCCCGAAGGTCAGCCGCTGGATCATGCTTCTCTTTGGGCAGCACCTGGAGGGAGCTGCTGACAGCAGGAAGGGGATGAGCTGTGGGTTGGGGAAGCCGCTTGCCAGCTGAACAGGAGCGTCTTTGCACCTCCTTGGGGTGGAGGGAGCAGCATTGTTTGCTCCAGAGGGATGGGGAGGAGCGTGCAGGAGCAGCCCCGGGTGCCAGGGAATATCGGAGGCAATGGTGTCTGTGGGACATGGGAGCTCACGCCCGCTCCGGCAGCAGCAAGCGATGGGTTGGAGTCAGGGATGCCTGGAGATTCCTTGTGCGGATCTTCTCTGGAAGGCGTCCAGGCAGCCGCTGCCCGCTGTGCTCAGGCGTCTGCTTTGGCAGGCAGGAGAGGAGATGTGGGCTTGGGGGTTTCAGACAGTCACTTCCTTAATAACGATAACCATAGATGGGGCAGGGTGCTCGTTTCTGGCTGTGGAGGGATCCTCTTCCTTCCCTTTCTCACTCAAAATATGTGCTGTGCTCGTCTAGGGAGAAAGGGAGTTAATTGGGATGCAGACTCCTGAAACGGAGTTCCTCTGTGCAGGCAATTTCCCAAGAAAGATGAAGGTTGATTTATGCCTGGTGGATTTATGGCTGCCATTCTGAGCTTAATGTGTCTGATCTGACACATACTCTCCTTTTCCTGGCATCATAGTTTTTCCTGGGCTTCCAGAAGAAGCCACTGCCTGCTCTGACCTTACAGCTGGGAGGTGCATCTTTCTCCTTTAGCATCTACATTTTTCTGGCAACATCACGTGCATTCATGGTCGGAGCCACAGAACAAGCAGGGACTGAAGTTGGAGGAAGGGGAGTCACATTTGCCTCCTGTTTCTGGTTTCTGTTTCCCTGCAGCAAAACTGTTCTTTAATGACAGAGAAAACTCGTAATGCAGATGTTTGTAGGATGACACTTTTGCTCTGAAGTGCTGTACAAACTGAAGATACCCAGGTCAATTCAGGTTTTGGTGGTATTACTCGTGTGTGCCAGGGAGCAGGATGTGCTTTGCTGTGCTGTTGTTTCTCTTCCCTCATATTTCTCATTTAACGTGTGGCTGACTGCGGCTGCCAGTATCTTTCTGAGTCCCATGTGAAATTAATCCCTGGGTCCCAGCTTAATTCCTAACACTCAGAACCTCACCTTGGAGATGCCAGGTACCAAAGCTGTTCTTTGCAGGTCTCCTGGCTAGCAAGTCTGCGAAAACGCCTTCAGGACAGAAGGGAGTGGAGGGGGATGAACATGTGAATTATCCCTAGGGAAGGTGGGTTCCCTGGTTTGGGACAGGGAGCTGGGGAAGTGCAGAAGGTTGCACTGCACTTGTCAGATCGTTTTTTTTTCTTGGTGGCAGGCTACCCGTTCTTAGAGGGTCTCTGCCGTTTGATCCCATCTGTGCCTGGACACAGCGCTCTGCCTTTCAGAGTTCATGGTGACTCGGGATGTGACGTGAAGTCTCTTGGATCTCTTTTTAGATTACAGCTTTCCCGCTGCATCTCAGAAGGCCCTGCTGAAAGGGAATGGGACACAGGTGAAAGACAACTGGGAAACAGCCACTGTCCAGCCGCCGGCAGAATTTGTTGAGCCTGACTTGCACAGACCTTTCTCCAGCACGCTGGAGGAAGAGGAGGGGCTGCTCCCCATAGACCACTCCAGGGGAGGAGTGGAAAGTCTCCAGACCTCCGGGCCTGACGTTACATCTGCTGAACCCGTGGGCCAAGAGGATTCATCCTCCCTCCTGTTTTCCACAGCCTCTGCCAGGCCAGGTGCTGCGACTGAGGCAGCCATAGGAAGGCAAGAAGAGGACTCTGTTCCTCCAGGCTCAGACCTTGGGAGCAGCATGGGGCCAGGTCTTCTGCCTGTGTCCTCTATTTTTTCTCCTACTGTTGCTGCAACGTCTCCCAGTGTTTCAGAAGAGCCCTTTGAGGTGACAGCTGGGGACACGTGGGCTGTGGAGGGAGCAGATTCGGAGCTGACTGTGACTACCACAAGAGCAGAACCTGCAGAGACCACAGTGGAGGCTGGTGGGGAAGAGCATTCGGCCAGAGAGGAGGTCTTGGAGACCACGGTGGGGTGGGAGATGCTGGAGCCCACGGCACTAACTGAAATGGAGCAGACAGTGGAAACGCCTGCGGGAACACCTTTTCCTGGAGGCAGCTCCCCAGACACCCCGACTCTTTCTGGCAGTGAGCAGCACCCCGCTGCTTCTGCGTCTCCGTGGGACAGGGCTGACGAGCCTGCGCTGGATCCCATCTGGAACGACACCGAGGCAGCCACGGAGACGGTGGCAGCAGAGAGGAGCTTGTCACCTCAGGCTGGGGACGCCCGCGTGGCCATGCTGCCCACAGAGCCGCCCTGGGACTCAGCACAGGTACCACTGGCAGTGGGTGGGAGGTTGCAGTGGAGATATTTGGGTGCTTCTCTCTTAAGGGGGTGTTTAACCCCTTAACTTTAGCCACCCCCCTCTGTCTGAGTGTTGGAAGTAGCTTTTTCTGTTCATCCAGCCAAAACCGAATTTTGGGGAGAGTTTTTCACAGCTTTTCTTAAGGGTATCTGTCGTCCTTGCTGAAAGCCCTGCCCCCTCACATTTTCCTCAGCAAGCTGCTGCTCAGATGCTTCTAATAAACACCTGCCCTCTGGGGCACGCACAGCAGCAAAAGCTCCTTGTTTCCTCCGCCTGCGTTATTGGAAGTGTCAGAACAAAAATGACCCCAAGGATTTCTGGAAAGGGAGCGAGAAGGAGATGCTATTTTTGCTGCTGCTGCCTGCAGGGGCCAGATGCAGAGCAGGTGGAGCAGGGCACAGTGATCCGGGAGGATGCTGGTCCAGGAGAGCCCATGGGAGAGGAGGTGTGAGGTGAGCTGCAGTTCCCGAATCCAGCAAACTGGCAGATCGGTAGCAGGAGCTGGCTGCTGAGAAAGTACCAGGGAAAGCTTTTAATTGTGCTTTCTGACCCACGGTACTCAGCAGCCCGAGCAAGTGACTTAGTCCCTCTGTGTGTCCAATCCTGCCTGCAAAGTGCTGCCCTGTCTCACCAGTTTGCTTAAGGACCTCAGAGGCTCTTGGTTTCAAGTTTTGTGTGAAGTGCCGCTCACACACGGGATGAGGTTGAAGGCTGGAGAGCTTTCCACTGAGTATCTGAGTCCTCCTGGAGTCTAGATAGAACTGGAAGGTAAGCTGGGCTTTAGCAGGTTGGCACGGCACCTTGTCCCTCCCCCGTGTGCAAGCACTGAAATAGCGAATCCTACTTAATGTAGGAGTTTAGAGGAGAGTTATGTCCTTTGAGAGGCACTTCTCTGGAGTGTGGCACAGCCCCTTGCTCCTGTCCCTTGTATACATCATGCTTTCAGCAGGAGAGCTGCATCTGCTACCCAAACCCAGCTGTCTTTATGTCTTGTCTCTCCAGGTGATCTGCAAAGACTGGAGCAACCTTGCGGGGAAAAACTACATCATCCTGAATATGTCGGATAACATTGACTGTGTAAGTCAGCCCGAAGAGATTTGATGGCATGGGGAGAATAGTGCTTAGAGATGCGGAGGCAGACACGGCTCCTGCTGTCTGCTTTCACTACAGAACATGGTAAAAGTGCTAAATCTCAAAGTCCCTGTAGAGGCTGTGGAGAGAAGGGGAGGAGGACAGAAATATTCCTGTTCTCCAAATGGGGAAAGTGTGGGAGGGGAGAGATAGTTTTGCTCAAAGTCTAGCACATCTCAGTCCCATATTGGATTTTTGACTAACTGCTGGCTGCTGGTCTGTGCCACTCAGTACCCGGATTGTCATGAGACATGGGAGCTTTTGGCATTGCACCCCTTACTGGTAGGAAACGTGGCAGGATTGAAGGGCGATTCTCCTTCTCTCTCTTTCTGTTCCTTCCCTTCCTTCCAGGATATAGTCATGTTTCTCTGGTGGCTCAGAGGAATAAGGACTCCCCATTTGCAGTGCAAATGGTTCAGTGTCAAGCAGCTGTCACTAAATCTTCCTTAAGTGCCTCTTCTCCCCATCCTGTTATCTTGTGTGTTATCTGGGTCTGTTAACCAGCCACGCTCTGCTAATCCAGTGCCTGTCCATCCATCCCTATAAAGCTGCAGTTAATTTACGAGCCCAGAGCCCTGTGTGGGTCCCTGGTAAAAGGGCTTGTTCACCTCTGCTGGCCACTTTAAAACCAGTTGTGAAAGGCCGGGGTCAAGGTGCCTTCCATAATACTAAGAAATGATTACGAGCTTGACAGCCCGAGACTGAAATGTTTCACTGGGGACCCCGTGTTCTGGCCTCGTGTGTCTGCCCTCTCGCTTCCTGGGGCTCCTGCCTGGTTTTGTTACTGCAGGGTAGTTCTGTGGCACTGACCTATTGCCACCACTGGTGAGTTGTGGGTTTGGTGGTTTTTGTTTTGGTTTTTCTAAGGTGAACTTTTTGGGCACAGGGAAACCAGGGGAATTCCTGTACCCAATAAAGCATGCTGACGGCTTTCAGGGCAGATGAAAAGTTACTCTCTTTCCTCCTGAGGTAGGCAAACCAGTTTGCTCTTTGGAGGCTTTTAAGTATCTCTGCTACGGTTCACAACTGCAACTCAGAAAACCAGTCCTTGAAAACCGGAGTCCTGCTGCCCCGTTTCCTCCGTGCCCCAGTCCCCATGGCACTGTCTCCCGTCTCTGTGGGGTTTAAATGCTGGTTTATTTTGTAATACGTAGTAGTTTCCTTCCTGTGGTCACTTGCACTTGTGTTGTTTAAACCACTGGAAGGGCGAGGACTGAAAAGCAGATGTGCAGATGTTTCTTGACCAAATTGTGTCTTTGCTGTTGAATCCTCAGTTCTGCTTTGCTGAAAGAAGACAGAGCCCTGGGATAGGCAGGACTGAGCTGTTTTTCTACTTGATTTCATGTTTCAAAATGTATTTCCCAGTGAATGATTTGTGCTGTCCTCCCCCTTATTCAAAGGGACGCTTGTCAACATACATATTTAACATGAACATCGCTTCGTTCCCTGTGTCCCATTGCTACCTTGCATGGCTGAAGCTGGAATCAAGCTCTTGTCCTTTCCACCAGTGTTGCCGCAGTTTGTTTCCTACCCATGGTAACGGGCTCACTTTAGATAACTCACCTACCCTCTGCCCATTCCTGTTTTCTGATTTCTGTATCCGAGCCCTGTGCTGTTTGGATTCCCAGGGCTGCGAGGGACAACCTGCATTGCAAGTGCTGTAGTTTAAATTAGTGTAAATGGGGATTCCTCACATATTTCGTATGTTTTGATGACCCGATTTGGTGTGGTGCCAACTCCAACCTAAAAGCTGAGGGACACAGAGGATACTTAGCCCATTCCAGAGGGCTGCACCTTAAGTTTTAGTATTTTTCATAGTGCCAGGCTTTTCCCTGCTGCAGGGATGATGTCTGTATCGCTGGGTTAAACTGGCAGCCCATTTATCTTCCTAATGGGCTCTGGGCAAAGCATTCACTTCAGTCTTTCTCTGGGCACATCTCCCACTCGTTATACCTGGGAATTTTGCCCAGGTGAGGACAGTGGGATCTGACCTGGCTACACCTCGGGAGGTGACCTGATGTGCGTTCAGGCCTCCTTCTCAGCTCCCTTTTCCCCACTATGTAGAATTTATCAGTGCTCTGCAACCTCCGCTTTCGCCATCGCTAGAAACATCTCTCCCTCTCCTCCTCCTGCTCCCCCTTGCAGGAGCCGCGGGCTCCTCGCTGTCCCTCCTGCCTCCGTGCCGTGACCTGATGAGACCAGGCACTGCCGGGGATTGTGATCCAGGCCCCGGTCATCGATGTCTTTTCCAATTAGGCCATTTTCGGCACAGGCCTGTGCCTGCCCTGAGTGCTTCAAATCGCCATGGTAACAAGAGCTCTCCATTTTATTAATCATCTGTGTGGCCTTCAGGTTGGCATGGCAACCGGAGATAAGAATAGAAACACAGGAGTGAGGAAGCGGCAGAGTAGCCCGCTGAGGGATGGCTGGAGCTCGTCAGGCTGAGCGGCAGCGCTGACCCGGCGCTGGCTGCGGGGCAGAGCCTGGCTGCCTCCTCCTTGTCTCACCCGATAGCATCGCTGCAGGATCCCTGAGCAGTGGGGCAGCTGGGCCTCACACGGTCCAGGGCGTATGGCGGCCACAGGAGCCCAGGAGGGGGGTTATAGAATCACAGGATCACAGAATAGTTTGGGCTGGAGGGACCTTCAAAGTTCATCCAGTGCCACCCCTGCCATGAGCAGGGACATCTTCAGCAGCTCAGGTTGCTCAGAGCCCCGTCCAGCCTGGCCTGGGATGTCTCCAGGGATGGTTCATCCACCACCTCTCTGCCCAACCTGGGCCAGGCTCTCACCACCCTCAGTAAAAAATTTCTTCCTCGTGTCTCGGGCTGGTGTGTCAGGAGATGTGTGTGGGTCCAGCCTGGGGCATGGGGGGTGTGCGGGGGAGCGTTGTACCAGGTTCAGCACTGCTGGTTTGTGGGCACAGCTGGTTCAGGGGTCTCTGTGCTACATCTTCCCTGTTCCCTCCATGCACTCACCAAGGTCCCTTTCCTGTGGCAGGAGGAGTTTCGGCTGGAGAGGGGTCCGCAGCTGTTGGCACTGGTGGAAGATGCCTTCTCCAGACAGGCAAACGGGCTGCAGGACCGCTGGCTGATCTCTCTGAGCAAACCCAATGAGAACGACAAGCACTTGCTAATGACACTGGCAGGGGAACAGGGTAAGTGCTGGGAGAAGGAGCCTTCTCGTGATGGGGGAGGGTGTATTTAAGGGGCTCTCAAATGGAGGTGCTCAGCCGTGTTGGAGGAAGCTTCTGCTTTCCAGTCCATTTCAATCCCACCAGCTCCCAGTGTTAACTGGACTTGGGGGATGGAGGGAGACTGAGGACAATCTTTTTCTTCACGTCTTCCTTCTAGCTTGTCTCTCACCACTTGCACAAAGCTCCATCTTCTGCACTTTGCCTCTTGTGAGAGGACAAGAGGAAATGGCCTCAAGTTGTGCCAGAGGAGGTTTAGATTTGATATTAGGAAAAATTTCTTCCTGGAAAGGGCTGTCGGGCATTGGAACAGGCTGCCCAGGGCAGTGGTGCAGTCACCATCCCTTGAGGGGTTCAAAACATGTATAGGTGAGGTTCTTAGGGATGTGATTTAGAGGTGGACTTGGTAGTATTGGGTTAGCGGTTGGACTCGATGATCTTAAAGGTCTTTTCCAACCAAAATGATTCTCTGATTCTATCTGTCTGAGCTAACCAGAACTGAGAGCAGCACTGATCTCTCCTTCTCTACAGGTGTCGTCCCTACAAAAGATGTTCTCATGGCACTGGGGGATGTTAAGAGGAGCTTAGCTGAGGTAAGAGCCTGTCCGCCTGTATCCATTTGTTAAGACTAGCTATACAATTAAAATAAGCAACTTGAAAGCTGGGAGTATATCTCATTCTAGCTGAGTGCTGAACCCACAGCAGGCAAACAGATGAGTCAGACACTTGGCAAACTCCCTTCTCCCCTCTCTGGTAGTTGCCAGGCCATCAAATGTCTGCTCCTATTAAGAGCGTAACTGTGGGTTATTCCCTCCTTGCTTTTCTGGCTTGATTGTGAAGCTGCTGTAGGCACATTGATTTTGTTGGGTTACTCGGTCTCATCCCTTCTACGCTATTGCCTGTGGCGATGTGGGTGCTGCAGAGCCCCAGGTTTGGCCCTGCTCACCCTGCAGCTGATTTACATCCATTGGCTGCTTTCAGTAGCTCAGGCTTTGCTGAAAGAGGTGGGAGAGGTGCCTATACTAGATGGGACATGTTCACACACCTTCCTGCAATCCCCGGGTCTGCATTTCACTCCTTTAGGTAACTGCCTGTGCAAGGGCAGGCAGAGACCAGAGGTGATGGATGCCACGTTCCACTGCCAGCTGCCTCTTGCGTTCAAGTATTCCCCTCTAACCATGGACAGCTTGGAAGAGAATAGAGATGAGGACAAGCTAGTCCCATGATCTCTGACTTTGCTCCTTAGGCCTACAGCATATGTAGGCACTGAGGGCCTGATTCTGCTTGTGTCTTTTACACTACTGGAGTAACTCTGCTGACCACAGCAGCAGAGTTGGGCCATGGCCTTCCTGACTCTCTGCTCTCTGTTTTTTCCCTGACCTAACAAACTGGTGCAGTTAGACAAAGCGAATTAGGTGCTCGATGCTTTATTGATTGGCTTACACTAGAGAAAGTGCAAAAAGCCAACCCTCTAGAAATTGCATGACTGAAGTATCAGCAGCTAGAACTGTCCAGAAAGAAGGATTCACGGTGGTGCAAGGTTTGACTTCTTTGTGCAGCTGTGACCCGTGTTAATGTGCATCCTACCAGAGCAGCCTTGCCACCTGCCTCCAGCCCCATCAATAATGAAACACTGACCCTGTGCTAGCACCACCTTGGGAGGAGGAGGAAGGATATTCTCTTACACCTGTCATACTTGCTATCGAATTGATAGGTAACCTGTTTGAAATCTGCGGAATCACTGGGACTGACCAGCTTTGTTTGCTGACAACCACAGGGGACCCGTTTCTAGGGCAGCTTTTGGAATCAGCAGGCAGCTGTCTGCTTTCAAGACATTTGAAAGACCACCATACACTCTTAGGACCAGAGCTTTAATAGAAGCCTGTTTATTATGGTTTCATTCTCTGTCACGCAGTCACCAAAGCCTCAGCACCCATCAATGGTCCATGGTTTTGTTTTGGGTACTGTTGGGTGATTTCTCCCATGAAATCCTCCTTGTCTTGCACATTGGTCTGATCCTTGTGCAGGTGATCAAGGTAAGATTGTGCCTGATGTCGTTTGCTGACATATCAGCTTTTGTGGAAGATGGTGTTAAATTTAGTCATATGTCTTCTAGTCATGCCAGAACATGAACATCAGTCAGTGAACATCCTGACTGCCCACGTCTGGCTTTTAGTTCCTCTGCCCATAGTGATGCTCCTGGAAAGTCTGACCGGGATCCCACCTGTCTGCAGGCCAGGGGATTTAGCATACCTCTTTCTTCTTCCAGATTGGCATCCAGAATTACTCAACCACAACGAGCTGCCAGTCGCACCCCAACCAGACACGCAGTGATTATGGAAAACTCTTTGTGGTACTGGTGATCATTGGCTCCATCTGTGCCATCATCATTGTGTTGGGGCTCATCTACAACTGCTGGCAGAGACGCCTGCCCAAGATGAAGAACATGGTGAGTGAGTGCTGGCTGGGTGAGGAAGGTGGCTGGACTCTTGTCCCTCAGGATGGATGGGATTGGAAAGCTAAAAGGAGATTGTTTTCCACTGGACATAGCAGGATACATTTCTAGAGCAGGAAGGGAGCCTGTTCAGGCATAAGAGAGATGCAAACCCGTCTCTTGCTGTGCTCAGGACGGCTCATTCCCGCTGCAAGGGCTGGGCTAGGAGTAAATTTACCTTTTCCCACTGACCCTGCAATGTCCTCGGTGACCCTCACAACCTTGTCCGATTGTGCTTCTCTGCAGCATTGAGACCTGTCCTCCTTTGTCTCCATTTGTGTTCCTCTCGTCCTTTGCAGTCGCATGGCGAGGAGCTGCGCTTTGTTGAGAACGGCTGCCATGACAACCCCACCTTGGACGTGGCCAGCGACAGCCAGTCGGAAATGCAGGAGAAGAAGCCGAGCGTGAACGGTGGCAACACCATCAATGGCCCCGACAGCTGGGATGTCCTGATCAATAAGCAGGCGAGCGAGGACGTGGATGTGTTTGAGGAAGACACTCATCTTTAGGAAAAGAAGGGAGGGAACCACCCCCTTAAATGTGTTTGTCTCTCTCCTATCCTGACTGGTGGACCACGGGATCAGGTGGCTTCTCAGGAACTTCTTAAAGGCTTGGGACGGGTCAAGTCTTTGGGCAAGTTTTCCCAATAGAAGTCCTGAGCCCACGTCTGAGGTTTGGAACCAGGAGAATCGCTGGACCAGAGGGGAGCGGGAGGGGTGGGTGTGTAGGTCTCTGTGTGTGTGTTCCTATCAGTAGCACCAACGCTTTCATCACCTTTAAATGCACTTACTGTAGCTCTCTGGTAGTGGCTGGGCTTGAGGACCAAGGCAGTGAGGCCAAGTCTGCCACCAAGAGTCCAGTTTTGGGGGGTAAATTCACCTCGGGAGTCCAGCTGGAGCTACGGCAACCGGGTCCTGACCTTGAGACTATGTTCAGTCCCTGCAGGTGCAGTAAAACCTGCATATTCTGGGTGGAGAGGAGCCAAGTCTCAGTTAATGTCCTGGGCAGAGTTTGCATTCCACCTATGAAAACATACATATATATGTGGGGTTTTTTTTCCCTTTCT
Source organism: Pampusana beccarii (assembly GCA_013399365.1). NCBI lineage: Eukaryota > Metazoa > Chordata > Aves > Columbiformes > Columbidae > Pampusana > Pampusana beccarii. Next base: position 210,764 of record VWYH01008401.1, read on the forward strand.
TTTTAGTGCTCTAGCATTCAACTGCTAATTAGCCAGGCTGACGTTTACATCTGAGGAAAACATCCTGCTGTCATCTCATTTCCTCCCTCCAACTGCAAACAGCCGCGCTCCCTTTTTGAGCTCCACAGCTCGAAGCTGAGTTTGCGGATTTTGAGCACTTTACCCTTGCTTGCCTGATTGCAGAGAACTCGGTGCCATGGTGCAGCATCTTAGCCGGAAATTCGCTTTAGGTTGGAGAGTTGCTCAGAAAGGGCATTTACCTGCCTCTTTCGTGCAACAGCCTGTGCACTCAGCAGTAAAGTATCTTTTGTCTAAATCTGTTTTAGACTGGCAGGCCTTCTCCACTCACGTTCCATTTTCCAGGGTAGCTTGGTTTCAGTTGGCCTTTTTGATGTGAATGTAAGACCATATGAGACTTTTCAAACAGGGAGAAAAGTGAAAACTCAGATAATTTTCTGGTCCTTTTGTTTCCTTTTCAGCATCCTGCCCTGAAGGGAGGGAAATGTTTAATGTCCCATAGGTATGAATCGGGGTAACATCTTTAAAATCACTGCATTTAAGCAAGCGTAAAAGCCAGTTGAGATGAGATGAGAATCAGATCTAAGAGCTCCCCAATGAACGTTTCTCAGGCATGCCTCTGGCAACTTTGAGGCTGCAGCTCCCTGAAGACGTGTGATAAAAGGCACGTGAATATGCGTAATTGTTCGCTAGCCCTGCCTAAACCCTGACTCGGAACTACTGTCAAGCCTGAAATTCTAGAGCATTTGTTTCTTCTGTCATCAAGGGATTGAGGGACTTGCTTCGGTCAGAGGCAACAGAATTCCTCTCTGTTACGGTGATCTGCGTGCTTGCTTACTGCAAGATGCAGCTTTGCATTTGGTCTTTAAGGGAACCTTTGTACAGAAAGACCCAGATACGCAGCCTGTAAATCTACCCCTGTATGTATAGATATTTTTAGCATGTTCATCCCTAATGTGAGTGCCTAAAGTCAAGGTACAAGAGTCTGTTGTTCCATTTTGCATAGTGCTTTGCATACAGACTGAATCACAGGTCACCTCGACGTAGGATCATGTTGATATCAGTCTATTAGGGGTTCAGGAAAGGTTTCAAGCCTTTGGTTTCCTATCCAGATTCCAGTTTTCAGTGGTTTTACCCTCCATACCTTTCCCCGTGTTATGTAGGAGATGGTGACCATCGTCTCCGTTTGTGTGTTGTTGGTAGGGCTGCAGAGATGCTCAGAGGAGTTTCCCTCTCCTGACCCAGCAGCTGATAGCGGGGGACAGTCCCTGTACGTGGGCAGCCACGTGTGGCCCTTCTCCGGCCACCCCTCGCTGAGTCGGATGGGTCTCTGCAGTGAAACTGCACGAGTTCCGTGCCTGTGTTGATGGCACTTTTGGACTCACAAGATTAAATTGCAAGTTGTTGTTATGATACAGTGAGTAAATTAAAGCATGGAGTTAAAATTTGAGTTTATATAGCACTTAGCATAATGGGGCCTGGCGTGGCCATGGCCTTTAGGCAGTTTCACTGTGTAAATGTTTCTAATTCCAATAATCCTCATCAAATATGTTTTTAATGCCCTGTGGCTATTAAAAATATAATGCCACCCATCAGATGTGAATCAGTTCACCCACAAAACACTTCATTGTACTTCATTGCTGGGAGCTATTTGCTGCCCCGTTTTCTCTCCACTAATTTAGAGAAACACCAAGGTGCTGGTACAGCATCGCTTCTGCCTGGGCTCAGCACCTCCCGATCTAGCGTGGAGTCTTCAAACTTTAGAGAAACCAAGGGAGCTGTGCAGGCTTATTAATAAGCTAGCAAGTTCTCTGATTTACTCTTTTTGGCTTCCTATGGCCTGAAAGCTTTCCAGAGACTGTGGAGCTCTCTTGTGCGTCTGGAGCATCCAAGAGATACCGACCGTGTCTAAGGGTGGCTGTCACGAGGCTGAGAATGATTTTCTGCTGTCTCTGACAGGGCGCACCTGGCCGTATGATCTCGGTTTAGCTCCAGGAATCTACTGGTTAATAGCATTTCATTGTAGTCTGGTGAAACTTTTAATACCTTCACTGTTTGTTTTTTCTCTGTATCATTTTTTTTGCACTAGGCTGATCTCGTTAAGTCGATTGCACTGTTGTCCATCTCCCACCAGCCTTGCATAGATGGGTCACGTCTGGGGACCTGCGGGCTGGGAGAGCTGTGGAGAGGCTGCCAAGAGCCCGTTTCACTCTCCTGTTCAGTGCTTGGGCTTCCAGCTCTGCACAGGGAGGATTTCAAGAGGAACAGAAACTTTTGTTGTATGATTTGTAACGGGAAGCTTTTCTATCACCTTAATGTAGTTAAACTTCTTTTTAACAAAAAACTGTCAAAGCTGTTCGCGGAGTGGTGTGCCAGGGACGGAGCAGGTACAGGACACAAAGTGATTGCTGGAAAACTCTTTTTCCGCCTACAAGGACTTCACTTAATTCCATCTGCCAAACGTTTGATCGCACTGACACCTGGTGGCTGCTGGGAGTTGGAGACAAAAAAAATGGAGGGAAAAAAAAGAAAAGGACTTTTTTTTTCTCCCCTCTCAGCTCTGGGTATCTGGTTCCTGTGCCCTGCTTGGGAAAGTCACCTGCTTAATTCTTGGGGGGCTGCTGGACTTGCCTGTGAGCAGAGGGCATGTCAGGGATGGTTTGTGCGAGGACATCCCCATCTGCAACGCAATGAGACGGGACGTTCCCTGGAGTCACCGCTCTCGAGGCCCTGGGTAGCAATACAAGGTCTCAGCTCCATCTCTCTATTTTCTCCTCCACCTGCCCCCTTTCCTCCCGGAGAGCACGGACAGAAAGCAGAGGCTCTGGTTTGAAATTGAGGTGGTTCCTCAGAGAGAGCGTAAGGTGCAGGGAGCTCTGTGCCCCAGAGAACACGGTGATGGTGTGGCCGAGATCAGAGGGGCTCTCAGTCTCTGCGGGATGGTGGCCAGATGTGATCTGAGATGTCCAAGCTGCAAATTACTCCTGGATGTCTAGAACAGCATCTGTAACGCAGAGCCCAACACACGCTTAGGACTTTGCATCCTGCAGACAGCCTCGTAGTATGTGGGGTGTAAAGAAACGACGAGAAGTGACCTGGTAACTGCTGTGGAGTATGTTGTGCTGGTTGAGAACACAGTTCAAGATCCCACCTCGAGGATCCCAGCAGGCAAAGGACGCAGTGTCAAACAGAGGTACTTTTTTGTATGGATTACTGCAGTATGACCTGGGAGCATCGCAGCAGGATCCCACTGCAGCCAGCGCTGTCAACAGCTTGTCCCCATCCACCTTTGCAGCCGTGCAGGAGCACATCTGTCCTTCGCAGAGGGCTTGGGACAGCTCGAATGGGCAGAGACGACAACCACCTTCATCCGCGCTGGCTCGGAGAGCCTCGTGGGCTCATCTCGGCTGCCAGCCGTTCTTGTCACCGCCTTTGTTCCTGCTGGACCTGAACGGGCTGCTGCTCCGCGCTGCTGCCGGGGAACACTTGGAAACACTTGTGTCTGGCCCTGGAAGCAACAGGGTTGTGGTTTTGTTTTCTTTGCAATAAAACGCACCTCCTGGGTGTCTCAACACTGACCCGAGCAGAGTCCTTTGCCTGGCTACATCCGAATTCACGTCTGCAGTGCTGGCCGGGTCCCCACAGTGGTGTGGTGGGATCAGCCTCACCCCTTTAATTCTCCCTTTGCAGGTTGCTGCAGAAGTCTTGAGCTGTTCCAGGTGCCTGAGCTGTGGGAAACTGGTTCCTCCATGAGGTGACAGTCCTGGTCCCCAGGGGTGACAGTCCTGGTCTCCTGGTCCCCAGGGGTGACAGTCCTGGTCTCCTGGGGTGCAATCTGCCTCATCCTGGCAGAACCAGCCCAGGACCCCTGTTCCTTGCTAGGGGGGCTGAGCATGAGCCTCTGTTCCCGGGCATTTTACATCCCTGTGCCATGTGTGTCCCAGCACCGGTGTCCCCAACCAGCCCCCACCGNGCCGGCCGCGGGGGCCGCTCCGCCCCGCCGCGGTGTTTACATCCGCCGCCGCTTCCGTCCCGCCGGCGCTGCCCCTGCGGCCGCTCCCTGGCCCGGCCCGGTCCGGTCCGGTCCCCTGCGGGTTTTCCTCTGTTCTCCGCGTCAATGCGGCGCCGCCGCCCCGCGGCCTGCCCCGGCCATGGACACCAGCGACCTCTTCACCAGCTGCAAAAAAGGGGACGTGAGCCGCGTCCGGTGAGCCGAGCGGGGGGGCGGGTGGTTCCCGCCGTCCCCCCCGGGTGAGCCGCTGCCTTTAACCGCTTTGGCCGCCCGGGGGAGCGGGGCCGGGCCCGGCGGGGGCAGCCCGGCCTTGCCCAGTCGCCTCACGGTCCTGTGGCCGCCTCGGGGCCGGGTTCCCAGAGGCCCTTCCCGGCCTTTCCCGGCAGCCGAACTTGCGGCCTCTCGCAGCTTGGGGACTCTTGGGGCAGCCGCGGATTCAGGGGACAACTGGAGCTTGAGAAGGAGAGTTTGTTTGTACATAAACGTGCCTGGCTTTTTCCCTCTAAGGAATCTCAGGAGCTCTCAGCACAGGACAGACATGGAGCTGGGTGCAATCTGCCTCATCCTGGCAGAACCAGCCCAGGACCCCTGTTCCTTGCTAGGGGGGCTGAGCGTGAGCCTCTGTTCCCGGGCAGTTTACATCCCTGTGCCATGTGTGTCCCAGCACCGGTGTCCCCAACCAGCCCCCACCGTCCCTCCCCTGCTCCAGAGCTGGACCCTGCACAACAGGACATGGTTCAGAGCCCCTCCATGTGCTCCAGCCCCTCCCATCCAAATTCTGGACTATACGCCCGCCAGGTGTGTTCCAGAGCAGCCCCCCATGCCCGTTCCAGAACGCCCCTCTGTCACCCCGTACACCCGCCCCGTTCCACGCGTGTCCCACGGATTCGGGCGGCAGTTGCTCCTCCGGGCCGCGCGGGGGCGCTGCGCTGCGCGCCGNTCTGAGTTGTCTGGGGTTTTGAATGTGGTCAGAGGAACATGAAGTCTGAGATGGGAAACACAGAAGGAGCGAAAGGGGGGATTGATCTGGCGGGTGAAAAAAGGAAACCAATTTGAGAATCTTTGTCAAGGCTGGGAGGGACTTTTAAACGTGGTTAGGAGAGATGGGTTTGCAGTATTTGGAGAGAGACTGTAGCAAGAGCCAGGCTGTGCAGGGGATTTGTGTGCAAGGCAAAGGCCGCCTCCTCGAGGTGCCAAAGAGGGAGCGTTGGCAGCATTTGCTGTAGCCTAAATGTGCAGGATAAGGAAGTGGCAGGAATTAAGAGCAGTCAGGAATGCCACTGGTGGTGTTACTTGTGGCAAGAAAAGCCATGAGCAGGATGGGAGTCCAGCCTTGGCCTTGTAAACTTGGCCACTTATTTGTGAGCAGCCAGGCTGTGAGCATTGCTGGAGAATGTGAAGGTGCTGGTGAAGTGTTCTGGTTGTTTCTGTGATTGCTGTCCTGTTAGGGGTCAGCAGGAGGAGGGTTTGATTCCTTTCTTTCCCCTTAAAACTGAAAGGAGCTGCCAAGCCATGCTGCAGAACTGCAGAACGCTATTCTTTGGGCAGAGGGTTTGACTGATGCCCCTTTAGCCATAGCCAACAGCTCCCCGAGTGGAATGCAAGATCCTGTCATACCTTTGGAAGTTACTGTATGAACTCCAAGTTACGTCTTTTGAAAGAGGAGGATGTGAGTGTTCTGATTTTGGCCAGGATAGAGTTAGTTTTCTTCCTGGTAGCTGGTATGGGGCTGTGTTTTGGATTTGCGCTGGAAATGGTGTGGATAGTGCAGGGATGTTTTCCTTGCTGCTGAGCAGCACTTACTCAGTCAGGGCCTTTTCAGCTGCTTGCACTGCCCCACCAGCGAGGAGGCTGAGGGTGCACGAAACGTTGGGAGGGGGCACAACTGACTCAAGGGATGTTCCGCACACTCATGTTCAGTCTAAAAGCTGGGGGAGGAAGGAGGAAGCGGGGGATGTTTGGATTGATGGCGTTTGTCTTCCTAAGTAACCATCACGTGTGATCGAGCCCTGCTTGATGGAGGTGGCTGAGTGTCTACCTGTCGATGGGAAGTGGTGGATTAATCTCTCGTTTTGCTTTGTTTGCATGTGCGGATTCTGCTTTACCTATTGCACTGTCTTTATCTCAACCGATGAGTTTTCTCACTTTGAATCTCTGATTCTCTCCTCCATCCCGCTGGGGAGAAGTGAGTGAGTGGCTGCGTGGGGCTTAGTTGCTGGCTGGGGTTGAACCACTACGCTGACTGAGCAGCTGTATGAAGTTATAACTTTGCTCTCCGTTTTCTTCCAGATACCTTCTTGAACAGCGAGATGTGGAAATTAATGTCCGTGATAAATGGGACAGTACACCGCTGTGAGTCCCGCGGGCGGGAGGGGAGGGCTTTCAGAGCTCGTTTGCTATCTCAGCACCTAGGAGTACTGTTACAAAATGTCTCAGGTTCTGCTTTTTGGGAGATTTGCCTGTATATTTCTGTTTTCTTCTCTGCGGGTGCTTTGCTAAATATGTCTTTGTCTCCTCATCTGACTGTTTGCTGTATTAGTGCTCGGAAGGGCGGTTAATTTTGTGACCAGATTGCCTGGATTAAACCGTGTGTTCTTGGCCTGATGAGGCTTTTTTCCCCCTCGAAGTCTGTGGCATTCTGGCATCTATTGCTGGGGTCAGATTTCTCTGCTATTCGGCAGTAATTTCTCACTCCTATGAGGCGTCACCTTTGGAGTTTGTCAGGGGTGGCTTGGTGATGAGGTCTGCATGCTGTGGTGTGCCCAAACATTGAATTTTCCTTCCTATTGTATCTCTAACTTCCTTTTTCTTGTTATTGTCAGGTATTATGCTTGCCTCTGTGGACACGAGGAGCTGGTACGCTATCTTCTAGCCAATGGTGAGCAAAAGTGTCCAGGTTAAGGGTGCAATATGTTTCTCCATACTGGTCTGTAGGAATTGTGTGTTCTTCTAGCTGTCCCTTGTGGAAACTACTTCTGTTAAAACCAATCATCTGATAAGGGATCTCAGGCTGCAGTGGGAGCCCTGGATGCATTTTCGTGATCCCTTTGCAGTCCATTTGCTGCTTCAGTTTGCTTCAGGGAAGCTTTCTGTGATGACTCGAGGCAGCATGGCTTTCTGAAATCACACCTGGTGTTTTGCCAGGGTGCTTTGCTGTTGATAATATGCTGAGGTAAGAACTGAAGAACGGCCTGTTTAAAACTTTCTTATACTCTTCTGGCAGCCTTGCTTTCTAAACAGGACTTAGAGGTGAAATGCGAGGGCTTTTACTGACCTCAGACAAAGCAAGGCAAACTCCCCAGGCAAAGTGCTTGCCCGCTTGGTTCCCAACACCCAAATTCCCTTAGGTAGTCATGAGTTTTTTGGCAGAGGAACCAGAGTGCAGTCAGATCTCAAAAGGTTTGTCTCTTCCACTGTGTTCAGAGTGTCTTAATCGCTTGTGTAATTCTAAAATACCAAAATGCAAGCACCCCCCAAATTTCTAGCAGAGTCTAACCTAAAGAGGCATCTCGCCTTGTGCAAGGCAGAAATGCTATTAAAAATCCAGTTAGTGATCGTACTCTTTGTACAGTGAGATTCTTCTTTGCAGAACACTGCTGGAGCCTCACTGAGAGGCCTGTTACCAGCATCAGTTTAAAAGAGTCATGGCTTCCTCAGAATGGGATTTTGCTGTGGGAGAACAACTTCAGGTTATACATGTGTAAGGGGAGCTTACTTTTTGTAGATATGCTCAGTAGCACAGGGAATCACAGTGAAACATGTCACCAGCCAAAAGTCACGCTTGTTTAGCGGCCATTCAGGGGCATTTGAGAAAGATTTAACTCTTCCTGCCAACATGTACCTGTGATCGTTTTGCAGGAGCGAAATGTGAGGCAAACACTTTTGATGGGGAACGTTGTTTGTACGGAGCTTTGAGTGACGCCATCCGCCGTCTGCTGAAGGAGTACAAACAGATCACGGCAAAGTGCATGAAGAGAGACTACTACGACGTCTTCCTACAGCGGTAAGCAGATGGGGCAGCTCCGTGTGCAGCCCATTCTGCCATCCTTCTTTAGCTGGTAACCTTGGTATTGAAGCTCTCTGGTAAGGGCTGTCTAATTCCTGGGCATGTAGAGCTTCTCAAGGGATGTTCCTTTGTGCCCGAAGGGATGACTTCCAGTTACACGTGCATTTAAAATACAGTCTCCAGTGACTCAGGTACACAGAGCCAACAGAACACTGGTCTTTCTAATGCAGAAGCATTAGACTTTCCCTGACTGTCAAAACAAAATCAGATCACTAAAACCACATCAGCGATTTAGGACGGCATGTCAACTGAAATTAAGTTTCAGGCCTGAAGTGCTATTGTGATAACAAGTATCTTATCTCGTCTCTGAGACAGACCGCCTTCAGAAGCTTCAAATTGACTTATAGGGACAGTGCTCAGTTCTTTCTTTTTGTTCATAAAAATGTGTTAATTTAAAGATATTTCTGAAAGTGGGCTGTCACACCTTGTAGTCTCAGCCTAGATCTTGAGAAGACAACTAACTTGCTCTAGGAGCAGAGGAATAGCGTCAGTCTTTTCTTCTTGCTGTTTTTCTACCCTGGTAGTTCTGATGTTATTACACAGACTTGTTTTTTTAGGTTGCTTTGTTTTTTAATTCCCATCGGACTGACTTAAAAAAAATAAGGTTTTGGCATCTGTATCTTCAAAATTGGAGAGCAAATAAGTCCTAGAAAGATCTGATAATCTTCCCATTACTACAGAATCCTAATTTGCAAAGCTGTGGGGAAAGAGGGGAGGAAGGAAGTTCATTTGTCTGAGTAAAATCAGATTCTGCCTTTTAGGTAAAGAGAATTTTGCAGGGTGATTTATCACTCTCCTGGTGAGTTTGTGGCTCAGGTGATGCAGGGTTGAGCGCACACTAAAATGTGCTGTTTTCCACTCTTTATTCCAAACAGACCTTGCATTAAAGTTGAAACACAGGGCAACTGTAGGGGGCAAAAAATAAACACCTGACTGCTTCTGTTGGGCAAGACACTCAAAGGAAAGATGTTCTAGTGGCAGGAGACTGAGATCAGCAGTCAAGACCCTGCTCTGACGTAGTTCTGTGTGGCCCCACACCCTTCTGTGCACCAGTCCTGCTCTTAAGGAGTCTGATGCCCAATGTCTGCCTGAGTTTGGGATGTTTGTGAGGGAATATACACAAGGGGTGATGTGCATTAGGAAACACTGATGATGGTTGCTGTCAGCTCTAGAAGTAGCAATCTTGTTTTTCCTTCTAAAGAATGAAGGTAGGGGCATGCAATCAGGAGCAAGGCTTTGTCTCTGATGTGGTAACTGCCTGCACTTCATGCCTGTAACATCCTTCCTCCTTCTGAGGGCGGGTGACATCAAGTCCTCTCCTATTTGTTGCGTGGTTAAAGCATTCACAGACAGTGGCCAGAGAGCAGGAAAGCTGCAGCTTTGTCGTGGGGTAATTCTTTTTGAAAGCATGTGCTTCGGTAGGGCTGTTTGTCATCTGACAATGTAAAAGCAGGGTTAACCTTCAGAGATGTGTTTGGGGGCAAATCTACCTATCCCTGTGTTCAGATGCTCACCTGAGGCATGAAGGTTTCATTCTCCAGCCTCCCTCTTGCACTAGCAAAACTTCTTTGAGTCATTGGAGGGAGTGAGAGATCCCAGTCTGGTATGTGAAGTATCGGCCCCTGTGCTGGCCTTTTAACTGGGCAGGGAGAGACCGCAATGTGCAGGGGTATTTATTCATTTAAAACAAGTTGTACCATGTCCCCCGCTAGCTTTTCTCGCTTCTCCCCCTCCTCATTCTGCAATGAATTTCCCCTCTCTTTGTTCCTGACAGGTTGCTGGAGCAGGGTTATCAAAGTGACATCGTTTTCATCGTTCATGGCAAATCCTTCTGCGCCCACCGCTGCATTCTCAGCGCTCGCAGCCCTTACTTTGCAGAAATGTTTGAGACCAAATGGAAGGGGAAGAACATGATAGTGTTGAAGCATCCATTGGTGAGCAAGGCTGTGCTTCCAGCTCTTTCCTTTCTTTTTCTGTTTCAGCTGGATGAGAAAAGCAAGTAGGTGGGGCAGTTTGAGGGTTAACTTCCACAGTGAATAGCTCCTGGAGCTCAGAATGACCCTAGTCAAGGAGAGGGGCTTGTGGAGGCACTTTATGCAGTAAAATAGCATCTTATTTGGATAACAAAAGGCTGTAGACTGTGTACTTCCCCTTTGTTCCCTCTGTCGTGGGCTCAAATATGTCTGAATTAATTGCACTAGCAGGTAGCTGTTACCATCTGCCAGCTGCGTCACGACTCCTCTGTGGAATGAGTTGAGTCTGTCTAATTCCTGGTGGACAGGTGGTCTGTGCCAAAGACATCACCTCCATAATTGGCACTAATTGAGTCCCTTTTGTTGCCTTTGCAGCAAGAACTAAATGGGCCATAAGTGCATTCCATCCGTTAATCACCAATACTCTGGCATATGTTTCTGTAGCTTGATTGTGGCTGTGCAAAGCCTCCCGTCACAAAAATACTTCCAGTTTCTCAGGACATGGCTTAATTTGTCTCTTTTCTCTTTGAACGAGAACATGTCTTTCCTCTCAAATTAAGAAGAGTTGGAAGTGATTGCGACCAGTGACAGACTGGGTTTTACGGAGCCTGTACTACAGCTGTGCCTTTGGAGCAGGTCCTGTCCCCCCAGGCGCTTGCATTAGCACTAGTTGGTCCATTTAAAGGGTTGTGTAAATCAGGTGGAGCGGCAGCTTCAGTTACGTGAGGAGTGCGGAAACTGGATGCAGCGTGTGAGTTGCTATTGAAGTGGGGTCTTTCTGACTTGTTCAGGATCGTGTTTGTATTCAGGCAAGTTTCGAGCTCGTTATTAAGTTCCTGGGAATTCTAAAGGTAACTTTCTCCTGTTCTATTTTAGATTAATCCAGCAGCCTTTGGCTCCCTTCTGCAGTATCTCTACACAGGTAAGTTACCATCTAGTGTATGTACATACAGCTGGTGGGCAGCTGCCTGTGCCATCGCTCTATTTTAGCGGCACATGCTTGCAGACACCCATGTTTGGGTGCATGAGTCACCGAAACATCCTCTCTGCAGGCAAAAAGGGAGAATGTGAGCAATCTTTCTCTCTTCCAAGTTGTTTGTACCTTTTCCCAGTTGTTGTCTTGCCAATAACTATACAGCCAATTAAAAAAAAATCAGCTTGGGTTGACTGGTTGGATGGATTTGAAGAATGTATTTTTAACTTTAAGGAAAGTAAATCTGTCGTCTGGGATAACAATCCCCTAAGCTGGTGAAAAGCCAGGTTCCCATGTAGGACGTTTTCAGTCTGGCAGACCTGATGAGCAGTGTGTGCTGAATGATTTCACTACCTTCTAATATATTTTTTCTGAATAGGAGTTGATCCTAAACTGTCTATGAAAACCCCAAATATTGTATTGTGGGCATGCAAACTGCTGAACTATTTCAGGCCAGGAGGTGGTGCCAGAAAATAACTTCAAGGTTCTCCTTCCCCAGCGGAGGGTTTTCAGAAATGTTCCTCACCATGTTTTTAATGATGGTAAAAGATTCTGGGATGACAGTTCGTGAGCCTAAAGTCTTTTCTCACCCTAAGCTAGGTAGCCAATGGTGGCAGTGATGCGTGCTGCTGTTGTGCTGCTCTTTTGTTCTTTTCTGAGGGAATTAGATATCTTTTGTGTAAGCCTGCTTGCTCTTTGGCCTCTTGAATTAAGCTGTTAGGGTAGACACTGGAAGGTGGGAGTGGGAACCAGACTGAGATTCATCAAAGTAGTGGGCAGTGGGTTACCAAGTCTTAGCTTCTTGGACTGAGCTGGAACTTTATGCTGAGAAGTGAGGCAGCGTGTCTAATTACTGAATTTCTGTTCCATCAAGTCTTCAATCCCCAGTTTTTCTGGTTTTACATGTTAAGTGGTATGGATTAAAAGAGCTGGCTGCATTTCTTCTTGGCAGGTCGTCTTGATATCGACGTCGAATATGTAAATGATTGCAAGAGGTTAGCCAAGCAGTGTCGGCTGCAGGACCTCATAGACGATTTGGAGACCAAATGTAAAAAAGTCTATGAGTTTGGTAAGCGTTTTACTTGCTGCTGTCTCTGCTCTGCCCGTTGTGTCCTTTCAGGGAGAAAGAGAAAAGTGCAATGTTGGATGTTTCATGGTGCTCTTGGGGCTTCCAGAAAATGATTCTATTGTGGAATTCCCATGTTTGCATGCTAGTTTTCAGTCGTGGGCTCTGGTTTCTGACACATGTGTGTTTATAATTTATATTGCATTTTTCCATTACAGTAGAGCAGCCATGGCAGCAGGGTTTTGCTGTGGTTGCCAGATATTCGATGGAGTGCTGTGGAGTATCTTGGGAAGTGCCTTTCAGCAGAGAGCTTGTTTAAATCCCTGGGGAGGTATAATATGTACAATTAAGAGTCCTTTTCTGCATTTATCTGACCCCTAACCAGAGGAAAACATTTGATAATTGGCTCGAAATGAGTGCAAAGAGAGATTTAACACTTGTAAGAGCAGAGAAGTATTTCTGAAAGCATGTATGTATATATAACACGTGCATGTGCCAAACCTTAAACGATACAATCCTCTATTTGAGGGCTTTTTGTTACCCAGAGTGCTTGTGATCTAATCATGACATCAGCTTATTGCATGAAAACCAACAGTTTATCATTCATCTCCTTAGTTCAATCTAAAGGACACGTGAGTAGGAATCGAAAGAGCACAAACAGGGCAAAGCGGTGTTAGTCATTGAGTTAAAAAATATTATCTAGTAACAAAACCTTCAGGCTGAAAACATCTGATTCTCATTTCATGCTCTGAGTTAACTCCTTTACTTAAGTTAATTTTGGTTTGAGGTGTCTTGCTACAAGTAGTGTAAGGTATTAGTTTGTGTATTTAATCAGTGGTTGAAAAGGGGAGTGGTGATGAATACCATGACTAGAAAATAAAAACTACTCAGACAATCAGGTAACAGAATTATCTTGTGGCACCTTTTGATATCGGGGTAATCCACTGAGATGTTGGAGATTTCGTCCCATTTTTTCCTTTTTTTCTTTTTTACTCCCACCGTCTAACTAAGACTCTGGAGGTGACCATTCCACCTTAGTACATCGAGTTAAAAGCTCAGATTGGAGGAGGAAAATAAGGTGGATGGTTTGCTAGCTGTCTGAAGCGGTTGCGTAGTGTGTCATTGGCAACCGAAGGACCGTGAAGTCGGGTGGTTAGATCCGTGAACTGCAAAAATGCTGGATTCTTGGGGGGGTTCAAAAATGGAGAATGGTGAAGCAACATTTCTGGTTGGTTGAGAGCTGCAGCTATGAAAGCTCCACTTGCAAACATTATGATACAAACATCTTGGGTGGCACAGAACTAAGTATTTAATTTTCGTGTTCTTTGGGAGGGAACAGTTCTTCATTTCTAAGCTCTGACAGAAGACACAATCAATGGGTGGTGTAGAGCACTGATGGAAGTACTGGGCTTGATTTTATTTGGGACAGATTGAATTCAAGTGAATAGACAGAACTGCTGATAGATATGTTAAATGTTTCTTTCTGAGATCTCACATGGAAGCCAGGAAAACGTGATTCTTCAGAAAATAATGCATACAAGAATTATAGAATTTAAAAACTGAGACAGATCTTGCATCACATCTGGCACTTGACACAGCGTTGCTGTTCCCTCCAGTGCTTTGGGAATCTCTGCTTGTTCAGAGTGCTTTCTGTGAAACAGCAGATTCAGGTCTGCAGAGCAGGGTCGTGTCTTGCATCTGTATTATAAAGTTGAAACCTGCGTGATAAAACAACATGAACTCCAGCTTGTGCAGCTCCACCACATAATTGCAGTCTCCGCAATCTCATTATCTGGAGTTAATCAGCATTCAAAAGCACTTACTGTCTTGGCGTGCACAGGCAGTGGTTTAGGACAATGCTGAGAGGGTGACCCGGAGCCTTCTGCTGCACCTGAGGTAGATGTCAGTGGGAACACTTGCATGTTTTCCCCATGTATATATTGTGGCTATGACAAGGAAAAACTGTGCAGTGTTTGGAAGAGCTCAGACAGGGTTTGTCCAGATCAAGCCGTAATATTTCCTTTAGAATTGGATGTATTTGAAAATAAACGTTCTGCAGTTATTTCTACCATTTTTAGGGCAAAAAAGGTTGAGAGCAAGTTTTGTGATACTTACCTTCGAAGCAGAGGAACAGGATGCACAAAATCTGTGGTTATAGCTGGTTGTGGTATTGGGATGAGGATGTGGAAGGCAGGTACCCGAGTGTGGCATCACTTCGGAAAGTTTGGGAGTTCGGTGGGGGTTTTCGTGGCTTTTATTTTTTGTGGTGGCTCACGAGATTTATTCTTTCAATTGGCTCAATTGAAACAAAAGACTACAAAGCTCTTCGTACTTTGCTCTTTTCAGAAAACCCCTCATTCCAACTTCTTGTGAGAAGGTGACGATCCCTGCTGCTTGCTTGCAGCCAACAGCTTATTCCTCTTGTCACTTTGATTTTTATTGCTTCTGGTAGGAGAGAGTTGCTTGTGATACTGAATGCCGTGCTCTTGGATTTGTCTGAAATGTCTCATGGTAGATGTGCTTCTCAAACAAATCTCGGTTCTTTCATGTCGCTATGAAAGTGCACAGATGCTTCGTAGATCCCAAGAGAAGAGCTCTTCCCCTCGACTACTGCTTAAAACTTGCTGGCTCCTTTAGTGCTTACAGAGCCTGATTGATTTGGCAACTGTTATAACAGGCACTACACAAATACAAATGATTCTCTCTGCCATAAAGAATTTCTAATTGCACGGTGAGAAATTTCCCTCTCACACTGGTCTGTAAGTGGACACAGCGTTTCGAGAAAATGCACTTCTTCTCGTTTGCGTTGGTGCCAGATCTCTACGAGGTTATTTTCCCCAAAGTCCTGTTTTTGCAGGTAGCGTTCAGTGCTGATGGAGCAGCTCCCTGCATAGCTATGATTGTGGATTATCCTTCCCTTTCCAGTGTCTTTCTGGGATATTCCGCCTTTTTGAGGTGACGTATCTGAAGGGTGCAGCGGGAACGCGGAGGAGGGGGCGGAGAACTTGTTTTGTGGCACATCGTGGTCTCGTTTCGCCCACGGCCCGATGGAGTCATCTGATGGAGCTCACGTAATGCTGTGCAAAATGTCAGGAAAAATGAGATCTCAAGGTGGCGTGATTCACCTGTGAGGGGTTTTAATGCGGTGAATCATGCCTGTCAGAAATTCTTCTGAACGCTTCACTGTGGGGCCGCTTAACTCTTTTGTCCTTGAGCGTTAACTCTGTGTCCCTCTGGCTCCCAACAGCGTCTCGAGCCTTCCCCACCACAACTTTGCATTTGCCAGTGGTGCTCTGTGTTTTTTTCACGTGCTTCCCTACATGCCAAGGAATCTTGAATGTTTTATGTGCTCCAGTCCTCACCTCAGAGCATGCGGAGCTGAAAACAAACCCGGGGTAGTGAACTGTGGGAGGGAGGTGGCCAGAAAGAGGAAAGGCTGCGCCGGCAGCGGTGTCGCAGCTCAAAGTTGGGTGTACTTTGGGCTGCTGCTCGTTCAAAGTCAGAGGGGTTGGCTCCAGTGAGCTCCACAGCAACTTCAGTCATAGCAGGACCACAAAAGTGTGATGGTGCATTTTGCTTCCTTTTTATCAGGCTGTTTAGTTGTGCGGGCTGGCAGGGGAAGACAGGAAGATGCACAAGGTCTGAAAAAGGCAAATGAAGTTGCTGTCTCGGCATGGTTTATTTGATCTCTTTGGTGGTGGTAGCAATACTTACGTGATGTTTGCAAACAACACAGGAGTTTGGGGGGGCGTTCTTTGTGCCTTGGGGGTCTACAGGTAGAGAGCAGAGGACGGACTTGGGCACACAGAACTTACCACCTGAACAAAAATGAATCCCTTTGTTCCCTGGAGTGAAGTTACTGTGGCACAGCGGAAAGGGGACCCATGAGTTGTGGAGTCCCCTTCTGTGGAGACATTCAAACCCACCTGGATGTGATCCTGTGTGATCTGCTCTGGTGACCTTGCGTTAGCAGGGGGGTTGGACTGGGTGATCTCCAGAGGTCCCTTCAACCCCAACCATCCTGTGATTCTGTGGGAACACGTGGCCGAGCAGAGGGGCGTGGAAGCAGCTTTGTTGTAACTAAAGACTCCCTGACATGGGCTTCACCTTGGGTGACACTGTCGGGGTGGTTGGCTGGGGAAGGCATCGTATGGGTGGCTACTGATCAAGGGTCCTCAACTCTAATTGATGACAAGGATTGCAGAGAACACGTTAGGTGTGAAGGATGCCTGCGGCGACTTCACGTTTGCCACGGTTATCTTCCAACACAAGGAATTAAGAGGAGGTTTGAGAAGAGACAATGCAGATGCATCCCCTTCCAGCCCTTCCTTTTCTTTAAACAGGAGAGAATGTTTGTAGAGGAATTTAGGCATCTCTGCTTTTTTTTTTTCTTTTTTTTTTTTCTCTCCAGTCTCTTCCAAGCCAGGGACCTGTGTGAAAGTGCTGACGATTGAGCCCACAGGTAACTGCCGGCTGCAGGAAGATCTGGCTCTTCTAGCAGACTGCGCCCTGCCAGCCGAACTGCGGGTAGGGAGCATTTATACTACTTCTGGTCTCTGCGGGGCTGTGATACGTGTTCACGTGTGTTCAGTCGCATTCTAGCTGTTTGAGTTCAGTGCTTGCTTGTTTGCCAATGCTACAAATGCCGAAAGCCTTTTATTGCTTGGAAATTCTGTAAAATTGTTTAATGAGGCTGTTGGTGCTGGTCCTTTCCATTGGATTTTTCCCCCAGCAGGGATCTCGGTAAACAAACCCCTTGCTGTGTGTGATGGGGATTTCCCTGTTGATTACGATGGGACAAGAGTTGGCCCTCAGCTCTTTTTCTCTGCCATCCTTCTTGAGCATCAGAAATGTTTTATCAGCAGGCGTTGGTACCCAAAGGGGCGGGTAGATGGAAGATGGCTTGCTGGGCTTGCCTGCTAGGAACTGACACCCTGCACTGGAGAGGTGCTTGCAAACCCTGAAAGTATTTCCAGCAGAAATGTGAGTCCCTCTGAAGCGAAGGTAACTTGACTGGCAATAGATTTGCTTTTCATAACTATGCCTTGTTGACCCTTAAAAATGGCCCACAGACCGCAGGTTGATGATTACTGTGTTAAAATACCATCAGTGTTATTATTTAGGCTCGTATATGTGGATCTTTCCTCCCAGTTGCAGGAACAGGATGAATATTACTGGTCTTCATTCTCCCCGCATCTGTTGTTTTCTGTAATATCAGCAGATTCACTTTGCTCTGATGTCTGTCCTTTTTTTCCTCTCTTCTCAATACCAAGCACTGAATTTAATAACAGGAGCTCATTTTAGGTGGCTGCTGTGCCCAGAGGTTGTATGGCTGAGTGGTGGAGCAGGTTATTGCCTTTTTTCTTTTTGTCCCCTGCCGAATGGAGCTGCCTGGTGCAGAGCGTGTGTGTGCACGTGTGCATGAACAGGGTTTCTTACCTGTCAGAAGCCAGCGTGGTTCGGGCTGCCTTCTAGCAGACATACTTCTCTGGGTGCTGAGCGTGTTATAGAAGGAATTTTTCTCCATCAGGTTTCCATCTACCAGTGCAGAAATCTTTCCTACACAACCTGCCTCCCCCAAAAAACTGTGCATTTATTTGTGACTTTCAATATGATTTTTCTGTATGCTTGCAGGCTTTAAAGGGAGGTGATACTACAAGTAAGCCTCAGGTTTACCTCCTCGAGAATTAAAAAAAGATTGTGGGCCTCAAAACAGTGAGATTTATATAAATTATACGTCACTTCACAAATAAAAAGACTGCTTTCTGTGTGATTGCTTGTTTCTGGACCTTGATGGCACACTCCTGTTGGGTTAAGCTTTTCTTCTCAAAGGTTAGGAACACCTCCCTTTTAATTCTTTCATGCAGAATAGGAGCTGAAAGGAAAATATAAAACTTGGAATCATCTGAGAGCACCGTGAATGGCTGTGTGATCTGTGGTTTTCTTGCTGTATTCGTAGGTCAGAACGGAGGCAGTTACAGCAGCATTAGACTCGTGGCTGTAGAAGTGAAGAGGACACGGGCACGTGCCTGATCACTAGGGAATTTGTATGCCATGCACAAACGTGGGTGCTGCTTTGAAGCCTGATAAATTCTAAAAGATTCCACTTTTCTTTCTCTAGGTCTCTTCTTTTTTTTTTTTTGTTAACTTGCAAAGAATACATGAACAAAGCTCTTCAGCCTATTGCCATTTAGATCTCATCCTAAGGTTTGCAAATTGTTGAGATCTGTGAATTAGGCATTTTTGTTCAGGCACAGAGGAATCGCACATGGGTTTCATGCCATTTAAGGAATAGTACACAAACTATGTAACTCAAAATGTCAGGGACAATTGGATGGTCACATACAAACATCCATGTTTTTGAGGGGCACATACGTTTTTTCCAGCCTGTGCAGAACAAAATAGGTATTTGGCTTTTGGATAAAAGGCAGCATTTCCAGCACTTGGTAAGAGACATTCTGAGCTGCTGCGTGTCATGTAATGCCACATTACATGGAATGGGGATGTGTTAATACACAACTTTCTGTTTTGCTATAAACAAATAATGTGCCTGTCATGTCTTTGATATTGAATGATGCAGAATACCCTGTGCATCCCGATTTCATAGTTCAGTACTATGGTATATGACTAAAATAATAATTAACATTTGATATCCCGTCACAGTTCATTACTAGTTTTTAGAGTGAAGACTATCCTTTGAACTCTTAACCATGTTTATAACCTCGGTGTCTCGTTTCTCATTCCTCTTTATACACGAAAGCCTTTTCTCTTTCAGTGTTTGTTTGTAAAAGTGTGATTATTGTCTCTGTTCTGTTTGAAACTAGTAATGGCCTGAATTTTTCTGACCACAACAGCTGCTTCTTTGTTGCAATAAAATTTAGTAGTGACAGATTTAAGTAAGATACGATAAAAAGCCAGATAACTGTCAAAAACCATGTGGCTTTCTGCTGTCTGTCTGCCCAGCTCTGCATCTCCCGTCTGCCAGTGACCTCTGAGTTACAGACTCCAGGGCTTCCAGTATATGAGCCTTATTTTCCAAATCAAGCTGAAATCAGACTTAAAAGGTTCAGAGTTTGCCATGAAATAAATACTGTTCTCAGCATCTGTATTGACATTTGGTGTGGCTGCAAAAACATGACCGTTTTGTCAGTTTGGGGGTAAAGCTGAATCTTATAGTGTGTAGAAAGAACATTTGGAAACAAGCATCTGGCTCCACACCTGTGTAATGTGTCCATGACAGTTATTCCTGTGCTTTGCCTTGCCCCTTTGGCAAATTCAGATTAACTGAACTATTTACAACCTGCTTCCAAGTTTGTTTGGTTGGTTGGTTTTTTAATCCAATCCACTTGCATCTGGTTGTGGGCCGGTAATCTTCTATTGGATTACTAACCCCTCTGTTTTGTGTTGTAATTTATTTACAATTTTCTTGCTGAGATAATCTGGCCAAGGTACAAATTGCTGGCACTGATTTCTTTTGTGTGCTTTTTGCTTCCAGCAACGTTTCTATTTCAGTGCTAGTAGCAGACTCCTAGCAGCAAAGACGTGATGGTTGGAAGATCCTGTGGATGTTCAAGCAGCCTTACGCTAGAGAGGTGTCGAGAATATTTCTGTATGGTGGATGAGTTATTGTGAATGCGTTTGCACCTCCTAGGCCGGACTGTTTTGTGCTTCCTGGGCAACATACTGAATTTTGGCAGCTGTGCTTTGTCTGCACAGGGGTGTGCTGAGGAGGTTGCCTGAATAAGCCAGTTTTCTGCAGAGAGACCCCGAAAGGGAGGTGAAATTCCTCAAGTGTGACAAGAGAGGAGAGTAGAAGCAGCAGAGACTTAAAAAGGGAAAATTCTGCAAAGCCCCTTGACGCTGAATAGGAGAGACAAAGGCATGAACCTGCTTTTGTAGTAGGAATTGGAAATGACCTTGTAAAGCCGAGCATCAGAGTGGGAGCCAGGCAAGGTGAGAAGCAGGAGACTGAGCCCAGAGCAGTTTGTAATTCAGGAGACAAACTCTGAAACGTTTTTTTTTATTGGCACGTGGGACTGGGAGGAGGTGCGTTGGTGTTAAAATACCTCACAAGAGTATTAATACTGCAACAACACTATCTTTGGCTGCAAATCAAATGAGAAATTTAAAACTTGCTTTAGAAATGTTCGATTATTTTAAGTGTGGTGGTAATTGTAGCCAAACCGTTTCAAACTGGTGTATGTAGCTGTGTAATCTATATATTACTATTATGCATCTACCTGTACATCTATGCAGTAAAGGGCTAGTCCTAAGCTCTAATATGCTTATGATACCTATTACATGAAGCGAACATCTCTTTCACCTTGTTATCGCCTTGTTAGGTGGCACAGAAATGCTTTCCAGAGGCATAGGGAGGGTCAGGGAGTTTCCGTGGCCAAGGGAGGCAGCTCTAACTCGTACCGGGAATATCTCTATCAGGAGTGCGAGACTCCAGTTCCTCACATGGAAATCTGTGTTCAGAGCATCTCTGGTGCTCTGCGCTGTGGTGGGGAATGGATGGATGGGTTGCTCTGGGAAGACCAAGAAGTCCAGATTTGGGACCCTGTGCATGTTTAAAACATGAATGTTAAAGGTTGGGTTTTTTGGTTTCTCTTCCTAGGTTGGTTTTGGGGAGTTGCCGTTTGACAGCACTGACAACTTCAACAGTTGTGCTGACGTGTGTTTCCGGGTGGCAGATTACAACTTTTTGTGCCATAAGGTATGTGTTTGTGCTTCGTTCTCCTCCCTTTTTGCCATGAGTCTAGTCCACCTGTCTCCTCCGCTCATCCAGTGCTGCATACGCTCTGCTGAAGCTGCACTGCCTCATCAGCTGGAAAACCAAAGTCTTATTGCAGCCGGAAACTATATTTAAAGCCTTTAACAAAGCAGCAAACCCTGCCTTTCTTGCAGAGGGGAGGAGATAAATTTATGGACTCAGCTACTACATTCACAGCTGCAAAATCTCCTACTGCTGGCTTGTAAGTTCAGTGTCTGGAGAGGGGAGAGCTTGATGTGCCAGTAGACAGCAGTAAGAATGGACTTTGAGATCTAACCTTAACTCAAACTCCTGCCCTAATGCCATGCTACTTTTGAATCTCTTAAGCTTACAAATTGGCTTTTTTTTTTTTTTTTTTTCTTCTGAGAGTAGGCTTGGATTAGGAATAAGGTCTGGAAAACTGTTGGGAGATGCAGCTTCAAAATACAGGGAGAATCAGAGTTACAGAACTTCTGAAATATCTTTGAGCCGCTCTGGCAGCTGGTTGGTAGTGCTGTTTGGCTTGGTGCAATGGGAAGGATGCTAGTGTTTTGATATTTCTTCCCTCTCCAGGCATTTTTCTGTGGTCGCAGTGATTATTTCAAAGCCCTTCTTGAAGACCATTTCAGTGAGAGCGAGGAGCTGCAGACACAGCCCAGCATCCCTGTGGTGACTCTCCACAACATCTCGGAAGACATCTTCATCCGGGTCCTCTACTACATCTACAGCGATGACACAGAGGTGAGGCTGGCCGTGGAGCCTTTCCTCCTCTGCTGCTTCATTCTGGAGGTGTTCAACACTGTGTTTTCCTACAGCATCTGGAGGGGGTGGTGTGTGTTTTGGTTTCTTAAATCCCACTGCCCTACTCTGCTACCTTACTTGTATCTCAGGAACCCAAATGCTGGGACTTGCTGTTAGCCAGGCAGGGATCTAGTTGATGTGCGTGACATTTGGGAAGCAAATCCCTAGTCTTTCATCCCATAGCAAAAATTTGGCAATGGGGTTGCACATTGCGTGTTGGTGTGATAAATGCAGAGCTTTGCAGATTTCCCTTTTGGGGTCTGTGGAAGGAGAAGGAGAGCGACTGCCAGTAGGTGGCAGATGGAACACGTTTGGAGATGTGAGAAGGTTGGGAGATTCTGCTTATTTACTCTTGGCATCATAGCCCACTTTTCCATTTGTAGCAACTCATCATTTCCACTGTTATTTATTGCTGGGATGGGTAAAGGTTCCACTGGGAGACCAACGCCTTGCTGTGCTCAGTATTGCAAGCAACAAAACTGCCCTAACCCACCTAGTTTTCAGCCTTATGCAATTCTCGGCATATAAGCAGCTTCCTGCTTTGGTTTTTGAGGTGAATGTTTTCCGCAGGTCTAGCTACATGATGCCAGAACACGTTCTGGTGTTAGGACAGTGATCGGAGACACTGCACCTGCCAGCGTCACTTCTCCCGAGCAGTATTTGTGCCCTGGGTCAGGTCCCACATTCAGAGAGTGCGTGCAGCTGTGACCTTGTTTCTGCTGATCTGTTCACCTCCGGGTAGCAGCAGTGAATGTGCAGTAGGGAGAGATGTATTTAGCAGGCAGCAAGGGCAGGATTGCTCTTGGCATGCCAGAGAGCAGATGCTTCACTTGTCTGTGCTCTTCCATCAGCCGAGTGCTGGAAGGGCAGGCGGAGAGCGAAAGCAGCACATTGGGGTTGTGGAGATGCTCCTGACTTGACCCTCTGCCCCGCTTCTGGGCACTGGTGAGGCCAAACCTCGAATCCTGGGGTCAGTTTTGGGTCCCTCATGACATGAAAGCCCTTGAGGTGCTGGAGCGAGTTGAGAGAAGGGAACGGAGCTGGGGAAGGGGCTGGAGCACAAGTGTGATGGGAGCAGCTGAGGGAGCTGGGGGTTCAGCTGGAGAACAGGAGCTGAGGGGAGACCTTCTGATCTCTGAACTGCCTGAAAGGAGCTTGGAGCCAGGGGGGTCGGGCTCTGCTCCCCAGGAACAAGCGCCAGGAGCAGAGGAAACGGCCTCGAGTTGCACCAGGGGAGGTTGAGGTTGGATGTGGGAACAATTTCTTCCCCAAAGGGCTGTGGGGCATTGGAACAGGCTGCCCAGGGCAGTGCTGGAGTCACCATCCCTGGAGGGTTGGACAGACGGAGATGAGGTTCTCAGGACATGGGGCAGTGCCAGGGGTGGGGTAATGGTTGGATTCGATTATCTTGAGGGTCTTTTCCAACCAAAATGATTCTCTGACCTTGTGGCTGCACTGCAGCGTGACCCTGTTCCCTTGCACCTCTCCATCTGCCTGCTCTCCTCGTGTCTCACAGGAGGGATGTTCCCAAGGGTGCCTCAGCTGCCCTCATTGGACTTGGAGCAGGCGGGCAGACCAAAAATGTGTTGAAAGGGTCTTGCTCGTGTGTTTTCTATGCAGGATCTATCACAGAAACCAGCTTGTATTTCAAACCGAGCAGGCAACTTAAGAGCTTCTGCATAGAGTTCTTTTGTCATGAAAAACTAGCAGGAAAAATGGTGAGGAAAACAGGAATATAGCTCAGGTTCCACACTTACATGCGGAGTGTTCTCCCTGCCCTGGCTTTCTCCAGCCAAGCGTCAGCACTCCCAATTCCACTTCTCTTTTTCCAAAAGATTTACATTTCTTTGCTATGTAGTAGTGACGATGCTTGCAGTTGGAAGGAAGAATGTGTGCTGAGGACAGAAAAGGTTCCAGACAGAAAGAGAAGTGGCTGATCAGGGTTTTTGTGGGGGCTCAAGCGGAGCTTTTGGAGGAACGTTTGCCAGGTTTGTCCTTGATGAAGCGGTTGGGAGCTGCTGCCATCAGTACGACCGACTCAAACACCTCCAACTCGTGAAGTTCTTGGAGCTTATGAAAGGACAAAGCAGCACTTGAGTAATAATTCCAAGAGCTTTGTTACACCACCGTGGCACTACAGCTTACACGGCAGACCTCTAATATATCTCCCATCCTTCTGCACAGCTGTTGCAGCGTGTCGAACAGCTGGGACGTTTGCTGGGAGTAATCTCCCCAAACACTGATGTGGGCAGCTGTAGGGGAAGAAATAATCAGCCTTTTGCTGTTGCCAGAGTGAACAAACACATGTGTGGATGTGGACAGCGGTGGTTTTGCTGCTGACCAGCTATCCGGGCGTTGGACCATGCTCCAGCTGAGTTCCCGTTCCTCAATCCAGCCTGTAAATGCAAGTGATCTCTCCTCCTCCACAGCCAGGGTATGCTGCATCCTGCAGATTCGCTGGTAAAATGGGTGTGGGTAACTGTGCTCTTTGCAATTCACGTTAGCAGGAACAGAACTGTGCAGAGAGGCTCTAGTTGCAGGTTGGTGACGCAGATGGTTCACTGAAATAGGATTTGCCCAGCCGGGGGGAAGAGGCTGAGTGAAGCTGGAGGTGGTGTCTCCAACATTATCTACAGCATTTTTTATCTTCAGATCATTTGCAAGGAACAAAAGTACCCAAGAGGGAAATGGGAGGGTGGTTTTCTAGCTCAAGAGCCTGAAAATGTTAAAGGCCACTCACAATAGTGTAAACTTGAGCATTTGGTGCATTAATTTAGTTCAGTTTGAATGCCTGTTACAGCTCCAATAGTATTTGATATGCAGAGTCTGTTCCTTACCTAGTCGGGCCTCACCTACAGTTTATTCGGGGTGCGATTTTTCTCTCCTTGTGCCAGGGAGGTTGTGCTGGCTGAGTTAGAGCCAGTCAGATGAAGGGACTTAAGAGAATTTTGCACATTTTTCACAAAACCCAAGTCCAGCAGTACAAGATGTGAGAAGAGTCCTGGTGGGGACAGGGTGCTCTGTTCTGCCGGCTTGTTCTCTTGTTTTCTTTGAAGGTCTCTCAGAACATGTGGTAAAAGCCACCTCCTTCCACTGCCACACTGAGCATTTCTCAGCAGCCGCCTTTCAGCCGCACTCAGCGTGTCAGCGTTGCTTTGTGCTCAGCCAGAGGGGTGAGCTGCAGAAGGGCAAACGTCTCGCTTTGTGCTGAGCAAGCCGCTTCTGCAGCACTTTAAACTCCTCTGTGGTGAATGAGTGGAAACTGAAAGCCTGAGCTGCTGTCTCTGTGCAGTGCTGTGAACACCTGTCCGGTGATGGGCCAAACAACACCTTAGAGAATCTCCGCTAAAACACAAGAGAAGGCAGTTTGCCAGAGGCGAGTGGGTAGGATGGGACACTAATTCTCCTCTTTCCCTTGCCAGCTGTCCCCAGAAAACGCCTACGACGTGCTGTGCGTGGCAGACATGTACCTGCTGCCTGGGCTCAAGCGCCTTTGCGGCAGGACCTTGGCTCAGATCCTCGACGAGGACAACATCGTCAGCATCTGGAGGATCGCAAAGCTGTTCCAGCTCACCCGCCTGGAGGACCAGTGCACGGAGTACATGGCAAAGATCATCGAGAAGGTAGCAGAAACACTCCCCGCTGCATTCACCACCTGTGCCCGTGAATCTGACTGCACAGTGAGCCATAGATACAACACATTTAGTGGTTGTACTTTGATCTGTAAAAAACAATTGTCCTCTGGTCCTGAAAATGAGCAGCGGTGGAGTAGCGAAGCGCATGGTGAATTAGGACAGAGGGTAAGGAGCACGGCAGTACCTGATGTTGCTGCAATGAGACAGATGCTGGTGGCTGCCCAGCACATCCCTGTGGACTATGGGGTGAAAAACCTGCCCAAAAAGTTCTCTAAGTGCCACGGGCAGCTGACTTTCATTGAGCTTTCGGCCGCTGTGTCCAGAGCAACAACGGTGTTGCCTGAATACACCGGCTGCAGCCCGGAGAACCCATTGGGGTGCACAGGGGAGCTCTGTGCATGAAATGTTTGTTGGTGTTTGCTGGGGGCACAATGCTGTAGAAAAGAGAAACCGATGTGATCTCCACCCTCCTCCAGGATGACAAATATAACAGTAGAGGTTTCCACAGGGGAAATTTGGCTGTTGAGCAGCCAGAAGTGATGAATTTTAACACTGAAGTTTTCTTTATGGAGCTCCATTTAGGTGTTATCCTAAGTGATTATAGTGAGCAGTTTCAGGACTCGTGGAGAAACTTGCCATACGGAAGGATAAACTAGAATCTATGGGGTGTTTTTATCCCGAGACAGATCTCTATAAATGGTTCCTACAGTTCACATGGGAATGCAACATTTTCACCTGCAGCTTGAAAGGTGTGAAATTCTTTTTGGCATGGGGAAACATTGAAGGAAATTATTCTGAGACTGTTATTTTGTTCCGTATGAAGCTTGGGGATGACAGACACATCAGCATGTGCCGAGATCCTGCCTTCTGAAAAAGGGATTTGGTTTGAAAGCTGGTGAATATCCCAAGTAGTAATGGGGCACGATTGGGCTTTGCTTGAGTGTTCCCCTTGCATTTCAGTTCTGTAGTGGGAGTCCTCAGACCCAGCATTGGCAACGTGCCTTCCTGAGGGTGCTGGTGCGAATGGAGCCACCCCAGCTGTTCAGGCAGCAGCAGCTGCCAGCACCTCGTGGAGATGGTGGCATCGGGGAGAGATTTTGGCAGCGTGTAGGCCGGAGCAGGGCTGAGCAGCCTGCTGCGCCCGGGCACAGCTCCGTACCGCAGACAGACGGGAGCTGCCTCTCGCCGTTCGGCACAGCACATGTTCCTGGGGAACTTGACGCAAAAATCATTCATGGGTGACCTGATTCTGTCAGGATGGGCGCAGAACGGAGCAGCTGCCGTGCTGTGATCTGCTGGTGGTGGTGGGGACAGAGTCATCTGTAGCTCCTAGTTCTGAACGGGGCACAAGCACCTGCCGTCTTCCTGTTGCAAGACATTTCCCAAAACTGTCTGGCAGCATCTCCTGGTTCCTGCTGGGGAGCTTTTCTGGGGGGAATATTGAGTATTGTGTGTATTTGTGTGCCTTAATGCCAGAGCTGTGGATGTTTAGTTAGTGGGTGTCACAGTGCGCTGTTTGAGGTGCAGATTGCTTGTGGTTGTGACCATTTATGATTGGACTATTACTGCCTCCTCCAGTTGAACAGCAAGATGCATCTCCACATGGTGTCCGTAGGAAGGTTTGCGTCCACATGTACCCTTAGCATTCCCTTTTCTTCTGCGGGATCCCTCAACAGCAGCTGAGCCCCGTACCCCAACCCTTTCCATCCCTTTGCCTGTGTTCTTGTCTTCCTAACGGTTTTCTTGTCTACACTGTCCAGCTGGTGGAGTTGGAGGAGTTTGTGGCCGCTGTGAAGGAGAATGCGGAGGCCGTGGAGGAACGGCAGGAGACCGACTCCATTCCTCTGGTCGATGACATCCGCTTCCACATCACCAGCAACGTGCAGACTTACAGCGCCATCGAGGAAGCCAACCAGAAACTTGAAGCTCTGGAAAACCTCCTGGCCAGTATAGGGCTTGAGTGCTGATGTGTGCAAACCCTGCCTGTCACGCAGCCTGCGTAACCCCCCCGGGCTGGCTTGGAGCGCAAGAACGTTCGAGTCTCTGAAACGTCTCTCTTCTCCTTCTTTGTTCTCCTCCCCATCCACTTTCAGGCATGGTTTCTTTTTAATTTATTTATGTCTGGACATTTGCATGTCTGGTTTGTGTTTGGTTTTATTTTGTGTGTGAGGTTTTTTGTTTCTTTTGGTTTGGGTTTTTTTTTGTGTGTTTCTCCTTTCAGAAGTAGCTCCCAAAGCTCAGCCCCAATCTATTCAGATCTAATCTGGTCTAATGCGATGCAGCTGGGGGGCTGTGAGCTGCTGGGGCTGGGAAGGGAGCTGTTCTGGGGGACTCGCTACCGCCCGGTGTCAGGACCCATCCTGTCCTCTTGCCCATCAGCGCCCTTCGGAAACTGGATATTTGTTGAATTGCCACCAGCGGAAGAAGAAAACTGGATTAAACTCTCCGAATAAGTACAGTGGAAGGGAGGTGGCCTTGCTTTAACCGTCAGCATTGTGAGATCGGCAAAGGTAGGCAGTGCTTCCCTAACAGGGACACAGGAGTACTTGGCTGTGTGGAAGGCACTGTCTTCACCTGCCCTTGTAGCTCTTAGATGAAAAAAAAACCAAAGTGATTTCCAGGTCTTCCGTAGCTTTTCGTTGCTTTGAAGTGCTCAGAATTTAAAAACTTGGCTTTCTGAACAAAAATCTCGGATAATACAGTAGAGACCAGAGTCCTTCCGTTCTTAGAGACCCTTTTTCTTCTGAACAGGGGAAGGAAACACCTCCTTCTTGGAAACAGCACTTTTCCCTTTGTTTTTGTCTATTGTGGTAGAGCAAAACTGACTTGCCGGTGAGTCAGGGAAGAGGGGTCACTGGAAATCTCCTTTAAAACTAAAAGGAGCCATTTGGGTCTCTTGCAGGGCAGCTGTGCCACACGTCGACCTTCTGGCTTTGCTTGGCCCTGGGCCTTGTGGCTTCCTTGTTCTGAGGGAAATTCCCTGTTTGTACTAATGAATGTTTTTGAGTCTGTGTTCTGCTGTAGGTCGTGTTATCTCGTGTTGTCTCCCTAGACTCCTAATGAGGGTAATGATGTTCTTTCTTCTTGGCACCAGTCAGCAGGTGATAACCCCTGCGTAAAGCTTGGCTTGCCAGATAGGCTGAGCTCAAAGCCATTCAGGATGGCACATTATGAGTGTCCAGGGCACAGGCCGGGCACACTTTGCCGTGCTTGGGGGGAGAAAAGGCATATGAAGCACGCAGAGAATCTTGCACAGGCAGTGGGGCTGCCATCACTAACGCATATTGTCATTTTGTCACTTTGTGAGGCAAATAATTGAAATAATCCATGTCAGGTGTGCTTTTAGTGTTTGAGGTGGGAACTGGGATCCCGCGCAGCTTCAGGGTGGTGTTTCCTGTAATAGTCACTGTGCTTTGTGTGGATAAGGAAAGGGTTTGGAGACCCAGCCTTCGGCAGGCGCTTGCTTCAGGTGTGGGTTTGGGGCGGGTTTCTCTTTGCTGATCTCACTGGTGCTCCCCCAGCAGGTGAGACCCGCAGCTCAGAGCACCTGCCTGGACCTGGCACACGTGGCAGCTCTTTGCACCTACACGGGCAGCTTTGGGCACCACAGCGAGGAGGTTTGGCCGCTGTACTCGTGCTAAGCTGGACTTTGGCTAAACCACATGTCAGGATTGAGTTTCACTCAACAGAAGCTGGTGAGGCAGGAATGAGGTGCAGCGACTTAACTGGACCCCAGGTGCTTGTGCACTTTGGCCTCTGTGTTTAACTGGTTCCTCCTGCAGAACGAGTCTCTCTGGGGCAGGGGGTGGTGGCTGCAGGGCTATGCGAGCAGGGTGTGCTTCGCTGCTTCTGTTTCAAAATGCTTGTGAGGAAGCACAAGGAGAGTCTCGCGGTTTGTTTCCTGCAGCCCCGTTAGGGTGAGGGAGGAGGGCTGTGTCCCTGCGGGGCTGTAGGGACGCAGGGAGCAGCAGGGCTGTGCTGCTCTTTGGGGTGGTGGCACGGAGAGGAGCTGTGTGTTTGTTTCCTGTCCCTCCCTGTCCGTCTCTAAGCTCGGTGTGGTTTGGCAGGACACCGAAGAGCCCAGTGTGGCTTGAACTGATAAAGGCACCTCAGTGGACTTGAGGAGGGGAAGAGCTATTGAGAAAGCTTTAATATGAAGTCCCGTATATATATATATGGAGAAAGAAAGGTGAAAGCAGAACTGCCTGTTTTCTTGCACAGCAGAGCGTCAGGCTCATAAAATCCTCCTCCAGAAACAACCGACAGCTTAACCCAGCTGGTCAGTTCCCCCGCGTTCCTCTGCCCTGTGTGGCTGAACATGGCACTGAACGTAGAAACAGGATGTTTAGTTTATCACATCCCCTCTTCTGCGTGAATTCCCCCTCTGGCATCTTAGCAGTCAGCTTTCCGCAGCAGCCAGAGGTTGTGGCAGCTCTGCACGGGCCTTGCACGGAGCCCCGGAGCGCAGAGCGCGCCCTTTGCCTTCTGCTTGTACTGAACGAGCCGCAGAAACGGGATTACTGAGGAATGCGCAAACGCTTTTCTCTGCAGATGCCTCAGCTGCTAAGGCAAAATGGACCCTGGCAGTGGGCAAAGCGGGAGGGAGGCAGAGGAGGGGCAGGGGAAGCGTTTTCCGTATGGCTGCTCTTGAATGATTCCCTTCCCGTGGCCTGAAGCGTGGAGCGAGTGAGCCCGCGGTCGTACGCGTGGGAGGAAAGGTCAGCGTGGCCTTTGGATGTGGCCCCGGTAGCGCGGTTCCTCGTGGGCTGCCGAGCAAACGCTTCGTCTGTCTGCGTGCACTTAGCGGTCACATCTGCGAGGCCCGTCAGGTTGGCCAATTACTCGGGGTCCCTTAATCACCCCCCCATCCCTTTTGGCAAAATAGGGCTATCAAAAGCATGTGTAAGCAGATGGTCAGCATGCAGGCAAGCTCTCTAATTAAGATAAGCCACATCGAAACTTTGATTTGAATTCACTTTATTCTTGCTGCAAATCATTTTATCATAAAAAAAACCTTTTGATTTTTTTTTTCCTCTTCTGTTGCTAGTGTCCTTTTTGTGTTCCATTGCCTCTGTCCTTTACTATTAGTCACTTGTTGAATTAAGAAGATTGTAAAATTTTATCAGAGCAACATTATATTTAAGAAGAAATCTGTAAGCATGTGCGCGGCAATAAAATGGTATATTTCACTATGTGTGTTTGGCTGTGGCCTCTTTGTTCCCTGCTGACATCAGCCTGGCTTTATTTCCGAAAGGACTCAGTGGGCTCCTTCAGCTTATTTTGGGGAGCGGCTGAGGGAGCTGGGGGTTCAGCTGGAGAACAGGAGCTGAGGGGAGACCTTCTGATCTCTGAACTGCCTGAAAGGAGCTTGGAGCCAGGGGGGTCGGGCTCTGCTCCCCAGGAACAAGCGCCAGGAGCAGAGGAAACGGCCTCAAGTTGCACCAGGGGAGGTTGAGGTTGGATCTGGGAACAATTTCTTCCCCAAAGGGCTGTGGGGCATTGGAACAGGCTGCCCAGGGCAGTGCTGGAGTCACCATCCCTGGAGGGTTGGACAGACGGAGATGAGGTTCTCAGGACATGGGGCAGTGCCAGGGGTGGGTTATGGTTGGACTCGATGATGTTGAGGGTCTTTTCCAACCCAAATGCTCGGGGTGATGCTGAGTTGTTCTCTCTCCTGCTGTGGGCAGCCTGTGAACCCCTCACAGCCTGGGCAGCCGGGCTGTGTGCGCTCAGCTCCAGCGGTGAACGAACCTTGAACCTCGTTAGGGCTGGTGATGGGGAAACAAAGGCTCGGGTCCCTCTCTGCTCACAGGGGTGGGGGTGCTGGCAGAGCAGGTTTTTGTTTTGCTTTCTAAGCTAAAACAGGTTTGACATAACAAATTTATTAAGATAAGAGAGGCTGTGCTGGCAAATCATTTGTGAGCGTCAGGGCCTGTTCTGGATAAGGGCGCTGGCTCTGCCGGGGCTGCTGCTGCTGCCGTGAAGAAGTGCTGAGGGTTTTCTAGGGTTGCTTTCTAGGGTTTTAGGTTGGAAACTGGAGGTGGGTTATTTGCAATAACCAAGACGAGGGCTGCAGAGAGGCAGGGTATCAGTTAGGGGCAGCAGCCACTTTTGGGTGTAGCTGTGGACATGGAAACCCGTTAGGCTAAAGCCAAGCTACAAGCCACGTGTGATCAGCATCTGGAGAAGGGGGCAAGCGTCCGCATGGCTCTTGCTTTTCCTGGTTGTGGTTATTAACTTTGTAAGCAGGGCAGGGTTTGAAGGGCGCTTTGAGAGAATGAAGAAAGCCTTGGGAGGGGATCAGCACCGTGCAGAGCGAGCTCTGGTCCTGAGCATCTGGCTGCTCGGTTCCCAAAATAAGCCCTGAGAAATGAGGGCGAGAGCTTTCCTCTCCCTCCTGTTACCAGCAGAGCAAGCTCGAGGGGAAAGAGCAGGACTGGAAAGTGGGACCTGCCCCTCTGCAGCTCTCTGCCGGGGATCTGTTTTGCTCCCTGCTCCATTTGCTGGTGCGGCAAAGCACAGCCCTGTTGCTTTGGCACGGTGGGTTGGGAGAGAGGGAGGTGAACGAGTGCTGTAGTGCGGCCAGATGCAGTGGTTCCTGGGCTCAGGGTAGGCTGGGTTTGGTCTTTTTAAAGAAATCCGACATAACTCGATGTATTTTTCCCACGGAGAAGACTGAGCTGGTCTGTGTTGGACTGGATTGTCATGAAAGCCGCAGTAAGAAAAAATGCCGCCCTCTTTTTTCTTTAATCTTATCGCTTCTTCATGAGCCAGGGTCATCCCAGTACCGTTGGGACGAGGACAGTGAGGAGCCGTGCGAGCGAGGCCGTGCGGAGCGGACGGCAAGTCGATGTGATCGTCACTGCTCTTCGAGATACGCTTCAGGAGTTGAAGGCTGATCTTTCATATCAAGGCTGAGATGACATTTTATCTCTCCCTTCTGCTCAGAAGGTTTTATTCTAACACATTCTTGGCACAGCACAGCAGAGCCACCAATATTTCTATGAATTTTATTAAGCTTGCTTCCATAATGGGAGCCAGCAATCTGCTCTCTAGAACTCCTTCCATCCCCCTCCTCCCTGCATCTAAAACTGAACTTTTATCCAGGAGTTTTAAAGCAAGTTTGTTGGCGGCAAGTTCAACCTCTTCCCCTTTCCCAAAGGCTCTCATTGAGAAGCTGAAAATGCTTCGGGCGAGTTGTCCCGAAAGCTTTTTCTGTCGCGCTGCTTCTCCGGCCTGAGTGCCCGCTGGGCACGGCGTCTGGCTCTGGCCGCGCTGCTCCTTCCCTTCCCGGGGCGATGCTTTATTTCTCGTTTCCTGATTTTCTGTGACCTTTTCCAATCACGCGTGCAATTAAACAAGAGTCTTCCAGGCCTGAAAGCCCACGAGGGGAAAGAACTTCTCTTGCTCCACTGACTGCAGCGCTGGCGGTGCCGGCAGCGACAGCGGGGCCGACCAGCCTTGCGTGCAAAGTTCGGCGTTCGCCGGGCGTCCAGGACCTGCCAGTCACGCAAGTGGCCCCGGTCTGGGTTTTGGTGCAGAGCAGCCACAAGGTGGGACGTACACACGCTCGGGGCGGGAGGAGAGGGGACTTGGTGTGAAAAGTGCAAGGGGTGAGCTCTGGAAGCTCAGCGCCATCAGGGCTTTGGATACAGCAACACAAGGGCTGCCTGTGCAGGACAAAGCTGACCCTGCAGTCCAGCAGGAGGGAGAAACTGATTGGGTTTTTTCCTTTTTATGGGGAACCGGAGTTGTTTGTTTCCAGCACGTGGATGTCTCATGCTCTTGATTTGTTGTGTTGGCCTTAGGAGAGCTTTGCTGGTGCTGCCATTGCACGGTTTCCATTTGAATGAAGACACGACTCCGATATGGAGGTGGCCGACCTTGGGAAGGCTGAAAGCCCGGCTTTTCCTTGGGCTTGGGCTCACAGCAGGGTTTAGCGTGGTTTGGCAGAGCTTGCTTGCCTCTGGTCAGGGACCCTTGTTAAAGGTTGGCAGGGATGGTACCACTCATCACAGGATCACAGAACAGTTTGGGTTGGAGGGACCTGCCCAGCTCCCCCAGTGCCCCCCCTGCCATGACAGGGACATCTTCAGCAGCTCAGGTTGCTCAGAGCCCCGTCCAGCCTGGCCTGGGATGTCTCCAGGGATGGTTCATCCACCACCTCTCTGGCCAACCTGGGCCAGGCTCTCACCACCCTCATCCTTTGCACCTGAGCTGCCATTGCTTTGCCTCTGCCATTCCCTGCGTGCTTTATTACAAGTGTTTTCCATGCTGGACATCTTGCCCTCCCCTCTGCTCCCCCTAGGCCGAGCAGCTTGCTCTTTGCCAGGTTTCCTCTGTTTAGACATCAGTGCATATCATGCAATCCATCTAAACTCTTCATTGATCTCTCAGGAATTTTTTTCCTCTGAATTCCTGGAATGTTTCCAGACGCTGAAGAGCTTCCTCCGGAGGGAAGGGAAATTAATCCCGTGTCGTCCCTCCTTCCCGAGGAGCGCTGGCTGCGGGGAGGCCGGTTGTTTGTCTTGCTCCTGCTGGGAGCTGTGGGTTCTGCCGTGTTTGCTCATGGACGGGGCTGTTTGGTTCAACGAGACTGTGGTCAGGAGAGCAGCAGGAAGGGGAGCGGTAGCTCCGCATCCGCAGCTTCCCCATCGGATGGAGAAAGAGCATCCTGGACTGGGAGAGCGTCGCTCTGCTTCTGTGCGAAAAAGGGACTTTGGTGCTCGTACAAGAAGAGGAGAGCAAACAACTGCGCAGAGAACCCAACTTGTGGGAGCCTGTGGTGAGCGGGAGCGGTGGCTGCAGGGGGTCTCTGGTTTCTATGCTGAGCAGATCATCAGAGTTAAAATTCCTCACCGCTCACTGAAGCTGCAGCATTTGCCTCTTCTCCAGCGCCTGAGCCCGGCGGGGTGATGGGCGGTGTGGTCCCAGGGCTCTGCGGAGACACGGTCCCTGCAGCAATGTCACCAAATGTGACACCTCTCACCCCACGCCCCGCGGCAGGGCAGGCAGCCCATCCCTGCC
This sequence comes from Pampusana beccarii, assembly GCA_013399365.1. Classification (NCBI taxonomy): domain Eukaryota; kingdom Metazoa; phylum Chordata; class Aves; order Columbiformes; family Columbidae; genus Pampusana; species Pampusana beccarii. The sequence continues at coordinate 245,090 of VWYH01008401.1, forward strand.
AGCTCCTTACAACAGCTCTTACCCCCTACAAGTTTCTTCCCACCAGACCATGGCTCTGCTCTACCACCTTGTACTCTGCCTCCTGCTTTACCACCTTGTACCAACCCCGAGAGAAACCCCCAGCTCTGGGTAAGACAAAACCAAGCGTGGAGAAAAGAAATGGGCAAAAAGCTTCAGGGTTCCCACAGACTCACAGGATCAGGCTATAGAAGCACGTGCCAGAAACAGAAAGGCCACCCATGGCCGTGACAGCTTCCCAGGCACCGGGTGGTGCTGCCGGGAGAACTGCGCTGGAAAAGGCTCCTTTGTGCTGCTGCTGCTCCCGGGCTCGTATGGGACGGTCCCCTCGCTCCCGGCCTCCGTCCCTGTCCCCACACCCCGGCGTGCACCTTCAAACCCACCAGGAGCTTAACGAGCCATGAAAACATCACACGAAGGAGTCAGGGACTCACAGGTATTAAAGCAAATCTTGTTATTAATGACATTCCCCACCTGCCCATTTGAATTAGGTACAGTTCAGGACCAATGTAATATTTTAACGGGCTCGTAAAAGCTGATAACCAGGTCGCGAAGCAGGCTGAGCTTGCCTGGCCCTCCAGGCTGCCAACCAGCTCCAGACTGCTGGGGTGGGGAAGCACTTGGGCCAAGGGACTTTTATTTTATTTTTCCATTTTTTTAAAGAAAATTAAAAAAAAGAAAAAAGCAGCAACCCTTGACACTGGAGAGGGTAGAGGTCGTTTTCCATGGGATTACCCAGCCAGCCCAGAGAAGTATAAGATGTAAAGGCATCTTACACCTGCAGTGCCCCAAGCTGATTGTTTTATTGTGCTGCTCCAGGCTGCAGCAAATAGTGGCGTGAGGCCATGGATTTCAGGGCTGTCTGAAAAGCTGCCCTTGAAGCAGAAGGGGAACCTCGGGCCTCCATGGGACACACGCTGTCCCCGACCCCCAGGCGGGGAGCAGGTACCTGCAATTTAATCTCTGCCCTTCCCTCCTCACCCTCAGCAATGATGCTCTCAACCCGCTCTGTTCAGAAAACATAACTTTATTATTAGTTGCAATATACATTGTATTCCTTTAAGAATCCTAAACTTGTATATGTTTTTTTCCCACTGAAAATACATGTGTATGTATATATGTTTTTTTATATATATGCATATATATATAAATGTATTTTATTGAACTGCAACACAACAGAGCAAGAGAGATAAGCTCAGAAATTACTTGGAAAAGTGTCATCTCAATGGCGTTTGTGCTGGCAAGTGTGCTACGGTGGCTGGTATAAAAAGAACAGGCTAAATAGAAAACGTGCCGGGTGGGGCGGTGGGGAAGGGTCTCTCAGTGCTGCGGGTGGTGACACGGACAGTAGTCACACGTGGCTATTGCTGTCGCGAGTGCCGGTGGCCGGTGCGGCTCCACACAGCGGCACTCGTAAGGCCGGCTGTGCTCCCTGCAAATGGTACCTGCCGTTTGAAAATAAGAGTTTAATTACGTTTCCCTTGGCAGCAGCTCCGCTCGTTACTAATCCGGTCAGAGAAGGAAGAATTCCTCCGGGGCATGGTGAAACCTAACTGGGTCAATAGAAAGTAGCTTTACAGGCAGGGTAAGGGAGGCAGCAGCAGCCGAAATGTGCAGGGTGAGCTGCAGCTGGTGCAAATCAGCCTCTCCCTGACCCTGGCTTGATTTGCTCTGGTTCCTTCCATCTGGGCTCATTTCCCTACAAAGGGGATGCGCTGCTGAGCCTGCCGGGCTTTTTTGGGTAGGTTTCCTTGCGTTAATTCTTCAGAAAACTGGCCGAGGGTGGCAGTAACCCCTGCTGTGCTTGGGGCTTATTTCGCTTTTTTTGTTGTTGTTTTCTTTCGAATTTTCATTTGTCAACGTGATTTTTCAAACGCAGCTTCCCCCAGCCACACGCCACTGCCGAGCTGAGCTAGACAGAGGGACGAGCCTTTCCCAGATCAATGGAACCAGTTCCCTTTTGTTTATTATGTTTATTTTATTATGCTGAGCTGCACATGTTTCTTGGGTGAAAGGACACATTCTATCAAAGGCACTGACCAGGGACCTTCCTCTGCCCCGAGCCAGGTTGGAGGGAGCAGACAGGCGCTGACCTCCCTGCTGGAGGGTCACCTCCCTCCCCCCGCAAAGTGCTTGTCAATTTGGGAAGGGATGTAAAGAATGTGCGCATTGATTTGCTCATCCCAACTTCCTCGGGAAAAGTGCTTTCAAAAAAAAAAAAAAAAAAAATCTCACCCTTAAACCATCATCTCGCCACTACCCCCGCAATGTCTGTCACTGCTGGATGAGGCCTACTCGATTCCCCTTCCAGCTGAAGGAGCAGGTGAAGTTTATCACCGCTGTAGTGTTACTTTTCTTGATGTCTTTCCCCAGAAGCATCTGGCAAGGAGGGATCTTGCTCAGGGAAAAGAAGTTGAAACAAGCCAAGCGGCTGGAAGATACAGAGCAGGTGAGCTGCGCATCACCCGCTTCCCAAAGCAAGGGCCACCTTGTGGAAAACGCTGATTGCACTGGAATAGTCAATCAAAAGCTGGTGTTGCTGGGAGAACTACAGCTCGTTCCTCTCTTTAGAGGCAAGAAAAGTACAAAAGTGCCTGGATCAACGTGTAACAAGCTTTTCTGACTTGGGACATGCAACCTGCATCCACACATCCTCCGTCCATCCACGCTGCTGGGGCCGGATGGGACCGAGCCCCAGTTCTGACTTATTGCACAAAGGTCCCTTTCCTGAATCTTGCCAGAACTGGCCTTGCAGGGAGGAGAGGTGGGTGACCCACCTGTGACTGTCACAGGCAGGATCCAGCCCTGGGGACGCGGGTTCCCACTGCTGCTGGGGAGGGCAGTGGGGGGACTGGTTTGTCACTGGGGGAGATGCCCCACTCTCTCATAATGCAACAGATGCAGCCGTTTTCTTCTTGCAGAACTGGAGGGAGAGGAGCAGGTTAAACCCTTTCCCTTTGGCTACTGCTGACAAGTGTCTTCATAATTAGGGCTGTCACCCTGGACAAACTGAACCACCCTGGGATCACTACACAGCTTTTGCTGTATCGATACAACTCCTCTGCTCCGTAACTGGCTCTTACGTCTTTCCTTTAGCCCCGCTGCTACCAGAGACCCCGGCAGCTCGAGGATTTGGCTCGTCTGCACCACTGGGCCTGTTCACAGGCTCCTCCGTGGCAGCTTGTACACCAGTGTCCCTGCACGCCCCCAGCGCGGCCAGGTCGGTGTTGGATGGATGGTCGCACCCTCTTCTGTGCCTGCAGGTCCCCGCATGGTTTCAAGGGGTGAGCTCGGCCCCCCGGCTCAGGGATGAGGACCAGAAGGAGACAGGGATGAGCTTGGACGGGATCTCTGCTCACGCTGTGGGTCTCCTGCTAAACCGGTGGACCATGAGGGCACCCACTGCTAATCCCCACCCACCAGATGCTCTGCGCCTCTCCCGAGCATTATTTTCAGGACATTTTCCAAGTGATGAAGGAAAACAACAGATTATGACTGTAAAGTTATGGTGAGAGGACTGGATCCCGGTAGGACAACATTATGCCTTGCCAAGAGGAGGAACGATTAACCCCTTCTTTAGGCTCTCCTCCCATTTCTTCCACAGCTCCCAGCCACCTCTATATACATCATATATTATATTACTATATTCTCTTAAAACTTTGCTTTCTCAGTTTCAGTAGCACAAGTGATTATNGAAATATTTACAGAATAGTTCATTTTGCAGAGGAGAGGAGGTTGGGCATTGGGAAAAGCACGGGTTTTGAATGTGCTAAGTGGGTTTAGATTCCACATTCCTCCTCTCCCCTCTGGGATCCTGCTCTGACGATGAAAATTAAAGAGCTGTTCCACACGCTCTTCCCGAGTGCGAACTCCCCGAGGCCGTGCAGGGCGGTGGGGGAGGCTCTTTGTGCTCCCCCCTGCCCTGACCTGTTTATCAAGGCAGCATCCAAAGGGCTCTGACCTTGAAAACCAGCCTTGCACCTCCGGGGAGCTGTCAGCTCCTTTTTTAGCCTCTCCTCGTTACCCAGCACCTTCATTACTGCTCTTCTCTCAAGGGTCAGGGCTTTTAAGGTACTGGGATGGTGGGGACTGGGAAGGGACTGTATGCACCCAGAATTAAAACCACGAAGTGGAAGATACTGACTTCTCTGACATACCAAAAAATTATTGCAGTATAAATACACCCCTGTCACCCAGCAAAAGCAAAAGAAGGGGGAGTGATGGGGGCAGTTTGGTGGGCGAGGGGCATTTCAGTAAATAAAGTCACCCGACTTGGGAAGCTTTGACGGCTGCTCCTGCAGCTGCCGATTCTTCTCCAGATCAGGGCGATGGCCATTTCATCAGTAAATCACGCCCCACCCTGTGCCGCTGCCCCCACCCTCTCTTACGCTGCGTGTGATAAAATATCCCAAGAGTCCCTCCACCTCAGAGCTTATTTGGAGAGACTTCTACTAAGAAAAGCATCTATTCCGAGAAAAAAAGCCAGTAAGAGCTGCAAAAACAATTGCTCTTAAGTATGGCTGGTTTCCCCAGCTGCTGGGACCTTCTGGCCGATCCACGTCAGTATTTCTGTGAAGACGGAGGTAGAGACCTCGGGCAGCTCTTTGTGGAGGACATGATAGGCTTCCTCGTACACCTGCAACCAGAGGGAGAGCAGAGATAGCACAAAAAACCCCAAAATACGCATTAAAAAAGCCTTCAGTCCCCTCTTGTCGACAGCCCCGGGCCCAACATGTCCTGCCCGCACTTCGTCAGGGTTTTTTTCCTAGATGTGGCAGGTTATGAAATCGAGGAGATGCCGTTGGCAGCGCTGACTCTCTGGAAGGCATTGGCCTTGCAGCTTGACCCATCACCCCAGCACCCTGCTGCCCTTGGGGAAGATAACACATGTCCCAACCCCAAGCATTTCTTGCTGCTTATCCCACTAAGGAGGAGGAGGAAATACTTATCATGCCCTTGGAGGACAATGGGGGATGTTCCCGTCATGCCTTGTGCAATTTTACTCCTTTTATACTCAGACTATCCTGTTATTTTTGCGATGACAAAAGCTTTCCCTTGGTCTCCCTGTCTCTCTTTCAGGCTCATTCATGTGCTAACGATTGGTTAATCAGCTGTGGCTCTTGTGAAATGAGCAGATGTGAAGTGGTTTTTGCTGTTCAGTGCTTTGGAAAGGCCCCCCCTGTACCTTGACACCCTGGGGCATGAGGTAAGGTTGGTGGTCACGCAGTTGGGGTTGTTCAGAAGAGCTTTTGGGGTCAGCAACTTTACCTGCTCATGAGCCTCGCTCTACTTCTATGCCAAGTTGCTTCATGTCCAAGAGACCCTTTAGCTATGCAGCCACCCCTGGTCAGGTTTTGAGGTCACTCGCCACCCCTTGCCTGGCTGGAGCTGGTAAAAGGCCACCACATGGTGCCTTCGGAGGGTCACCTCCTGGTGAAAGGGGCTGGAACCTGCTTGGTCTCACCAATGCATCAGCCCCACTTTGTCTCCAGCTCTCCAGAGCTCAGCAGGCTCCCTGCCCTCCGCTGTCATTCCTGCTCAGGCCAACGCTGACAGGATAATACCCTAAAAAAACAAGAAAGCAAGATGACCTTGAGCGTTTTGTCCTGACTCGGCACTGTGTCCATCAGTAAATAGGACCCTTTGATGTCGCAGAGCTTGTCGGAAGAGCCGTGTAGCACCAGGATGGGCAAAGTCAGCTTGGGCAGAGCTCGCTCAATTCTGGCAATGGCATTCATCAGCTGGATGACGAAGGAGACCTTCATGCCACCGTGGTAGACCAAGGGATCAGATGTATAAGACTCTATCTGGCAGGGAGAAAGAAGTAATTTAAGGTTAGCAATACTTCGTGCAGAAAAGACAAAGCAGGTCAGCCTGGCGGTGAAGTCTCTTCCCTTGGCTTGCACGGTTGTTTCCTGCTCTGTCAGGACATCCTGCCATCAGAATCAAGGTCGAGATCTTCACCATGGCTACCCAGAACTGCTCACACAACCTGGCTTGCTCCCTGCTGCGCTTTTCCCTCTTACATCACTAGAAAATATTCAAGCCAAAGCTCTTTCTGCAGGCAAACAACCGGTGCTGGACACAGACTGTTCCTGTGGGCGCACCTGCCTGCGTTTTTCTGCTCTGCCGTGTCCTCCTGACCCCCAAAGGTGACATCTCTTCTGCAGAGGGCTCTTCAGACTGCGTTACTTGAACGCTGATGTTGTTCAGGTCCTTATACTCTTTGCTCAGGGCTCGGATGTTCTTCTCTTTCACCTTCCCTCTCTGGCGATGAAGACCATGACCTACACCTAAACAACTGAGACACTTGACCGCAAAGCACTCGTACGCTGAAGGATCCTCTCCGGGTGCCAAGTGTGCACAGACAAGGCAGCAAATGACGGTATTAGGTGGTAAGGCAAAAAGAGAAGTCAACAACCTGCTCAGCCAGACTGCGAGAGGATAAAAATGGATGAGAGCTGGTGCAGAAAGTTGCTAGGAACGAGTAGCTACCGCAGCAGGCAAATCTACAGTAAATATTTGTATACTGTACATGGAGACGGCCCACACAGCCACCGCCACCTCAATATTTGCCAGAATGCTTTGATTATGGGTTGGTCTCTGGCACAGCCTCCAGCTTCTCCCAACCCTGGCAGATGTTTATAGAAATGACGGTTATTTATAGGGTAGCCGAAAACAGCCTCTTTCTCTCCTCGCAGGCACTGGGGCCTGTTCAAACTCTCCATCACTTTTCGGAAATTTGAGGCTCTCTTGCTGCTGCACGTGCCTGCCCTGAGGGGACCACGGGTGGGAGGTGACCCACAAGAGCAGCCCAGGGACGCATCACTGTGTGTCCGTGTTGGCACAAATGCGCACTGGGTCAGGAGAGCGTGGCCAGCCTGGTCCTCACCGAGAAGGCAGAAAGGCTTTGGGCTGGATTCCGTGTTCATCTCCCCACGAGATGAGATTACTGGAGTGGCAGGAAAAGGTTTAGGTTGGATATTGGGAATTTTTTTTTTCCCAGAAAGGGTTGTAAAGCACTGGAACAGGCTGCTCAGGGCAGTGGTGGAGTCACCATCCCTGGAGGGGTTGGACAGACATGGAGATGAGGTTCTCAGGGACGTGTTTTAGTGACAGTGTTGGGTTAATGGTTGGACTTGATGATCATGAGGGTCTCTTCCAACCAAAAGGATTCTCTGATTCTATTCTATGAGGACACTACACGATGGGGCTTTCCCATCTGGGGCATTAATTTGCCACAGGGTGTAAATACAGTTCCCCTCCTTATCACCTCAAATATGCTGGGACATAAAGCACTGGGAACAGAGCAGCAAGGCAGGCTGGTGCTCACAAAGCTTTTTCCATCACCTTCTTGCTTTCAGTCCCCACCACCTCCCACTGCTTGAATCCACAGTTCCCACCCCCGAGTGCAGCAAGGGGAAGGAGTGGGTGGGAACTGAGGAATTTGGGACTATTAGTGACTGTCACCCTTCAGTCCCAGCCCTGCACACTGAAGATGGTCAAGGGGGTCAGAGCTACTCTAATTTATGCTGGAGTTGGACCAAAGGAATTCAAATTGTTGTAGGACTCACTCATTAGGGACCCTTGGATGCCGCAGATGTTTCTGATCTTCGATTAAGGGCATCGTTGTGTTTTGGCCTCTGTGCAGGATCACGGCTACTCTGAAGTGGGGGGTAGTTTTTGGCAGGGAGACAAAGAGATGTCTCATCACAGCTCATTATATAACATTAGGATCTTATGTACAGTATCTCTGTTTGTAAGAGGCCACTGCTTTCCCTTTGACAGCTGGGTGTACCCTGATATTTTCATCCAAACATGTTGACTTTTCATCAGCTTTTTGAGCAAAACCACCCTGTCGCATTGGCTACTTAGCAACTGGCTTCAGCCTAGTCTGGGAGTGACCTGCCTGGATCTATGTTGCTGCACTAAAGCAATACAGTTTTCAGACAGGTTTCTTTTTATTTTTTAGGGTTTTGGTTGTTTGGTTGGTTTGGTGTGTTGTTTTTTTAATTATTATTTTCTTTTTTGTTTGTTTGTTTTTTAATTGAAGGTAACAAATGGGGGACTTTGGAGAGGGGGAATCAGGAGGGATGGGTGGATGTATTGACAGAAGTTCCCTTCCCAAGGCATAAAACAATGTTGATGAATTCATGTGAGCTGGCCCCCTCCCCAGCGCCATAAATGCTAAGAGAATGACCTAATGGTTCTTTCTTTCTTTCTTTCTTTCTTTCTTTCTTTCTTTCTNTCTTTCTCTATTTCTCTCTTTCTTCTTCTCTTTCTTTCCCTCTCTCTTTCTTCTCTTTCTCTCTTTTTCTCTCTTTCCTTCTTTCTCTCTCTTGTTCATTCTGAAAGAACTGGGATTTTTCAGCTACTCAGCAGCCAACAAACATTTTTGTGTAGATGATGGGAGGGGGTAAAAAGAAGAACCCAATCTTAATCCAGATCAATCAGGGGGAGGACCCTGTTCCCCATCAATGAACAGGAATCCTTCAAGTTAATGTCCAGTGCATGGGGTGAGTGCAAAGCAGCAGTTTGCTGGGGAAAAGAGGGAAATCCAGGGAAAGGGATTTATATTCTGCAAAATCCAAGCTGTAAAGCCAGGTGGAGCAGCAGGCAGAGCCCCGGATGGCTCCCTGAGCCCTGGGAGAGGCTGCGGCTGCTCCCAGCCGCGGTCCAGCGAAGGCTCTGCAGAGTCCATCCATCTTTTTTTCTCTTGATGTAATTCTAAGAAGCGACCATCAGGGCTCCTGCTGCATTATGTTCCCCTGCTTAAAGGTCTGCATTTTGCAGAGCAATAAATTCATTAGATGGTAATTGGAGCCTCATCCTATGTGGACTCTGCAGGGACAAGACTAAAGTCAGTGGGACTATTCCACTGAATTCAATGGCAGATTAAAAAGATTAATGGAATAAAGGAGCACCCACCCCTGTGATGTTATTCCTCCTTGGAATAACAGGACTGGGTTCTTAGGGTTGCTTCTTGCTCTCTTTTGTGTCTCTCGCATTTGACACAGCAAGCAGATCAAATAAACATCTCCGTAGCTCCCTGTGCTTCAGTCCCCGTGCCCTGAGGACAGCCTGCTGGGAACACAAACTCCTCAGGAAATTCCTGGATCGAGTCCCAAAAATATTTCTAGAGAACAGAAAGTTGGTCTGGCAGGAGAATATGTTGAACATATAAATAATGGATGTTTCCAGCACATTGTGTGCTTTGAAGCTGCGCGTCTCGGGTCCAAAAGGAGGGTGGGCTGTGCCAGAGGACCGAGATGCCGCGGTGTCTTCAGTAAGTGCCTGGAGCCTCAAATCCTGGGGTTAGAAGATGAGCAGGAAAGCGGCTTACATGTCAATGCACAGCTGTATGGCAGCTGTGGGCTCACTTGCAGGTGTGCAGGCAGCACAGCAAAGGGGAGCTCGGTGTCTCATTTTAAAGACTGCCTCGTTATAAGCCGATTCTAATGAAGCAGACCTACATTTTTATCCACTCCATCAGGCTTCCCCTTGCTCCATGGAAAGGGAAAGGGCAGAGAAAAAAACAACAATGCTCAAAGGAAGCTCTTGAGACTTGGAGCATCACAGAGCAGTGGGAGCAGCAGCAAATATTTTGGTATAAAGACAACACAATAGCATTTACTGTAAACTATGCCCAGTGGTTGCTGTGATGATTCCTGACATCACTCCGACAAACATCGAAATGCTCAGGCCAAATGAAGGGAGCTCACTGACACTTTTTAAAAGCTGTTATTATTTGGGATGACCCCCACATTAGCGCTTTTCTCCTGTAAAAACATTTAGTGCAGCGTAAGCGTCTTGCAGCAGAGGATGCAACTGTCGGAGGTTGGAAAAGTCGACTTTAGCGGTGTGTTTGCAACCTGTACCAGTTGGGTTTTTGGTGCTGTAATGAGTGGTGGTGGCGCAGCAGAGACAAACATGGTTCCCACGTGTTTTCCACCACAACCGTAGCACAGGTCTCTGTTCTGTCTTCTATCCAAAGCGGCTGTGGGTGCAAGATGCACTGAAGGGATAAACAGACGACTTCCCACAGTTTTCTACTGCGTGCAGTCAGTTCCACCGACTTCAAAGATGTTTCACCTTTTTACACCAGCATAGATCTTGCCCTCGTGATTTAGCAACACACTTTTTTTTTTTTTTTTTTTTAAAGAGAAATGGCAGGATTGAGATGAGATACCAACTATACAGTTACTCTAAATGGTGTTAAGGTTCTCACCTCTTTCTTGTTCCGGGAAATCGCACTCGGGTCTATCGATCCCAGTGACAGGTTTGGGAGAACAAAGTTGAGCACTTTCGCTGCAAAAACCTGGGGGAGAGGAAAAGAAGCTGTTAAAGAGCTGGTTGGAAAATAGAGGGCCAAATCCTGAGCTGACGGGAAGCAGCACAGATGTTAAATAGTTGAGAAATGTCAATTGACACTGGAGAAAGATCCGTCCCATATTTAAAACGTTTCTCTTAAAGAGAAAATGTTTACACTGCTCCCGGGATCAGGGAGTGGGTGTGCTAGTCTGAAATGCTGGCAGCTGTCTGTCCACATGCAACACCACATCTTCATTGCATTTTGTCTTCATCTCATTTGTAAATTTATTTCTAGAAAGGTCTCAGGAAAAAAAAAAGCTATTTCCAGCCCTTGGAAGGGCTGAGTTTCGTTGTTTTATTGCCCTTTCCTTGCAGCCACAGCTCTGATTTCATGCTGCGGTGCATCGGTGATGTTGGGTGCAATTTGCAGTAGTTGCCTAGGCTGCACTCTTTTTCCTAAGCACATTCTCTGGAGATCCTGTAAATAAACAACAGCAAAGTGTGCATGCACCGGCTAAGGAAACCCATTGCTCACTTGTCTCCTGGGAACAAAACACAAAAGGATTCAGCATCCCCGGCTGAAAAACGCTGGCAGAAGACAGGGGAACATCTTCCATTTCAATAGCACTACAAGCACATTGATACAGGGTTCTGCTCTGATCTTTAATAGCTGTCTTTAATTAAGTGATCAGCACTTAAGTCAGAAAATACGCAATTAGTGTTTGTTGGTCTGTTCTATGTCCCTTCGTGTTCACGGCTAACACTTGCAGGTGGGCTGCCACCCGTGTTCTCTGTTTCTGCTGCTATGGAATCACTTCTGAAGCGCTCCCTGACATCTCAGATCACAGATGATACATGACAGAGTAATTATGGTACTAGAGGAATAACACAAGGTTGAAGTCAAAGTCATCCAGGAGTGAAAAGCAGTAAAGACTCACAGCAGATCTGAGAACACGTGTGTACCTTGGGGTGGATGTGACCAGGGTCTGGTGTCGCCGGCTATGACATTGTGTCAGCAAAATTAACTTCTACTGAGGTCTCTGGAGTCAGACCAGTAAAATAAGACATCCACCCCCATGCAAGCTTGAGCTTATGATGCAAACAAGCAGGAGTGGCTTTTTCTTGGGTTTGTGTTAACTCCAGGCAGTGATGATTTGGGGAATGCACCTTCATGAATCCTTGACAAAGTTATGGACTCTGTGTGCTGACAAAGCTCTAACAGTTTTGCTTCTCTGCGATGACTGAGGTACATGCCAAGTAATTTTGGGCACCCAGCTGAGGTATTTAACTTAAAAGAAGTGTAATTGTCCTCTGCTTTCCTTACAGAGTAGGGGGAGCGATGAACACCCCCAGAATGCCTCTAATGTCCGAACAACGGTCTGGAAGTGCCTGTCTCCAAAAATTATCATGACAGCCTCAGGCAATTAGGCTGCCCTAAAATTGGAGCCTGATTTAAGAGCTAAGGTGAGTTCTTATGCCTAATGATTGCTTATTCAAGAGGAAATGCCTTGGCATGAGAGATTACTTGATGGTCTCTCAAGATCTGTTTAGAGCGTTGTCCACAAGATCAATATATTGATGTTAAGGCCACAGATATTTAGGTCCAAGATGACACATAAAAGAGTAAAAGATGGCGTGTGTTTTGGAAGATGTTGCGTTTTTGTCTGCTTGGTACGTCTGTGAATATTTATATTCCCAAGGATCTGCGATAGTGATTTTGCAGAAGGAGCATAAATTTGAATCTTCTCACATGAGAACGACATGATGTCCAGTTGGGTTGGAAAGCAACAAGTCAATAAGAAGCCAAATGCAAAACATAAAAAACAGAGAGAGGATATTGTGTATAATACTTAGTCTTTAAGGAATAGGCTGAGGGTTAGCATAGGATTAATTATCAGGGAATATTTCCTAAGGGATTGTTCTGCCCACCCAATTTCAAAGCATTCAACAGCAGAAACATAGAGGGAGGTACCATTTTACCCTTATTCTCCTCTTTGCCAGCATATGTGACTCTCGTATCTTTGCATCTTTCGAAAATTTGAAGATTCAGAGCCAAATTTTGCCCAGTTTAGTTGAGAGAAAAAGCGGGAAGATAGCGAGATCCCTACTCCTTCACTGCATTTGCAACAAGTAGGTTGCTGCTGCTATCAGGACACAGGATTTATAGGGCACTGATGAAATTGTGGTTCTGCAAAGAGCAGAATTGGATTTTCCTGCAAATGCGCTGCGTTTCTGCCGCTTCCAGGGCTGGCTGGGCAGCGAGGGAAGGTATTTGTAACCCTGACTGAAGGACCCAGTGTGTGATCTGGCCCCCGGTTATTGTTGCTTTGTTTGGGCCAAGGTAGATTCTTGCTCAGCTGGAAACTTCCCCAGCAAAGGGATGAATGCAACAAGTCCTTGGGAAATGGCCCAGGGCCGAGGAGTCGCACCAGTTCCAAGGGAAAACCAAAGCCTTTGTGCCTCAGAGGCACAAACACCAATGAAATGGGGGGTTTTTTGGCTCTTAGAGGGGAAAAAAAAAAACAAAACCAACCCACAGAAGTGTTTTCAGCTCAGCCTTATGGGAAAATGTGGCTTATGAGGGAATTCTCTGCCTGTTTTCACTCCTTCCTCTTGCAAATACCTTTTCAACCCCAGGACTGGTTTCAACTAAATTTGACAGAGCAGAGATATTTCAGGAATAATTAATTTTTTATCAGTTTTGAGATGTAACAATAGATTTGAAAGAGAAAGAAACAGTGCACTTGTATTACTGCATGCAAGAGACTCTCTAGGAAAGACACTGTATAAAGACCTCCAAAATACCTCCGTTAGAGATGGGATTTCCTGAAATAAAGTTACAATCTGGTACAGATCTGCAAGAAACCAGACTACAGTAATACTAGTACCCATAGAACCAGTGAGTCCTTATTTCAGAAAGGGTTTAGCATCTAGCAAAAGGTATAGCTCTAGAAGAAGGAAAATGTTTCTGTATTGTGTTGACTTGAAGCAGAAGGCAAACAGTGTCTCTCAGAGTCAGACCCTATACTATCTTTTTTCTTAATATTTATTCTTTTTCCTTTACCAAAGTAAGAAAAAACAGGGGCACTGGTGCTCATGGGATCGTTATGCTCTGTCAGGTATAGTCTCACCTGTGAAGAATCAGCTGCCAGCCTCCTCAAAGTCCCCTTCGGTGCTCTGACTCCTATTTAAATAAGTTTTCCTGGACTGGATGACTTCAGGATTCCCTTCCCCTCTGTGGGGGAGGCATTTAGAAGGAAAATATTGTCTGGCATCCGAGTGGTGCAGATCTCAGCAGGGTTTTGCATCTTAAGGCTAGAGGTAACACGTTTCCTTCAGTGGAAGAGGGACGTGATTAAAAAACACCCTTTGGTGCTTTTAACGATTTGTGGGGTCAGGAGATGGCTTTGGCTACAGAACGTACAACAGGATTATACCAAAAGCTGAGGCAATCTGTTTCCTTTCTCTTAGAAGAAAAAAAGCCAGAAGAAATAGCTTAGAAGCAGATTAAAACAAGAAGCTAGCCCTAGGAGAAGAGTCTAGGGAGGAAGGATAAAGGAACAAGTCCCATGGCAATGAGATGCTCTGTCATCCCTGCTGGCTTTGCCGGTCCTTCTATTTGCTTCCAGCTTCTTCTAGGATTGTTGTTTATTCTTTTAAAATCTCAGAGAGGAGGGGAGAGACGGGGCTCAGTTGCTCTGCAGAGCTTCCCTGAGGAAGGGGAGAGCAGGCAGTGCGAATTTGGATCAGAAATAGCTGTGGAAGGGCAATGTGAGTGGAAGGAGGGGCAAAGCCTAAATGCAAACTGAGGGAGATGGTCTGGACAAGAGCCAGCCTTGCTACCAGGCCAAATGGGATGCTGCTGGGGCAGCAAAGCTTTCGCTGGAAAACTTCGAGGCTCATGAAGGATTCCTGAGACTGATGAGCCCCGGTTTTGTTTAGAAATCGGTCATCCCCCAAACGCCAAAAATAACCCTGGCCTGACTTAGCCAGCAGCCTGTGTTGCAACTCTACCAGACTCTGTGTGAGTCAGGAGGAAAACTGTGGGAGAGGAAGGACGGCGCGGCGTGGGTGCCGCAGGGCGCGGTGAAGAACGCACAGTCTGCTACCCCCGAGGCAGCACCATTCTCCGACTCTCATTTAAATAAGTTTTTCTGGACGAGTTCAGGATTCACTTCCCCTCTGAGAAGTAGGTGGGACCGTGGGGGAGGCGTGTAGAAGAAAAGCTGGCATCCAGGTGGCACAGATCTCAGCAGGGTTTTGCATTTTATATCTAGAGGTCTTAACGAGCTTCCTTCTGTGGAAGAGCAAGGTGACTTGGGTGCAACGTGGGTTTGCTCTTACCTTGATGGGAGTGGCGACTTCTGGGCTGGCTACCACTAAAGGAGAGATTAACAGCATGCCTGAAAACTCACTGGGTCTCTCACTAGCTGTCAGAATGGAGATGGCTCCCCCCTGAAATGCAAAATAAGAGCCCACAGCTTAATACAGGTGTCAACATCTCGTTTATAAAGCAATCTTGTTACTGGAAGGGCTTTAGTCCAAACAAGGAAATTACTTCTGCCCCAGGGGAGAGCAGTGTGGTCAGGGAGGAAGGCTGGGGGAGTAAGGGCGCTAGAAGTGGCTGATTTTTGTGGGGGAGAAGAGATTTGGTTTCTGCTTTCATGCCATAAACCCCTCACATCACACTGAACTCAATTCCATGCCATGTCCATCAACTCCTCAGGATGCCTTGCGTACTCCCCCGTAAAAAAGACTAAGAAGAAAATGTTTGAAGTGGTAGTTCAGGTGGGACTTGACAAATAAGTCAAGGCTCTGTCAGCAAACAGTTCTGCATGGGGACCGTGCTGTGAAGCCAGGCTGGCTCCCTGCTCGCGGCACCGGTAACCTGGGCAACGCAACGCTGCCACCCGGCACGCCAAAATCTTCGCTCATTACTGGAAGTCAAAATATTCTCGTCTTCAGTGTCCCCAGCAGCGCTGTGCCCGAGGCCTGACAGCGAACACCAAGCCCGTGGTTCAGAGCTGAACACCAGCCAGGCCAGGCCCTCCTGCATGGGGACAGGGGCTGATGGCGGGAGGGGACAGAAGGGACCCAGCTGTCTCACTGGGGAAAGTTTGCAGAGGATTAGTTGCCAAGGGAAATATTTGGTGAACTTCCATGCTGCTGGAGAACCAGGGGCCTGCTAAACGGAGCAGCAGCCAGAAGCATCTCAAAGGCCTTGCTGGGAAATCAGCTCCTTGGTAGGGCGGCTTTGGCGTGCAGCGAGCACTCCAGAGCATGCCATGCCTTCTTATGCAAGGACACTTGTTTATCTGAGCATGGCCTGAATCCCAAAGTACTTAATTCGCTTTTTTTGTCTTCACTAGGAAGGCAGGGAGAGCAGATCAATGGCATCAGTGGGAATATTGCTAGCTTGAATAAAGGGATTTGGCCTGTGCTGTCAGAATCAGACTTCAGATCTGTCCACCAAATCAGTGCCTTTGTCTTTGCAGCCCTAATCCCTGGTACATTTTCTTGTTAGGCTGTTTAACAGAATGAGGCTACAGGGTATTTTCGTGCTTCATCCCCTGAGCTGCTCACAAAGCTTTGGAGGGCTTAACATCCTGGTTACTCTATAAAACAAAAGGAGAAGCCCAATGCTGCAGGGATGTGGCGGGACTTATCATGTACTTGGTGTGAATGAACAATCCTACTAAAAAAAAAATAGGCCCATTGTTGCAAATGGCACTAATTGGGACCATGATCTGGGTGAAAAAGTTAAAGATTGACTATACTCAAGACAGATCTCCTGGGGTAAGGCATGCTGGCAACTCAGTCAGTCAATTAAGTAGAAGGGAAGGTTGCTTGTAGTTTTTTTTCCTTTTTTCTTGCTGTGGGGTATTTCCTACCATCCACACGGGTAGCACTGTGCTGCGGCACGTGTCCTGGGTGCTGCCGGAGGGGTAGGGGATGGTGCTTACCATGGAGTGCCCAAGAATCAGAATGGGCAGCTCGGGGTGCTCTTTCTTCATGAGGTCGATGTGCTGCAAACTGTCCCTGACGAAGACGTGGAAATCTGAGACAACCATCCGATCACCCTCGCTCTGGCCATGGCCAACTGTAGGGGGAAAGGAGAGCGTGCATCTCAGTCATTTGAAGCAGCGGCTGCAATCCAGAAAGGCTTTAGCAGAAGCACGCCTGTTAGACTGGTACAGTCCTAACTTGACCTTCTCTTGCAGTCATCTCTCAACAGAAAGAGTGCTGCAGAACTACAAAGGAAGCCGCACAGAACAATTTTTTTTTAAAGTGCCTTACTATCGATGATCTGGTTAAAAAAATTATATATTCTCCTGTGTTTCTACCTGCCCTTCAAAATTGAGAGTACTGATGTGATCTCTCGCAGTCTTCAACATCAGGGTAAGGAGGGCAGAAGGGCTGTCTCACCTTGCTGTAGGGATGGGAGGTCACTTAATCCCTGGAAATCAGTTTTTCCCCAGGGATTATAGCTGCTGTACTGAGCTAACTGCTGCATAGTCTTGGCAAGAAACAGAAACATTCTGAAGACTAGATACGGTCACTATAAACTCAATGAGCCATGGACCCAGCCTTTTCCAATGCCTGGGTGTGCATGAGCTTTGCAGAGTCCTGCCTTTCCTCACACTACCCTGGAGCACTGGGTGGGCTGGAAACCTCCCTGGCTATGATGCGAAGCGCTCTCAGCAGAGGACACCAAGTGATGGGGGTTGCACCAGCCTGGGGTGGGAAATGATCAAGTGGAACACCTCTCCTGAACAAGCATTAATGCAAACTGCACTGCACCTGGACACCGTTAGCTCCTTCTGTATCTGGGAATTGTCTTGACTGCTCAAAGGAAGAGAAAGACTAAAACGGGAGATGGTGAGTTGCTATGGGAACAGCGGCATCCCTGGCAGAGGTGGAGCCAGCATCGCCACAAACACAGACCCAGGCAATTCTGAGCTTGCAAAGGCTTGAAATTGATACTACCTTGGGAAAGAAGTTTGCATGTTTACTGGACCACACATACATGCTATTATGTACCACAAATAGGATTCTTCCTTAAAAACAGACTCCTTGCTTGTTTCTGTTCCATGTAGGTTGTTAAGGAAAACTGTGAAGCGGAAAACACGTCCCATCCATATGGGATCCATATAGGGAGTCTCAGACAGCGTCTCCCTCCTCCTGTGTGCCTCCCTAGGCCTTCTCCAGTAGGCACTTATGAACACTTAAAGGCACAAAGGGACTTGTCAAAGGATGTGAAGTGCCTGATAATTGTTTTCAAGCTGGATGGTACCCCCTCTAGTGATCAGCAAAGCACAGCATTGCCTACCCATCCTGAAAGGTAAAAGCTTTTCAATTAGATCTGCTGGCAATAGTCATACCAGAAGAAATCAGTATGTCTAAACTTAATTTTCTTGCAAGCCATCCAAAAAATCACCCTCCAAATTAGGCAGAACTTCTAACAAAAAGATGGACTCCATCTAAGAAAAACTGGACCCCAAACTTGCTTTTCTTTTGTCCTGCCAGGTGCTCTCAGGAGCTGGGCCTCTTGGCAGTGAACCCTGCCGTCAGCCACGTCTGCCAGATAAACCCATGCATGTCATGCTGGTCAGTTATAAATAACATATTACCGGCTCTGCTTTCCATGCACACACTCCAATTTCTGCCAAAATATGATATAGCAAGCATCCTCCGTGGATCGGCAACCAGAAACAAATCAGAGAGCCAATTAAAATACAAGTTGCAATAATGTACAGAGGTGAAGCCATGTGTGCAGCTAGTGGATCAATTAACTTTAAACTGATTTTTATTACAGATGGAAAGTGAGATTCTCCCAACTTTTATACAGCTCCAGTCCGCACTCCTTGTGGACCTCAAATGCATTACCTGCCTATTCTTTAAACTTCTAATTTAGCAGGTTAATATGAGCTGAATAGTCCAGAGAGAGGAACATTTTCTCTTAGCAGAGCTCTACATTCCAACATTTCTTTTCTCTTTTTGGATGAGACAGAGGCTGGAAAACCTCCTCGGTCCCCAGTGTGGAGATAATCCTACCATGTAACAATGATACTGCTCATAACAGAGTTATGACTGTGGCAGCCAAGAAATACCTGTGTAATAGCAATAGCTGTGACAAGCATCTTGTTGGATTTCTGCAGGGTTTGGGGTTTTTTCATTCATCACTTAACCCACCTTTTGACCCTGCTTTTAACTACCAAACTACTGTTCCTCGCTCAGATGCCGGAGACATTGGCTCACATGCCTCAAAAAAGTTACATCCTGGCCAGATCGGAGATACGCTGAAAAAAACGTAAATAAAAAGCACAGTGCAAGTCGACACTCCCTTCCTTCCAGTAAAGGCCAAATGGGAGCTGCCTGAAGAAACACCAACTTCTATATAAGCCAGACGCTATACTTATTTCTTTATCTTTCCCAGCGCCAAACCCTCCTGGCCACACACAGCCCGACCCCGCACGCTCAGCTGTGGGCTGAGTCGCTCCCCAGAGCTTCCACAGGAACGTTTTGCTACGGAAGATGGGGAGATGGGGAAAATGCAGGGTCAGATGCTGACTTCAGCTGCGCTGCTGTAAATTTACCAATTTCAGTGGTGCCCCTTCAAGCTTACAGTCATGGGAGAGCACAAATTACGAGCTACGTTGTTTTTTCAGCCCTTGCTCCCTATTTATTATGGAAAAGCCATAAAACAGAGGGAGAAGACATGAGAAATCTGCCTGGGGAGCAGTAAGTCTCCAGGCAGAATCTGGATCTTGACTTCTCACATATTTTGAGGTTTCCAACTCTGGGGCAAAGGGGGTGGGGTTTGGATCCATTTTTATTGCAATGAGGACACCATCACAGGCATCTGTGGGGTGGAATGCTCTCCCTAACCAACTGATGGTAGAAACGATCAGGAGGAATGCAGGGCTTGACTCCTGCCTTGGGATCCATCACACCGCGTGTTTGTTTTCCTCACTAGATACGTTAACTCCAAGATTTTTGAAGTGGGAGAGCCAAGAACAGGCATAATTTTTGCCCTCATCCCCCAGCAGGAGATACTGCTGGAGAGAGACGTGCAAATAGTATAATATGTCCTCCCTGCTGCTAAACTGTCTGGGTTAGGGAAAAAAAAAAAGATAATTAAAAGATCTCACAGATGCTTTTGCTCTGCAGGTGGCCCATGCGGAGGAGCAATGCTGGGTCTCGAGCCCGCAGGAGGGAGATGCCGGTGGCAGAAATTCGGATGGATCTTCTAGCGCACAAGGTGCAACCGTGCCAACCTGATGCCTCTCCCGCAATGTTCCCGAGCTCGTGGCAGCTTCCTCAGGTGGGCACCTCGCTGCGGTGGCCCCCAACCCATCCCGCAACCCCACTGCTACAGGAAGGGACCACTTCAGTGGCTTATTTTAATATCCAACCACTGTAGACTAGGGAACAGTGACCCTTGTCCCCCTCTGCCTTCCTCTCTGCCCCATATGACATGCATTCAGATTGAAGGTAAAACTTAAAGCACAAACGAAGCAGATACAGTTTTCGGGAGTGTTTCAGTTCTGGTGCAGCAGTCAATTATGTTATGTCATGTGGCGTTACGGCAGATGCCTGTATTTATGAGATCTATTGAAGCTCATGTGAGCAAGAACTGTTTTGGTTTATATTTTCTGCACTTGTACAGCACTGCAGGGCATCACCAGAGACCTCGGCCCAAGGTACTGCAAGATCTAAGAGTAATAATTAACTCTAATCCCAGGCTGTACGGCAGCACAGTTTTGCAGAGGAGGAGATGGGAGAAAGCACATAGATGGAGAATGTGGGTGAGACAATACACAAGACGACACTAATAATGGGTTTACATAGCAAATGTTGTGTGAAGCCTTGATTTTCTGCCTGGGTGTTTTTTTAAGGTTTAATGAAAAAAAAAAAAAAAGAACTAGTAAACACTTCAAATTGTCATAACAGTTCACTATTGGAAAAAAATATACTTGTTTTGTAATGAATCAAGTCCACATCCTTTTCACCAAGTGAGCAAAGCTCATTAATTAAACATACTGGATCTCAAAGCTCCTGACATTTAATTATTTGTTTAACAAGCAGTACATCTACTCCACCATTCAGACACACAAACAACTAAAACAACAGGAAGAAGCTTCAAAGCAGGACAACCAACATCTGGAAAAGTCAACAGGCTGTGCCTGTGTTGTCAGCAACATGTAAAGCAAATGTTCCAGTCACAGAGCAAATGCCCAGAGGAAGCACCTCTGAGTGCATCCTGCAGATTCCTCCTCAACAAAGAGGCTTCCTTGCCCTGAGAACATGCTTAACACAGCGAGTGAGCCTGCTTAGTTTTTTTCTTCCCTTTTTTCCATTCTCCAACCGAATCAAGCCTGGCGCATGGAGGGCATCTGCTAACGTACGTCCTCTTCGTTTCGCACGCAGATGGAGAGCAAAGGCAGGACAGACAGCTGAGCTACCTGAGAAGCAGGGTGAGCTCTCCTAGGATCTGCCACGCTACCTTGACTCCGATCGAGTTGCTGCAGTGTATTTCGTAGCTCAGCCTCGCAGGCCGAGCTTTCCAGGGCTCATCTGACCCAGCCTTAGCTGCGCACCATCCTCTCCCACAGCTCTGGTTTTCACAAAAAGAAAAGGGAGCGCTTAGGCAGGAAAGGAGCTGTGGGATGCTCCAGCTGAGCCTGGGATCTGGACCACCAGCAGACAGGACTATGGGGCAAAGCGCAGAGCAAACCTGCTCTGCAGTATTGGCAAGCTTTACACTGTCCATTGCTGAGATGAGCCTAAGGTCTGAGGCTTTTCCAGGAAGATTAATTCTGCGTCAGATGGGAAGCAACAGGAACCAAATAGAGAGAGTTCACCCTCACCACCGGTTCCATCTTTATGTTCCTCAAGGATCTGAAATATAGCTCAACACATGCTTATCCTTAGTAACTTTTGTCCTTGCTTCTCCATGTGGGTAGTCCTCAGCATCCCGTCTTTCACACCACTGGTATGGATACAGTGAGTACACTGGGTTTTCCATCACATTATAAAACCACTAGATACAGTACCCAAGAGAAGAATCTCTCCATCCTTGGTGTTTCATGTATGGAGCAAGTACCTAAGAATTACAGGTGGATTCTCTTACCACAAGGAAGTCTTGTCCTGAGCACACTAGTCCATCAGCTTCCCTATTCCTTCTCTGGGTTAGGAAAACCATTTTTCTTCCAGCGTTTGCTGGATAGTTTTTATTCACTTGCCTCACACAAAGAGTGCAGCAAACTGAAAGCCTTCTCCTCCCACATCAGAGACACATTTGCAGAGCTGAGATATTTTTAGAATAGTGCACACACAGAGTTATATTGTTTGTTGTCTTGGTTAGGGAGAAAGAAAAAAAAAAAGAAACAGGCAATTTTCTATACTAAAATTATTTGTGCCTTATTGCTGGGGAGCAGAGAACTAGTCATCTTGCTGAAGCTGTTTAAAATTTTTTCTGTGCTCCAGAGATGACAAACAAAATGACCTGGTACATATCAGAGCAGCCGTTAATTCCGTCCGACAAGGCAAACTGTTTCTGTCAATGTTAAGAGCCAATTCATCTCTAATGGATACAAACACGGTTCTTTTGGCTTTGGAAGACTTGCCCATTTCTTACGCTGTTGCTGAATTTGGCTCTGAATTACAGTTCCTTAAAAGTCTTCCTGGAACATCATGTTGCTTTTGAAAACATGCTGAAAAAACCCATCGGAGTGTTTGTGTTGCAAAATAATGAGCTCTTCATAGGCTGCATTTACAAACAGCAGTTACCGTGGCCAGACTAGAAACGCAAGTGTCGCCTGGGACATCACAAAGTGATGGGGCAGGGGAGCTTTGTCGTTCCACCACGAAATCAGGATGCTGCTGCAGCACGGCTGGTGGATGCGAAGGCCCATGAAAGAGGAATATGGAGCCCAGCTCCTTCTCCACAAATCTCATACACAATATCCCACTTTCTTCCTCAGCCCCTTCTGCAACGCCACCTCCCAAGCCAGCCCTCAAGAACATTAAAGCAAAAATATAGCTGAAGGGAATGCCCTTTTCTGCCAGGCTGCTGGGATCAATGGTTTGTAAACGCAGCACAAAGCTGGCGCTGATGGCTGAGCAGCTGTTGAGTTCCTCTCCAAAAGTTTCTTTTGGTGACAGGGGAGATGCTTCCCATCCAATCTCTCTTCCCACGGGATGAAAATCACAACATAAATGTAAGACATACAATCAGTGAGGCACAACTTACGGTGCCTCTAAGGAGTCTTATAACCCGGCACTAAGTGATCTTATTTAAGGCCCTATAATAAATTTTAACTGTTATTCTTGCAGTGTTGCACTGCGATTTTGCCCTTTCATGAGGAGCAGATAATTTCCTGAAGTATAGTTGGGGTGACTTTATTTAACATCAGAGTTGGGCTTCAAAGACTTATTCTGTCGTGACATAGAACCAGTACCAGTGCTCAGATATTGCAGAAAACAATCCATGGACTTTGCTGGAGTTAATCCAGGGTCTCACTAGTTCACTTGACCTACATATGGCTGATTTTATAAGAAAGAGAAGGGCCTCTTTTCTCTATGTATAACTTACGACACAACTAATAGTAGATAAAGTTTCACACTGGAAGAGGAAAGCAGCCAAGGAGAATTTCCCTGCTATTTTAATTTACACATATATAATTTTCTCATCTTGTTTTAGTACAATAGAATTTTTAAAAGGGTAGAAACTTTATTTTTTCCCAGATGAAAACATCGATGAAAGTCCACTTGCATTAACTTTCTGATCCAAGTTCCAGCTTTAAAACAGCTGGGGCACCACTTCAAAATGTCAGGATTTTCAATGAAAAAGCCAGCTCTGGAGTGGAACTGCACACTCCCCTTCCCCTTCCCTGCCCATTTATTCCAAAGCACGGCTGGCATGTGAGTTGGCTCCCCAACACGCACACGCGATTAAGTCCTAAATGACAGCTTGTTTAACTAGAAAACATTTCCATTTTTTTCCCCTTAACAAAAGCCATTCATTTCTCACTCTTCTATTTGCTTAAAGATGGTTTCATTTGCCCTGCCGGAGAGTTTGCACAACCCTCCTGATTGTTCCCCTCCAAAGAGAGCTGCAAGTCAATGACCCACCTCTTGATCTCCGAGCAGGGAGCCTTGCCCAGCACATCCCGCATCACCAAGCCAGCATTGCAAAATCCGTACGTGTGCCTTGAACATTTTTATCCTTGAGAAAACAATCGAATCAATTCATCTCAGGAAAGACAGCCCTAATTCTTCCCTGCTAACAGTGGATTAGGCAGCAAGAAGGAAAGAAGATGAAAGCTGGATCATGTAGCAAGTCGCTCCATGCTGGTGACTAACGTCTTGAGGGACAGGCACAACGTCCTTTCAAGCTATCTTCAAAAGCTTCCCCCCCATGCAGACCACCCATGGGGAAACCACATCAAGACAAAAAAAAAAAAAAAAAGAGCTATTTTTCACCCAATTTATTTACATGTTAAAATAAACACAAGTTCCCATATAGAGCGAGGGCCCCCGGTGGGTTCTGTTTAGTCTGTGAGATTCTTGGCGGTGGAGTACAGCATTTCCCTATTCCAAAGCAATCTTGGCACAGGTTTTTCGGTTACATAATTTTTTCAGCAACCAGCAACTGAATAATAAGAATGCTTCTGAAAAGTGGGAATCATCTAAGGCACTGGCAAGGTGTTTTACCAATTAGGGTCATCTGCAAGCCAGAGCTCCCGAACTCCTGCGTTGAGGGTCAGTTCTCCCCATGGGCTGCACTTCCAGTTCTCAATCAACCTGTCCGAAGGGAGCCTTCCCACAGACTCAAAGAGATTTTTCTCTTTTTCCTTCACTCCTTCCCATGGCCACATGGCAGTGCTACCCTCATTAGACTGGATTTGTCCCCGTTTCTGTGAAGGCATGAAGGAAACAGCACTCTTAACGAGCTGACAGCTTTTTTATACTCACTTTGCACAAACCCAATGGTGAGCAGCAGGTGGATTATTTGAAATAAGGGTAGGCTTTTTGGTTTTTGTTTTTGCTTTTTTTTGGTTGGTTGTTTGTTTGTTTTTTAATAGGTTTCATCCCCACAGAGCTATAGCTCACTCAAACCCTACCAGACCTGACCGGGAGCACCACAATTAAGATAAAAACCCTTCTGATTAAGCAATCCTGCCCAGGGTGCCAGAGCAGAGTCCCCGGCGCCCAGTTGGCTCCTGGCTGGGTGGTATTTAGATGGCGCACGGGGAAAGTCACGGGGAAAGCAGCACAGCAGAAAATAGCTCTGCTAAATTCATCTTGCAGCAAAAGCTGCTGTCCTTTCTTGGTAGAGATTGATTTCAGTGTTATTGTTCCAGCTGCTTTTTAGCGCTTGATACCCTTTTCTCTGCAACTCTTCTCCCTGCAACTCTGAAACCCTGGCTATGGATATATTTACCAAACAAGTCAGGATCAAACAGGCAGGTTATTGCCTTCTGTGCGCAATTACTCATTTCAAACCGCGGCTGATTGACAGTAGACAATGAATTGTAGCTGGCAGCTCTGCCCTTCAGTAAACAGCGCGCAGGTACAAGCGCTGAGCTGAAGGTTACGGACCTGTATTTGCTTTTGGGCTGCACAAGCCACTTTGCAATCAGTCAGCGAGGGTGTTATTTGCAGCTCTCTTCAAAATCTGGGCAGGGTAGGTGTGAGGTTCATGAAAAGGTACAGGACTGTAATGAAAATAACAGGTTGCATCAGGCAGTGTAGGTGCAGAAGAGCCTCCTGGGTTCTGTCCCTTCCCCCAGCCTGAGCATGAACCTGGCAGCACTACAGCTCAGGCTGGCTCCCCCTTAGCAAACAGACAAACGGCCAGGGTGTCCCAGCGTGCTTTGCCTGCGATAAATTCAGAACCAGAAAACAAATGCAGTGTGGAGAATGTCAATTTTAAGGGATGATGCTGAGAGCATTAATCTTTGTACGATCTACAATTCAGCACTTTTTTTTTTTTTCAAATTTATTTTTGAAGCTAAACGAGGATACTCGAATTGGAGAGTATTGCCAAACCCTGAAAAAAATCCCAGCATTAGAGATGCTGTGGGTATAACAGCTTTCCCCATGAACTGAATCTGCAGACGGTATCTTCAGAGAAATTAACCCCGGAGTGCCACAGGACATCGGTTTCAACACCCCAGGAAATCTCACCTTGCGGTTAAAACAGGTTATTCGTACTCATGGGGCGATACTGACGGAGGGTGGAGTAAAGCACAGGCTTAGCTGGTACAGAGTAACTTCTCCGCATTGTTTGTGAAGTGGGCATGTCTCCAGGTGCATTCCTGGTTACAAATTCAGTTAAAGGACATGTATCTACCAAACAAGTCAACCTGCATGTAATTACCTGACATATGATTGTTTTGCATCCACAACCTCATCCCTTAGCAGTTCCAAAAGCAAATACTTAACATTTGGACATAAAAAAATGCTATACAGTTGCAATTTAATATTTCTTATTTTTCTGCCTCATCCCTTTCAATACTGGTGACAGATTCTATTCTAAGCTGCTCTCTTCGCTGCCTGAATCTTCCTCTTGGCCTGTGAAGGGCCATTCACAGCAACAGTTTTGCACTCTCTGAGCTCAGGGCTCTCTGGAAGTGGGTTGGTATCACATTTGGATTTTGCCATGAGTAACCTGAGTTGTAGTGAGGTGTTTTTCCTGAGATCCACAACAAATCTGTGGCAGAGCCGCGTGTGGGTTTCCAAACGCCTTCTTGTACAGTCTCCTACTGCGATGCATAATGAGCCCCATCCTGACCTGAATTGTATAGGATCGATGAAACAGTTAATGGGAAGGACTACCTGCAAAAGATAATCCGTGGCTACTAAAACTGCTGCTTTATTGAAACATCACAGACCACAAGCCAGCCCTAAAGCTACGTGCAATCCAGGGAAGTCTTCAGAATACCGAGCAAAAAAAGCTTTTCTATTTCAGGTCACTAAAACTTGGCCACAGCTGGCACAGGCCAGGATAACACCATCACCTGAGGACTGGCTGTCGCTTACAGAAATGGGTCAGTGAGCTGTCGTTCGATGCCCTAGTGCATCACAAAACCGAAACACCTCCACTGCGAGTGGCTCCCTGACCGCCAGACTGCACAGAAGGCTCCGTGGTCGGCTGCACGCACCTTCAGATGAGACTCCTTCCACACAGCCAGCGGTCTGGTGAGATCTGCAATCCTTGTTTTCTCTTTATAAGTAAGGAAGATGCTCAAGGAACGTTACTGCGATGCTGGAAAATCTCCTCTGGGTTGGAGAGTGAACCAGAGGCTGAGCAGGTGTTCTGCTTTACTTTACTAACGGGCTCGGAAACAAAGAGGCTCACACTGCCAGAGGCTTTAAATTATGAAGATTAATTTTTAAAAATTCTGAAATCATTTTCACAAATCACCAGCCATGAATTTCATAGTTCCCTGTACACGCCTTTATCAGCTAAAATTATCTTTTCTTCTCTAAAATAATAGTCAAGACATGTTAGCTTCTTACGAAAGCAGGAAAAACAACCTTAAAACCCCTGAGTCAAATCCTGGCCCCACTGACATTTTGCTACTGCCTTCAGAGGGTGCAACCATGTATTCCGAGTGTAGAGACACAGAGCCCTAGCAATTAAGAAATAAACCCCCAAACCACGTAAAAAACACATTATAAATGTGGTTTTAAATGTGGTTTTACAGAAATGAGAGACATCAATGAGTGTTAATGTTCTGGCAGGCCCCGTAGACAACGTGCAAGACCAAAAGCAAAATGCTCTTCACTAACACCTTGTGGGTAACTAGTGGATGGAGAACAGAAGAACATTGGCACTGGAATACATAGCCCTAAAGCGGGCAGAAATACGCTGGGATCGAAAGTGAGAAGCTTCTCAGAGGAGCACCAGCCTGGAACAGACTGCTCAGCTGGAACAGTGTTTGCCAGCAACCAAACTCGGTTAAAAACTGAGCTTTGACCGTTCATGAAAAAGACTCAGGGATGCTATTTGCAGGAACAAAAGATGAGATAGCCCAGGGAGTGTCTTCCTGTCTGTGCACCTAATAAGAATACGTTTTAATAAACAAAGAAATGTCCCGTTTCACATTCAAAATGAATGTGCACTAGGAGGAGCATGACTAACTTAAAACGCCAGACACTGTAACAAAATATGTTTCTCTGCAACACTCAGACTAATTAAAAATGGAAGAATTTGAATATATGAATCAAAAAAGAATGAATTTTCCCTTCATTCATTGTCTATTTTGCTTCTGGGATTTGTTGCTGCAATATTCAATGTCGTGTTTGCAGTCACTGCTAGAGAACATTTTGTTTTTTAAAAAAGTCTCTGCATTGTTTTTTAATAAGAAAGATGTCCCTTAGTTGCAGGACTTGTGAGACAGGCCCTTAAAAGGGCTCGTGCTCTGTAACAAACAGAGCTGCTCCCATTAAAATCAACTCGGCCAGTTCTTTATGGAGCAAATCCACCACTTTGAAATGGGCATCCCGGCTCTATAGCAACACGCCACACTGGATGAACGAGCAAATAAACAATCAAAGGACGAACATTAGAAGTACAAGGTATAAAAAGCAGTATACGGGCTGCTTCTGCATCTTTATTCTGGCAAGTCTAACTCTGGCCCCAACCCTCCAGCTGCTCTAAGATGGGCCATGAAGGAACATCCACTGATTCCCCACTCATGAGGGCCCTGTTCTTGGCTTCGACCCCGTATCAGCTCATTTTACGCCGTGCTAACAAACACCGTGCAGCAGGCTTGCCTGGGACAGGCCCAGGGAATCTGTTAATAGCAACTTTTGGCACAAAACAGAATGAGACTGCCACAGTTTTGATCAAAACACACACATGTGTGCAGCCTAGGTGACCCTTTCCGTAACTTCATATTACTACATATAAGGACAATAAATTCTCTCACTCAAAGTTTTGAAAAGTTTTGCTTGCTTTAGTGAATAATTTCCCCTGATATCATAGCTGTTCAGTTCAGCAAGAGAAATTTTATTCAGTAGTTTCCAATGCAGGTAGGGCACAAACTGCATTAAAAATGAAGATAGAATGGCAGTTTTAGGCCATTTATGGACTGGTTATACATTTTACTGCTTGTCCTTTGTCTTTGTTTGGTGCAAATCAGAGCTCCCTTTGAATACTGCACTCCTTAATAAGGCTGTTCCTCCAGGTTAGTGCTGATCTAGACACCAACCTGAGATGGACTGTGCTCCTTTGACTCTTGTTATCTATCTAAAAATGGACTGAAGGAAACCAGACTATGTCTTAATCCAATAGAAGTTATACACACAAAAGATATTTTCTTCTGTACTTTACAAATGGCATTGGAACAGTCATTTGTAACTCAATGGGATGACAAACTCCACATCTGTAAGCAGATTCATTTATAGGTGAGGAATCATCAGTAATTAGCTTCTGAAACAACCTCCTCCAAATTAGAGACATCTGACAAATAAACAATAGGAAAGCTAGTCACATTAACGAAATGCTGTTGCTATGGAAAAATTGTCCCAGTAAAGGTGAAAATAAACATGCTTCCTTTCTGTCATTGTGCAAAGACATCAAAAAGCATCTCCCTGAAGATGAAGCTGTTCCTACTCGTAGACACCATTAAAAGCTGCTTTTGAAGGGGGTCATTTCTTCACCCATTTCAGAACCTTCGGTGCTTTAATTTTGGAAGCAACATCCCAAATGCAAGCAGCTAGGATGCTCATTAGTTCAAAAAGGATAATTGAAGAGACATATGGAGATTATCTAGCTCAAGCCCCTACTCAAAAGTGTTTCCCATTCAATCAGGTTGTTCGGGCCTTGTTGAGTTGAGCTATAAATGACTTCAGGCTAGAGATTTCCCCACCTCGTTGGGTCCTCATGGTGAAAGCATTTTTCCTTGTATCTAATTGGGATTTCTTATGCTGTGACTTGTGTCAGTTCCCTCTCATCCCATCACTGTCCACCTCCAAGAAGAGCCTGGCTCTGCTGTCTCCAAACCCTCCAACTGGGGACTTGTAGACTGCAATAAGATCCCCTCTTAACCTCCTCTTCTAGGGCTAAATAAACCCAGTTTTATCAGCCTCTCCTTGCACATCTCGTTCTCCAGTACCCTGATTGTTTTGACAGCCCTCCTCTGGCCTTGCTCCAGTACATCAATGTTTTCCTTTTACTGGGGAGCAAATTGGACCCGGTGCTTCAGATGCGGTCTCACAAATGCTGAATGGAAGAGAATAATCACTACTCTTGAGTCGCTGGCTATAATCTTTCCAATACAGCTCACTATGTGGTGGCCTCCATTACCACAAGGTCACACTGTTGACCAATGTTCGACTTGTCTGCAAGGATCCCCAGGTCCTTCTCTGCAAAGCTGCTTTCTGTTCATTCAGTGCCCAGCCTTTTATGCTGAATGGGGTCATTGCACCCCAGATGCAGAACTTCACAAGCGCCTTTGTAAAAATTTCATGAAGTCCCTGCCAGTCTGTTCTTCTGCCTGTCAAGGTCCCTGTGAATAGCAGCATTCCACCATATGCTCACTTTCCACAATTTGGCACCCCTGTAAACTTGCTGAAAATGCTCTCCATCCCACCATCCACACCATTAATGAAAAAAAGGTTCACTGACAGTAAACGCAACACCCATTTCTTACTTTTTCCCTTGAAGAATAGAGATTCCTCTGACACTTCTTGAGGCCAAAGTCCTTGCTGATATGAACTAATGTTCTGCCATGGATGTTAGTAAAGGAAACAACCTCTGGAACAAAGTTCGAAGCAAGTTCGATGTCTGTCTGGTGGCCGCAGATAATGGACATAACTATCAACATGAAATGATCCATTCTCTCAGCTTTAGCTCTTTAATAACCATCTGGTCCTTGTCCTTCCACTCTCAACCATCTTGCACACAGACGTACTTCTACAACAAGCAAAGCTGGTTATGGGAGAGCAAGTAAGCTGTTGAAAACATTACATGAGGTTGCCAACCCTCTTTCACTAATAGGAAATAGCACTTAAAAGTTACATGCCTGAACCTGCTTTCTCACATGGTGACAGACTTGTCCTGGATTTCCCTCAGCAGCTCTGAATTCAGAATTTGACCCTTGACGTGGGGATTGATTTATATATGTAAAGACTGAGTACACAAGACAATTTCACAGATCTTCGAAACAACAAAACAACAGGTTGTAAAATGAGCTGAGTTCAGTCAAGGCTGTTTCCCCTTTAGTTTCCCTCAGTCACGGAAGTGTTCAAATAAAGGATGTTTTATTCCTGATTATCAGGACCACTTTACAAAATTCCTGTCACTTAGTCCCAGCATTGTCGGCACTCCACACAAATGTAGTGGCCCACTCCTCTTTATGATGAAGGGTATCTCTCATTTGAGAGACAGAATCACGGAAGGGACGCCAGAAGGACTCAACCCTCATGGGAAGAAGGAAGCCTTTTAAGTTTCCCAAACAAACGACATGTCTCTCCTCTGTCCTGCTGCCTGTCAACAGTTAACAGTGACAGGTTGAGGAGCACGGTCTGGAAGGTGGCCAGTGCCAACAGCTCCATGCCCAAAGTCATTGTGCTCACAAGAGAGCACTCTGTTCCCTCTGTCGCCGCGTCCCCTCTCACTGGGGCCCGTTGTTACAGCCTCACGCCTCCTTGTGTGAAGGCCAACAGCGAGGCTTTGTTCAAGAAGCAGCTGCCGAGAAGATGTACTATCTCATGGAATGACCCACTGACATTTCTCCCTCTGCTCATTACTAGGCAGGGAATAATTAGGAGAACTAGGGCAGATTGCACAGCCCACTTCTTTTCAGAGGAAAAAGGCAGCTCCTGAAAGGGATTCCCCCATAAAGTGGGCTTGCAGTAAAGCCGGGGAAACTGGGTCCATAGCACCTTCTTCTCATCACCTGATGGAGTGAGGAAAGAGGATGGCTCGTGCCAGAAGGTGGATGGGGCAAGGCTGGAGAACAGGGTGTCCCAGCTCTGCATCGCTGGAGCTCAACTCCCCACCTCTGCTGCATCAAGAGCAAGCTCAGCTAAGCCAGGACCTGAGCCAAAGATCCTGTTCAACTGGATGGCATACTGCTGTATATTCGATGATCTGTTGTCATAGGGTGGATCTAAAGCAGTGGGGAAATGGCTGAGCAGGTGGAGGGAGCAGAGCAATTGGGGGAACTGAGGAAACCATAACCATACCTTTGCAATCTTTACTGCAGGGCAACATGATCATGAAGTGATGTCAATAGACAGAGCAGCGATGAAGGTGCATCTGCACTGCCTCCCTCCCCCAGCCAAACGATGTCTGCATCCAGCTCTGGGTTACAGCACTCACCTGCCTGTTTTATATCACTGATCATACCGCAATTAAATCTGACTACAAAAAACAAAAAAATTGCTCAGATAAACTAATAGATTGCTATGAGCAGCCCAGGTCTGGTTTGTCATGTTTTCACAGCTCACATTAGATGACACTACATGTCTGATTTCAGGTGCTCTTGCTTCTATGTGTCTGTGCTAAAGGTGTATCCAGTCCTCAGAAGTTCCGGCCCCTCTTTGCCTAAAAGATAGATGCAGGACTATGTTTTTGCCGCTTTTCTTTTAGAATGGCTCCAGTATCACTCTTGGGAAGTCCATGAAACAAAGTTTCATCCCATGAGTGGGGTGGAGAGAAAACACCTCTGAGTATCCCCTGGCCCTTTCCTAACCCAAACATTTTAAGCAAAGCCCTCCACTGCAGCTCATGTGTGCACTGTCAGATACATAAGCCGTGGGCAGCCTTACTGTCTCTTTATTTTTAGTTTGCTGTGGTCTATCTGCTTCCTGGCTCAACAGCGTTGTTTCATCTGACAACAAAATAAAAGCCGCACTTGCATTGCCAAGTCCCAGCTTGTGGCTTCCTCTAGAGCATGAGACACTGTAGGTTATTTGCTTTCGTGATTCACCCAGTGATTTCTTGCTGTTGTGTAGTTGCTCTCCTCAAACAGAAACACAGCTTGCTACCCTGAAAGATGCCGTGTGGTGCAGGCAGAGCTTCGGGACTGTATGATCCCAGCGTGAATGAAGGGTGAGCGCTAAAGTGACAGAATCTCTGCTGAGGTGACTTCCCCAGAGCAAGACTGGGCTGCAGAAGCCTGTAATGAGCTTCTCAAAAACAGTGTGCATGCCTCCGTTTAATAAAACCCATCTCAAGGTACTTACAATTGCCTGCTGTGCCACAGGATACTCCCTTTGGGCTATACTGTATTCTGATACAATTACAAGCACATTTAAGCATCATTGTGTTGTAGGAGGTGTATCCAGACCACTTTTTCCTACACGAGCTGTGGCCCCTCTGGGAGATGCTATCTCAAGACCAGCAACAGAGCCCAACTCCATGCAGCAATCTGGCAGAAAGCAAGAGAAAATAACACTGCCCAGTTGAAAGGGTGTGTTCAAGGGCTTGTCCAGTGCATGGGGAAATTTGCAGCTTAGCTGTATGAATCATTTGGCCTATAATTACAGAGAGGCTCAAACTGAATGACCTGTTTTCCTCGGCAAATGCTGCAAGACCAGTCATCACTCCAGAAGAGCTGGAGGTGAGAAGAAGCAACTGGTGTCACTTTGGCTGGACCTCACCAGTGGTGCAGGCTCATCTCAGCTTAATCTTGCTTTTTGGTCTTCAAGCTCAGAATTCACATCTGTATTGGGAGAAGCACATGCTGTAGCCCCACTTTACATGAGAATCCCCAGAACCGAACCAAGAGTTAGAAAAGGGTGGCAGAAGTAAGTTTACTCAGTAGCTATTTGTTTTATAGGAGGACTTTGCTCCAGGTTTTTAGAGTTTTCTCACTGACTAAGGAATTCCGTGGTGTACTGCAGTATCTGAACTCTCACCCTGTAACTATGCCCTGTGGTTTCACCTCCTGCGTGCCCCACGCATGCTGAGCATTCCTCACCGCTGCCCTGCAAGGCAGATACGCCTGACTGCTACCGTCATTCAACATCTGGAGAAGGGAAGGCTAGGATGAGCTAGGCTGGCTTGGGACTGTACTGAATGCGGAGTCAAAACAGGGCTAAAATAGCAGCAGCAGTGCTCTGGCAAGCAGGCCAAAGAGCCACCTCTTCTGGGATCCTCTTGCTAAGAGGAACCTATGGAGGATGCTCAAAAGAGAGAGTGTGAGCGGTGGGGCAGGTGAGGATGACTCTTCTCTGGTATATCCCCTCAGGTTCCATCTCTGCCCACACGCCACGCAGGAGACATCACTGCCTGCCTTTGATGTTGCAACCGTGTTTACGACTCAATCTTCCCCTGGGTTAAAAGGGGAGAAGGGATGAATTCCAGACAGAGCTCTCAGGTGCACAGGACACTTAACACAGATCAAGGGTCGAAGAATCATTTAAGTGTTCCCTTATATTCCCGTTGTTTCTGCTCTGTCATGAGCTTTCAATCTAGCGCTTTCCAGAGGTACATGCACAAAGATTTATGTCCAAACACTTGTATCATGGTGGGACAGATTAATCACCCCTTCACAGCTCTCTCTGCACTCTAAATGAATCATCATAAAAGACTGAAAGACAAGTTGAGATATTCTGAAGAACAAAAGGGCTAATTTTCCCATAGGGAATGCACTTGTGAAGTTTAATGTGAAGCTCTGAAGAATTTCCTTCTTCTTTGCTTGACAATCCCAATGAACTATCAGTGGCAAATGCCCCTGCAGCAGTCCTGATCTGACAAACATGAATGGGCTGAGAGTCTTCAGGCTGGAACGGTTAGTAAAAATGTTAAAACAAAGCATTTTTCTGACTCTTGAAGAGTGGGGTTTTACTCAGAGGAACCACATACAGAGAGAGGGGAACTCAACCTGACAGCTGGGCTCGGACTCTCCTCCTGCCCTCGCGGTCACCACTCCAGTCAGTGAACTGTCACAGCATTTTCCATCCCCTCATGACACTTGTGTGTGGGAAACATTCCTAGAAGAACAGCTTTCATTGCTTTAAAAAAAGCCTAAAAGAGGATGCACTAACACAGGCACCCAGTCAGTGATACTGTTAGTGCACACAGCTACCCAGTTAGTGCCTGACAGCCCTTTCCAGGAAGAAATGTTTCCTCATTTCCAGTCTGAACCTTCTTTAGTGCAACTTGAGGCCGTTTCCTCTCATCCTATCACGTGTTACTTGAGAGAAGAGACCAACCCCCTCCATGCTACAACCTCCTTTCAGGTAGCTGTAGAGACCAATAAGATCTCCCCTCAGCCTCCTGTTCTCCAGGCTAAACAGCATGGAGACAACACTTGCACACATGAAAGCGCTAATCTGTCCATACATGTGGTTATTTCCAGTAGTGCCTATGGAAGATTTTATTTCCCAGCAATGTTCACTTATTATCCTGAAGACCAGGAGCCCTTATTTGGAAAAAGAAATAAATAAAAATGCCCACAGCCCATTGTAAGCCTCCAGTGCAAACAATGAGCGCTGTTCTTTCCTGCATCTCTGCAGAAGAGCAGGTTAAACTTCTGCTCTAATGCGGTGGACTCTGTCAGAGGAAGCAGAAAGAGCACAATTTGGGTAAGCACACCCAGCCCAGCCTTGCTGACAGTCACCGAGGAACAGTTGTGCTGCTCTTTGAGCAAACCAGCTCCGAATCATGCTTGCCAAGGCTCTCCCGACCCCATCCCTGAGATGGCCCTGATGTCTGTGGGATCACATCATCAGGGAGCGCTGCTCTGCAGGAACATCCCTTGCGCTGCTGTGCTGAGCTGTTACCTCTCACTCGCGTTGCTATCCTAATTCTCGCTCTTATTAATGCTGACAACCTTCTTAGTCATTTCCCTCCCTCCCAGTTTGACCATGTTTAGTCCTTTTTAACCTCTCTGTGTAGATCAAGCCTCCCCAGTGCTATGAATAAATAAAAGCCTTCTGTTCTCATCAACAAAATGGTCTTTTAACAGTTGCAAGAACAACACAGCAATCACTTGCTGGGGGGGGGGGAGGGGGAAGAAAAAACAAAACAGCTAATATTGGATGCATTTAAAAACCTTTGCTTCAGCTATTTTCTGCTTTTTAGAAACAGGTGCTTTGTCAAATAGATAAAACAGCGAGAAAATTAATGGGGAGCACAAGCAGCAGTAGGTGTCTGAGAGGGACCTGCTAACCCATCAGAAATGCTCACCACACACCAAGTAAGTGGCAGGGGTGAAAAAAGCAAGCTGAACTTCAGTTAGAAACATCTATGGAATACGAATAAGGTGTTAGAGCTGCAGCCTTTCCCTTTGCTTTGATCTGGTGTGACACGTAACCGGAGAGTGGGAAATTCAACCGCTCCAAAGAGGGTGGAAGAGCTGGAGGTCTCCACATTCCAGGACAGGGAGAGGTTTTATTCCATCTGGAGAGAGAAGGATGTTGAAAGGGCTTGTCCTCCAGCTAATCGAAAGGCTGGGAACTGCTGCCAGGTTAGGGCGAAGTATTTCACCTTCCTCCTCTTCACCTAAGACAGCCACATCACCCATAAGAAGCACTGGCAAGCCCAAGTGAGAAAGGGGGTCGGTGCTACCGCTGTTAAAAAGAGAGAAGTAAATAACATTTTTCTGGTTCTCACATCTTGGAAATGCTTTCGTAACTGCTATTAGTTGGCATGTACTCTTGAAGGTGAAATTGCGGTTGTTCTGGGCTCTGGCCATGTAGTGCAACCATAGAGAATAAGATCTCAGCAAATGAGATGTTATAGGAAGAGAAATGAGGATAGCTGGAACATCATGTGCTATACCAACAGAAAATGCTTGGTATGAGAAAACAAAGCCACATTCTCTATCCTTTATTCTCATTTTCCTTGGCTCTCAGCTTTACTGGTGCCTAAAAATACTGCATTATAACTAAAGGAGCTGCAATCTGCCCGCAACTGACTGAAGAATTAGAATATCACTACAGTTAGATGAATCTCCCATGGGTACTCCTCCTAAGAGGGCTTTCCTAAATTGATTGCCAATAAGTGAATATGTTTGTCTGTCTCTTTTTTCTATCATCAGAATGTTGCCATAATAAAATAACAGTAACACAGAAAGGAAATTGAAAGTGTGAGATGTCATTTCAAAATACATGAAGCTTGCAGAAATGTATAGCAAGGTTGTCCCAGTGGCCTTAACTCTGATTTCACGAAGCTGCACACCAAGTAGACCCAGAAATCATAGGAAACTGCTACCTGCCTATTAAAAACACCATACAAGAGTCCACAGAAAAAAATGGTGTATTACAAAACCCCACCATTTT
Source organism: Pampusana beccarii (assembly GCA_013399365.1). Lineage (NCBI taxonomy): Eukaryota > Metazoa > Chordata > Aves > Columbiformes > Columbidae > Pampusana > Pampusana beccarii. Next base: position 281,672 of record VWYH01008401.1, read on the forward strand.
CCTCTTCCATGGAATTGATATAAAATAAAGCAATTCAACAATATTAGATGTAAGGTAGGGTTAAGAGGTCTTCTGGAATTAAATTTTCACCACCATCATGGAAAATTTCTAACACATATCTATGAGGTCCAGTGGTCTTGGGATTACTATGAAATACCCCAAAGAATAAATGCACGAATCCTAATGTACTAAGTGAACTGAGTGATACCTTCTACAGGGCAATACCAAGACACAAACCTGGGCGAATACTGTTAGTCTGTGAAGTGCCAGCCTTTTTGCTGAAGCCTTGTGTAACAGGGAACAGTGGTGCAGAGCAGCTTTTGGCAAGATTTAGAGCCAGTGCTTAAGCTCCTACAGTCTCAGCAATATAAATGGAAATTATTTTTCCTTCTTTTGACTGAAGGATAGACACAATTATACATCAGTCAGGTCACGCATACAACAGCCCTAGTAACTTCCCAGCTCATTTGGGAAATCATGCTAGCCAGGCTGTGGAACTGCATTAATAATCTCATGGATAATGCACCTATATTGGGAATTTTAGCCATGATAATACCAGAATCAGAATAAATGGCCGGGCTGGGAAAACTACACCAAGCTCATAAGACTAAGAGCCACTCTAAGAGATGGGGAATAGAAAGCAATTATTTTGCTAACACAATTGAATAATTAATATGACCCGAAGATATCTAAAGGATGGGATGCAAAGGGGGAACACACTGGTGAAGTGATTTGGAAGGGACAAAATGGTGGAGGAAAGCTAGAAAATTTCCAGTGTGATCTGAGCAAATTTGGCAACCGATGTGTTTTTGTCCATCAGTTCTCGCTGGCATCCAGCTCAGGCTGTAACCCGTATTCATATAACACATGTGAATTCTCTCGCTAACTCACAGTGAATCTAGGTTCAGTTAAATTAGCTCCTTGTGTAACACAACTGTGTTTCCATTGTTCTGCTTTCAGGTTCCTCTTTACCATCTCCCCATGGCTGATGATGAAAACCAAACCGAATTCGCAAAGAAAACTGTAGGTTTGACAGGGAGAATGGAATTGTTAACCAGCCTGAGCAACCACATTTGTATTAATTGAACTAATTTATCCAGCAACATTAGTCTGTAAAAAAAACAACCACCACGAAACAACAACAACAAAACCCAAACAAAAAAACCCACCAAATATTTGTGCTTCTCTAGTCAAAAAGATACTCAAGGAAAAAGAGAGCAAATAACTCTCTCATTATACAACACAAAACACACTCGAAAGGAACCTTCACCCCAAAGGCCATTCTCCATCAACAGAAGAGGCATTCCCCATATCAAATCCATGCCATAAACACAACGTTTTATCATTTCTTTGAGGCTTGTTACTTCAAATATTGTTATGTTAACTCCTACTTCTTAAAATCTTCATCGAGTTTTAAGGGAACGAGGAACTAAGGCACAACGATAAGCACGCACAGCGAGCAAGCGCTGTCTCTTGTAGGCCACGGTGACTCCGAACAAACTGCTCGTGTGTCCCAGAGTTCAGTAACTTCTGGTATATATTAATATTGTCTGTAACCCACTACCAGCAGCTGCAGAGCAGACAGCATGTGGCCTGTTCCATCACCTTTCTCATGAACTTTATGCCATACAGATAAACAAAAAGGAACAAAGACACTTTCTACTGGGAATACCGCACGCTCCTGCTAGCCTGCGTCCCATTTAGAGGGAATATATCGGAATGAATGAATCAACACTTAGAAATATTGTGAAATATAAAGGGAGAAAGAGACTGATGTGGTCAGCAATGATATTTCTGCACAGGTCAAACGTCTTTGTAAAGCCACCACTGAATGTGGCATGGGTTTTGTTTATTTTCCTTGCAAGCTGTCCAGAGGACTAGGGACTCTCTTTTTCAGGGAAAATATAGGGTTAATTTTTGCATGAGAGCAAATGCAAGGGGAAGGCTTGGTCAGCGGGACTCAGTCAGGTTTTGCCTTTCCTCCCGCAGACTAAATGGTGCAATGCCTCACATGCTCTAACTTCTGCTGCATTCGGGACCTTCAAGCTCAAATTAAACAGTCCCGTCTTTGAGGAGATCTGGGGGCAGGTTTGAGTCTCAGCTTCAGGCAAGAGATAGGTGAAAGCGAAATAACCCCTTAGATGGAGGTTGAAATAGCACCAGCAGTAAGATCAGTGACAACGCTGAGGAAAACTCAAGGAACAGCGATAGCTTTTTACAGATCCAATAAGCACCATTTCATCTCTTTCTCATTTATGCCGAGGTGTAAATATTTTATTGACTCTCCTCTCACCGCTGAGTAGCTTTAATGGCATTTGCTTCAGTAAAGTCCCGAGCTGCTGTAAATCAAGCACTGTTTTAGACTACTCACCATGGTCATGGGCAAAGACAAACAAGTTAAGTCCTGTGAGCCTCTGGGCCAAGTCATCGTAGCGGCCGCAGTGTTCCCCAGCGCCATGAGCGATAAACACGAGGGCCCTAAATGGAGCATTAAGGTATAAATCATTAACTTGCTAATCAACCCACAAAGGCTTCAGAGCTACAAGTGAAAAACAGCATATTCAATATCCATCAGCATTTCAGACGTTAGCAAATACAAGGCAAGTATCTAATGGCTGAGGTGGGTTTTGAGAGAGGAGAACCAATGGCCACCTTGACCTACCATCAACCTGGCCTTCCCTAGGTGGTAGCAGGACTGACCAGATGGAAGCCAGCTGCCTATGGGACAGTCACTGCTCTTTCCCATGTGTCTGCCACCATGGGCTGCTGCAAGTTGAAGATGCAGATGGGTGTCAGCATCAATCCCAGGCTGGAGAACTCTTGTCTTGCACTTGAGGCATCCGCACTGCTCCTACTATGGAAGTGCTGCCATTGATTTCATTTGGGATTGGTATTTCTCCAAATATTGTCCTTTACTTTATACCTTGCAACATTGTCTGACACTACAGACCACTGCGAGATGAAATTTCAGCTAAAGGATGGGTCTCGAGCAAAGTCCAGAACTTCGGCTGGAGTTTGGAATTTTATCTTTTCTTCTCAATCCCGGCAATTTTATCATTCCAGTTTCTGCTCCAAAATAGTTGCTTCACATTGGTGATCAAGGTGACTCTTACATAGCTACCACACAACTACAGGCAGGGATCATAAACCCATCAGTCTAATAGACACTTCTTTTTGAAAGACATGCAATTATTTATCTTCAAAGATTCCAGTTTTACCAGTGACATTTTACTTTTACTGGAATGGCAACACATGAAAGTGGCTGAAGTTGAATGAACCTTCCCAGTGTTTTTACTGGGCAAAGTTTGCATAGAATTAGTGCAGAACTACATCAGAAGTAGCAATGAAATTACAGATTTTTCACTAAATTTGACAGGTGACTATTTAAAATCCAGCTTTAGCAACATAAACATAACTTGTTCGTTTAAAAGTACCATCTGTCATTGCAACATCAGCAACCACAAAACAGTTTGAAGGCTACAAGTTAGACATTTTCAGTACATTAAGTGAAATATTAAATGAACTGACAACATAAAATAATGACAGCAGTTTACAGCTAGTGAATTCCTCAACTTTATTTTGATGGAGGTTCTGAATACATTTTTGGAAAATGTATTCACCGTAATAAATGGTTTTGATCTTAATATATTTAAACTTAAAAAAGATGTTGGATGCTGTAGAAACTCCTGCTCTAGCTTGTTGATTAGCACCTGCTTCAGAGGATTTGCTCATGCTAGACAACATGAAAGAGCATCCATCAAAACCAGAAGGATTTTACAGAGCATGCAGCAAACACAACAGCAGCAATGCAAAGATGCTCTGGTAACTGTCTAACACTAATTAGCAAGGCTGAGGTTAAGTCATGTAGCATATTTAACTTGCTGAGCTTTACAAATGTTCTTTAGTATCACTGAAGGTTTCAAAACGATGAGTGTGGAGCAGTCAGTTCTTCCTTGGTCATCTTTCCCTGTCAATAGATTTGTCAAGTTATCAATGCGCTTGCCAGACAGTTTGATTTTCAGAGTGCAGGGTCTATTATAGCTCCAAATACTGAAGAAAGGGAGAGACTGCTCATTCCATGGGGGAGCATATTAACCGTCTGCAGCAGAAACATCACAGCTTTATGTGTCCCACCTCTCCCAGAGACAGGCAGCCCAGCAGAGACACTGCGGCCAGCGCTGGAATAGCCAGACATTGTCCTGTGCATGCCCTTGGAAACTGGAGGGACCATCCAAATGCTTCTGCTTCTACCTACGTGTAACGGTCTGGTACCTCAGCCCTGCTCGTAGAATCACAGAACCATAGAACAGTTTGGGTTGGAAGGGACCTTCCCATCTCCCCCAGTGCCCCCCCTGCCATGACAGGGACATCTTCAGCAGCTCAGGTTGCTCAGAGCCCCGTCCAGCCTGGCCTGGGATGTCTCCAGGGATGGTTCAGCCACCACCTCTCTGGGAACCTGGGCCAGGCTCTCACCACCCTCAGGGCAACAATTTCTTCCTCATGTCCAACCTGAATCTCCCCTCCTTTAGCTTCTCAGAGAAATATTTGAATATATGCACTGAAACGCATCAAGTGAATGAAACCTCATAGGAAGCTGGCAAAGAGATCTCTGCCAGGAAATTCTTGCTGTTATTTCATCCCCCCCTGACAGCAAAGCCCTAATTTTGCTTTCATTCACACTGATGCAGCACCACGACTTTGCCTGACAGCATCCTGCTGTACGCTCAGCCCCCTCATCTTCTGTGAAATCAGTGAGGAAAGGAAAAAACCCTCAGTCCTTCAGAGAGGCAAGGTGTTCCTGCAACCTCGACGCTCATCTCACACAACGACTGCAGAACGGAGCCTTTGGACACCACAGGGAAGAAACCTGGGTTATTATTTGTCTGCAAAACACTGAATAAAATGCCTGAGACTGTTTGTGCCATAATGGCAGTAGCTGTCGAGAAGACTTGGATACTTTGGAAAGTTTTGTCATATCAATAGTCATAAACAAGGAGTAAAATTTCCAAATTGTTATGTCGAAACATAAGTAGTTCATTTTGTTGTTGAATAAAATGTGAGAGTGGCTTTACTGACTGAAAACTAGGTCAGGTCTACACAGCTCTTTAGCTCCAGCTTTCAGGTCTAAGCACAGGGCCCATACATTAAACACAACAACCTGTAAAATTAAAATGAGCATGAACATCATCTGAGCAAGGACTGGAAGACGTGGCTCTTTCACCCAATCTCCCATTTTCCATTAAAAAACAAGTTTAGATTTGGCAAATAATACCTGAAGGCTGTACAACAAATACATGGCTCAACATATTTTCACTAGCGAGCTGGCATGAAAATACGAGTGATTAGATTGACTGACAGCAGTTCTTTACTGTATGTAAACATTTTTGCAGACATCCCTGCTCCCAAATCGCAGCCTGCTCTTTTCTACCACAACGGCTGGAATAACAGAATATCACAGACTGCTTTCAACAAAGTCATTTAAAATTAACACAGAAACCCTTCAGGCTTTAAGATTTTGCAGGACTGCAGTGCCTCTGTGCACTACCTCAACGGCAATTTTGTTTAAACAAGGTTTGTGTATTGGCCACGTATCAAATTGATCCCGGGGAGAAATTTCTTCACCTCCAGCTCTTGCAGTTGACATCCCTTGGAACCGGCACATGTCAGGTAGAAAACACTGTGTACAACCTGCAAAGCTGGTGGGGACTGACCTGTGCCTGAACCCACACGAGCTCCCGTCTCTCTAACTGCCAGCAAGGAAACCTGATGGGTCTTTAGATGCTTTGGCTGGTGGAACTGTAATTACTGAACATCTAGAAATAGCGTTGCTTGGGCATCTGCTCGAGCAAGCACCTAATCACACAGCAGCACCACCTCCCCACGCTCGTGGGTGTGTCTGCACACAAAGCCAAGGTGGGAGCTGCAGCAGGGGTTAAGCATCCACATGCTTGCTCTGACCTAAGGAGTGCAACAACAATTAGGGCCATTAAAGGAAACCAGGTTATTGACTGCTGTTTGCACAGATCCCTGCCCTTCCCACAGCCTTCCCTGCCACCTCCTCCCTCCCCACGGCAGGTTTCTGCCTCCTGGAGCTGCACGGCTTGGCAATCAGAGGCAGTCACTTATTAAAACAAGAGGGCAGGATGGTATTTGCCTTTACTGCCCAAACTAACTACCAGCTGTTTCTACTTATCTCCCATTAGGAGGTGATGGTAAATACCAGTGACCACCCCCTGCTCTCACATTTCTGCTGGTCACCCATGGCTGATGCCAGTCCCTCCTGTGTTGCAAAATAAGAAATTACCAGAATTGCCACCCGTGCATTTGATACAGGTATGTGCAAACATCCTTTTCTGAATCAGGGAGGTCAGGAGTGGCAGAGGCCAGGCTGCAATGCAAAGTTGGTGTGAACAAACCCACATGGGCACGTTGTCTTTCTGGCCTGTCTCTCGGAGGGCTCACCAGCTGATTTAAGCTTTAGCTGTTTGCAACCCTTCAACGTTTCTCACTGTAACTTCGCATCCTCTAATATTTCACTTCTCCTGTGGGGAGCAGCTTTGCAGGGCAGGAATTTGGCTTTAGGTGCAAGAGCAGAACCAGTTTTAGAGGTTCTCACTTTATCGCTGGGCACATGTTCCCACCTCTGCCATGCCAGTACAATTGTTTAAAGATGCAATTCCACAACCAATTGCAAGAGAAGAATTGCAGGGAAAATAAACTGCAGCAACTGGCTTACACAATTGAGCAAGAGCCTTCTAAAACCAGGGTTCTGTCATTAGAAGAAATGTACCTTGAAATAACACTCAGCTGCTGTGCTATGAAATCTTGTAGGCCAGAAACACAACTTGGGATTTAGGTCCTGCTGAGTATTAGACCAATGTTCTTGCTTTATTTTTGATAAAAATGGTGTTGAAATCGAACTAGATGAGGAAGGTTTTGGGTGGGATAGTGTGATTTTTAACATGCTGTGTCCTCTGGGGACAGAGGCACTTCTGTGGGACCCCATGCGTGCTCTTTTGTTGCCAGAAAATAACCCAAAACACTGGGACTAGACCAAAGAACTAAAGCTAAGCTTCCGACGACTGCGTATAGGAAAAATGCAATCTATTGCACCCCATTCAAAAGCATTCCTCTTCAGAACAATATTTAAGTATTTGTTTAGCCTTGGGAAACTTTCCTTAACTCATGAAAGTCAGTAGGACTTTAAAAGTACAAGATAAAATTTAAAAAAGGATAAGTGCTGCCTTGAATATGGGCTGATTTAATCACACACGGATGTGATTTCCTGAATCAAGCCCTTGCAACTGATGCTAATACCATGTTATTCTATGTAAGGCAACTATGCTTTTCATTTGGTATTATGTATGTTGTTACCAGAAACAGAGCAACTCTAACAAAGAACATCTGACTTGAGCAGTTTTGAATACTTGACGTTAAACTCTTAAAGTGACTTTTTAAAGCAAACTGACAGGAAGGCTCCGAGTTTGTTAGGCTGCCAGAAAAATGACTGGCTTACTGAAATTAAGTATTAAATCTTGTTGTGTTGTTTGAGGTGATTTATTGGTTCCTTTGTAGCTGGCATCAGCCAGAGTCTTAGAACCACAGTGAACCATTAACCTTTATTTATCAAAAACATTTCACTGGTGGCATTTTTGGACAAGCAACTGGATAGTTGCTCACAGACCTATTAAACTTGGTAAAAATGTAACATCATGTGTGTATATCTTGCTTCCAAAGTATATTATAATGGAAGATCCAGTAAAGGTATGCATCCTTGTGTTAGCTGGGTTAGCGGTCCTTGCTGATTATGAAGATTAGCAATCTTTCATATAATAAGACCATGCATTAAGCAGCTTGTAACTTTGTAAAGCTTTAACTGCCATTCCAATTTTCTACCCTTGGTATTTGATTAAAGATTACCTTTAAAAAAAAATAAATCCAGGTAATCAATTCCAATAAAATGTAATGAAGAACAGCCAGACATTGGCAGCATCTTCTCTGGAGGGCTCTTGAGCCTCTTGCCTTGGGTGTAAGACCTGAAGTTTGAGGAGGGATGTTGCTGTATCTGATTTTGAGTCAGCTTTTGCCCTTTTATTTTTATTTTTTTTTCCTCTGAGGTGATTTGTGTCCAAAAGCAACCCTGAGAAAACTTGGGCTGTGGGCAGGGATTACAAATAGACAGGGCAATTTCTCTCATGTTGTGTACGCTTGTGACCTATGCAGTTATCCAAGAGTTCAGCCTGGTGACTCCGGTTAGACAGGAAAATTTATGGTGGAGTCAGGTGTGTCCCTTCGCGCCGTGCTTCTGCCTACGGAAACACGCGGTTATGTCCCTCTGAAGGCACAAGAGGCGATGACTTTGCTACTGATGCCAAGCCACGTTTCAAGGAGCTGTGCTTGCTCTCTTTCTCAGTTTTTTTTGAGAAATGCACTCTTAGCTCTGCTCTAGCGGCCCACAGCTCTGCCAAGTAGGTCTGTAACCTGGGCAGCCCCCTCTTTTTTTCAGCTCTCTCTGAAGCTGAGCAATGCTGTGTTAAACTAGCAGTTCTACAGCTACTTTTCCCAACTCAGGAGAAAAAGCAAGTCAGAGTAGGAACAGCCTGGAGTCGAGCCTATCAATCATCTCTTAATATCATCCATGCCGATGCTACATGGTCTGTATCTGACAGAGCTCTGGAAACCTTTGAGCACCACTGAACATGCAAAGGACTGTGCACTATGCTGACATTACGTAATTTCTGCTTGATTTTTATAGGGCTTATGGGGATTCAGGATTCTGCACATTCGTGTTTGATGTGGTTTGGTCTAGTCTAGTAGAATCAATACCTTAATTCCTGTCCAGATCCTAAACTGGCAATTAAAATATAAACCTCTCCAGCAAACTCTGCTTCCTACTTTCTTCCCCCATTACTCAGGCTTGAAAGTTCCTATTCAAACCTGCCCAAAGGGGCTGCTATTCATTAGGGCAGCGTCCTACTCCCTAACACAATAGAGACTTAGGATTCAGTCTTTAAAATCTGCGCTGGCTTCCATGAGCAACCCTCTTGCAACATGTCTGCAAGCCTGGTCCCATCATACATCTCAAAATCACAACAATCCCTCATCAGCATCGAGTTAGGAGGACATTTGACAACTGCCATGACCTTCAGGAGGAGTAACATGGGTGGGTTATTCAACAACACCAGAAAGCGTAGACACCATAAATCAACGGAGCAGAGACAGAACTGGGCAGTACAGATACATTTCAAAACAAAAGGCTCAACAGGGTCTAGCTAGAGCCAGCACGAAACAATGTGGAGAAACAGCTTACGCTGATTTATTGTAGCTCTTCGAAAAGCAAGCCCTCACCGAGAATAACTCATGCGTGGTCTAATACAGGGAAAAGAGAGGAAGGAAACTTCAGGTGGGGGTGGAGGGAAGGAATTATTGGAACCTGGCAACTGCTCAGCTCTAGACAAATCTCTGCAAAGTTAACATTTGAGACCAGCTGCATTTTGTTCCAAGGAAGCTTTGAAGTAATATTTTAGGGGACACGAGGCTGAGATCAGAGGTGAAACGTGCATCGTGTAGCTTAAAATTCATGGTCCGGATCTTCCCACCCCTTTTCTTGGATAAAACTGGAGAGAGAGGGATTCTAAGGTTACATGGACTTTGCCCTGGGGAGACATTCCTGCACTTCGATATCGGGGAGGGGATTTTCCTTGGCGGAATGGACTCCCAGACCTGCTGCTCTGACTCTGCAAGGCAGACAAGGACTCCGGAGACGCAGCTCTGGGTTTGGAGCTGCATTTCCCTGCTGTTGCCCTTCTACAGAGCACAAGAACCCTTTAGAAAAGAATTAAGACTTCTGTTTCCAAAGAGACAAGGTGTGGGCATTGCTGACACGCACAGGACTGAGGAAGGAGGACCTGACTGGGAGCAAGGCTGGGATGGGCCACCCCAGTTCTGCACTTTGCTCTGCTTCAGCCCTTCCTTGGTACAAGGACCACAGGAGAGATAAAAGGGAGGCCATATCTCCCAAGGGGAGCTACAAGGATGAATGCACAAAACAGCCAGTGCCTTTCTAAGAAAACTGTGCAAAGCATTACTTAAATAGAAGACATCAGCTGCCAAACTCAAGTCGATTTGAAATCGCACCCAAATTTTTTAGATTAGCTTTAAAGTTGTGGAGGAAGGATATCCAAAGAAGCAAAAGAATTTCTGGCATAGATCCCCTTGGAAATCAGGAAAAAGAAGATCTTTCTTGTTGATTTTATTCAAAATTAATTTTCCCTTGGAAGCAAAGCTACCACAGATGGAAGGCTGCAGGACAATGATTCTCAATGGAAAACCAACAAACAGAGAGTGAGAGCAAGAAGAGTTTTTGCAGACCTCCCCCTCTTTCACAGACAGGCGCTGAACCTCTAACGATTTCCAGAGGGGAAAAAAAACCCTACTATTTAGCCAGTGGTGCAGCAGTTTCTTCTTGAAGCCAAAATACAGGCACTGCCTGGTGAGTTAAAGCCTTGGAAAATAAAGTCTCATGTAATTAGATGGACCGGCCTTTCAAAGCAGGAGAAAGCTGCAATTAAAGGGCGAGAAGCTTTATTCTGCAGTCACTATCACTTAAAGTCAGCACTACTCACTAATTCAGGACTAAACCTGTCCACCAAACAAATAAGGGGGTTTAATATATATATAAAGGTTTCAAAGTAGCTGTGCAAAACCAGTTCTTTCTTACTGAGTTCACGTGCAGTCTCAGCATATTAAGAGCACCGGGACCCATTCCAGTGACAAGTCACTGCTGCTATAAGCTCACAGCTTGACAAACCCAAATCAACCCTAAAAGACCCAGCAGGCTTCCTAGAAAGGCACAAGGTGTGCTTGATTAAGGGGTCAGCTCAAGCCATGCAAGGATGCTCCCTCCAATTTTGACCATTTAATCTCACTTTTCTGCATGGTGTGGAAGATCAAATGAGACAACAGTATCCCTGTACTGAGGTGAGGAATTCTAGTTGAGCCTCTGCAGGTTTCAAATTATGGAAATGAGTTGAATTAGTAAAACCACCTCTCTGATTTGGTCCACACAAGTACTTGGTGACTTTTAAGTCCATAGCAATGTGCTTGCTTCCTTGGTTATTTTCAAATGTTTGCTAAGAAATGCTTATCGTTTTGAGACAAATCTTCAAGTGCTACAGAGGACACAGCCCCTAAGTGTTAAGCAGTGTTTCCTAAAGTCCTCTAAGAGAAGTTTGCAGGCTTTTTTTTCCCGATTCACTTTTTTCACAAGGTATTTTTCATGCAGGTGCTGGACATCGCCAGCTGTCTGAATGTGGGCTCACCAGGGGTTCTTCATGGCCAGTCTCCCCACAAGATCAATGGTTCTTAAAAATGGTTTGTCCGTGTTTTAGACTGTAGCCATGGCTCTAATCACTTCCAGTCTCAAGCTGTTATTTCAGGGAGCGGATGGTGCTGACCACTCATGACAAGCAATATTGGAAAAGTTATTAAAGGAAGAATTCAGCTCATCACCCTGGCACGTGTGTGGGAGAGAAGCTGAAAAGCAGACACGTGGCAGGAGGGGGTCAGAGCGTTTCCAGGCCATTCCTTGTAATAAAAACGGCACAACTGAAATACTTTGATCAGGCATTTTGGGCTTATGTGGGCAAATCTTCACTAGCTTGGAAGAAAGCTGTGAATAAGGAAGGAGCAAGTAAGGGGATGACACCTCACCTGTTCTGTGATGCAAGATAGTATGGTATTATTACTCTTTCATAAAGCACTGACTGCGCAATTCCTAATTGTATGGCAATTGTTTAAAGCAAAATGTAACACCTCAATTCCCTGAAATATTTAGACTGGATAGTATTGTTTGTAACCAGGCAATTCCACCCGTAACATGGAACTCTGCATTACTTCCTGCATTGAGTCCATTACCCATCCTCACTTTTACCTTTCTGATCCAGTTTTGTCTGTAGTCTTCTCTGCTGGTAGATGTCTTACTTGGTTATCTCTAACAAACGGACAAACTCATAAGAAGTTCAGATGTCACAGATAACGAGAGTCTCCAAATAGCCAGTCTTTTTCTGTGTGGTTTTTCCGAAAGCCAGGGTGGAATTATCCCATAAACTCAGAGACAGAAACTCAAGGAGTGATTTCTTAATCATAAAGCACTCATGTATATTTTAACATACTTTGAGATTAAGCACATTAATTTCCAATGCATAATCCTATCTCGGCACACCCCAGAGCTGCACTTCAGCCCTGCCCGGCTATGAGAGGAATCTTTGCAGTGAGAGGCTTTACAGGCTCTGTCAAAACCAATATCAGCAGCTATTCCTCTGGGAAATCAGTAATGTCACAGGCAAAGCACTCGCCAAGGCCTTGAGCATGTTCCAATTAATTTGCTATTCCATGTTTGCTGTAGACCTGAAGTAGAAGAGAAGGTTGGATGTAAGCAGTTAAACGTGAGACGCAGGAATCCTGCTAAGACAGCAATCACTGCAACATCTGCTTTAAAGGCCGAAATGTTTATTCAGGTTTTGAACCAAAGTAAATCTGGACCGCAGCTGAGGTGCAATGGTTTACCTACAGGTGATTTAATAGTTAACAAGAGACTTCTGCCTATGGTTGCCAAATCCAGGTCTGTGTTATTTCTTGGTTGCACTGAGGTGATCTGGCTGTCCAAAGACTCTGGCTATGGTGAGCTTGTTTCCTAAAACGCTCTTTCATTTCCAGCACCGAGGCAGCTTCACCTATGGCAGTGAGAGCTGCCACGCCAACGTAATCAGGACTGCTTGCCATGAGTTTTCAACACTGTCTTGTTGGATTGCTCTCCAAAAGGGCTGGATGTAAAAGCTTTAAACTCCAGAAGGTGAATGGGGACCTGACCAACTTGGGGTGCAACTACTAAAAGAGGGATGAGTGGTAACAATAAAATAAGAGTATTTAGTTAGATAAATGCTTGGCTGCAGTCACTTTAGGTACAGGCAAAGAAAGCTGAAGGCATGTGGGATGCCTTTTCTGCAGAAAAGCTTAAAATAGAAAAGGAAATCAATACTCCTTTACAGTATCTGGCAGTCACTGAACCAAAACATACATGTACACCTACAGCAGAGCAGAAATAACAACATTTATTCAAACCACAAGCTGTTATTCTGCTGCAGGAACGCTGTGTTTTCTGTGGAGTGCTTCACCAGCAACTGAGAAATACCACATATTTCTGACCATTTTTAAAAAGCCTCAGCAATACCAAGAGCAAACACCTTCAATACCAAAATTATTAACCCCACCACCGCCAGGCCAGCTCCGACTCCTAAAACTGCCAACAAAGAAAGAGTCAGAGCTGATGTGTGAGTGTGCAGCAAAGATGTTTTGTCTTCCCCCCTGAGTTTCTCTTCTGCCAGCTTACAAGACACCATTTGTTGGATCACATGCGAGGGATGCATCTGTCATAGCCAGGAACGGGAAGGGAAAGAGCTTCATCAGCTTTATTGCCACAGCACAACGGCGGAGCTGCTCACGGCCTCGGAGACACGGGGCTCCCGCGTGAGGATGGAACCATCGCCTGTGCTGTGTAGGACACGGGGAGGAGGAGAGACCCCAGTTCTGGAGCTGCGAGATGAGGCAGGAGAAGGTTCGGCAGCTGCCTGCGGAGCGGGGACGCGCCTGGAAATGCTCAGGGCTTGGCGAAATGGAAATGGGCTTTGATGCTACATTTAGCTGTGCTGAGGGATCTGAGCATCTCTCCTACAGCAACAGGAAAATGTGCACACCAGGAAGCGAACCTTTGATGGTCAGACCCCTTAAATGATGCTTCAAAAGAGAAACGTATACCTATGTGTAAGGATGAGACAGTAATTCCACCAACTGTGTAAATCTAGGGTATTTAGAGGAAAGAGCAGTGTTTAACAAATCAACATTCCCCAAACACTGAAAGCAAAATTAAATCTAAACAAAGTGAAGCTGCAGATTGATATATTTTTTTTTCCTCCCATTCCCCAGCTTGGAGAAATGTGACCAGTAAATAAACAGCATAAATAATAACAACAGCTGGCTTTTGTACAACGCTCCTCGTTCACAAAACGCTTTACAAAGGGTGCAACAAAGCGTGTTGTAGAGTCGCAGAACGCAGAGGTGAATGGGCTGACAAGAGGTTCTCTGATCCATCACCCTGACCCAAGCAAGGACCAACCCTTCTTCCCACTGCCATGGAAACAGAAGCACAAGAGGTAAAAAGATTTGTCCTTGGGAAAACAAGATGCCAGAGGCGAGGACGGACACACAGCATGGGGCAAAACCTGACCCCACAGCAACCAGCAGGGGTTTAACGGCGGAGTCAAAACATCGCTGTGGGTCCCCTGTGCTACATGCATGGGGCCACCATGAACTTGGAAAGAAAACGCCTGTTTTTAAAAAGCTTTCTGTCCTAATGAACTTGCAGGCAGCTTAATAATGTCAGTTAAATGATCTGTGCATCTTCAGGACAACCTAGGTTGAGGTGCTTGGTGCTCCTCGCTAGAATCATTTGCGGAGGACCAGAGGATGGCTGAGTGCTGATCACTCAAATATCTTTTTAATAAAATGAGATGATCAATGCTGCTCAGAATATGGGTTTTAGTACTCCAAATATTGTAGACCAGCTTTCACACAAAATTGAAAAAATGAAGAAAAAGCTTAACCATTAACTCAGTGAGATGTTATCTCTACAGCAATTTAATTACTTGCTGCTTCCCCACGACTCCTCATCCCTTTAGCCCCGCAAATTAAGCCACCGCAGACTTCTGGAATTTCACAGTTGAATTTGAAACCTCACTGACATAGTTTTGAAAAATAAAAGTTAAAAATATGTTGAAAAGTTATAAAAAGAAGCTCACTTTGCCAGCTGGTGAACTAGCTAACCTACTGACACCTACAGCAAATTAAACCAACTTTCTGCTCTAAAAAAAAGGCCAAAGATTTAAGATTTGTTCCCTCAGCCTGCAAGCTTCAAGCTTGATGGAGGAAGAAAGAAAACATACAGAGCTCTTTTTATCATAGGCCAGACTGATGGCTGAAAAAGATCAGTCATGTCTCTTGCCTACCAACTCTACAGTAGTTTGTACATTTTCTCCTTACCCATCTCTACTCAATACTGGAGGAAACGATTACTACGCTATTACTGCTGAATGTTTGGCTCTATCCCAGTTGTCAATATTTTGCTTCCTTTTTTATTTTCCTCTCTCTTTTCTTTCTTCTAACAGATTGCTGCTGAGACAATTGTAGCTGAACAGCAGAGAACAACTAATGCATCACTTTGTAGATTTTTTTTTTTTCTTAAAATCTCTCTTCAAACATCAAGCACTCTTCAACCACCAAAACCTCAAGGAATAACTTAATTTCTCTGGCAACTTCCAGCTAGGGACTCCAGACCCCACTGCAATCACCTCTCTTATGTTCATATCACTTGCCTGGATGATTACACCCAATTTTAGATGAGGAAACAAAATGCACAGAGAAATTAAGAGTCCAATTCTGTAAATCACCAGTCATTGACTGCCTAATGACTGTCTTGACCACGCTTTTTGCCTGTTCTCCGCTCCTCATTGACTTACTGTTTTTCCGACACTGAATTTTCTAGGTCTAGCAGGCTGCCTTTGCCATCGCTGAGTATGGGGGGATTCAGAGGCTCCCAACGTTAAGTGCACGCCTGTCAAGCAGAAGTGAAGATATCTTGTGGCTGGAGAGCAAGTGTCCATCATGCAGAAGGGGAGTCTCCTTCCAGTGGAAGTACTCATGAAATTTGGTGGTACTCATGGTTTTGGGACATTGAAAATGGCTACATGGCTGCTACTGCAAAAATAATGAATCCCTTTGGTCACTGTGTCTGTCTAGAAGAAACAAAGACACCGCCAAGTGGAACGTGCTCCAGGACCCAGTTGTTCTCTTGCCTGTAGCTGGTTGTGGACAGCCCGTGGGTGCCTGTCAGCACCTTCCTGACACCACCCCGTGACTAACCGAAGGGTTGGTTGCTTCAGAAGATGCTTATGGTTAGGACTAGCCCAGGGTTGGTATTTGGGATTGTTGTACCAGTGTTCCTCTTCCAGTTAAGTGACATTTTATTGGTCTTCAAGAAGAAACCCTAGGACAGATATAGTTTTAATGATACCGAAAAACTTTACCCTGGTGCTGCTAATTTGGAGTTGGACTCTATGATCCTTGTGGGTCCCTTCCAACTCGGAACATTCTATGATTCCATATTTTCCTTCCTATAGGACAATAAGCCACGCTGGTACAGTGTCCGAATGTACTGGTAGAGTCAGGGCAGGGATGTGTGGGTATCATTAAGGACAGAACCGGGGTGGGATGAAGCAAGGGCTCTTCCTAAGGAATCTCAGGGACAGGTTGCAATACTATCTCCTTGGATACTTTGGAGAATCAGCCATTTGCTATCGGACTTATGTCACATCTCTTGACTAAGAGACAATAGAAGGTTGTTACACGCTGATGGCTTCCATTCAAGTGGAAGCACCTTAGGACAATGGCATGCCTGAACCCAGGGAAGGCAGCTCAGCCAAATGTGTCTGCAGGGACAGCTCTTGGAACAATGTGATTTCCCTAGAAGAACAAAGAGCTCAGATGTTCACCCTGGCTCTGAAAATCACAAAGCCACAGCAGCTTGAAGGGAACTTGCAAGGAAACACAGGCCAGGTCCTCTACAAGAGGCATCTAGAAAAACCACTCTCCTCTAGCCAGTCCAACTCTACCAGCCAACTCTTGTTGTAGATCTATTCATGGTGACCTAAAAGAGCTGCTGTGTGTTCCCAAGGGATGTCCAAGAGTGATGAAGAAATTGAGGCAAGGAACTGTGTGCAGCTGGTTTTACTATTTTGTCTAAAGCTACACATTTCGGGTGTTCATGAAGTAAAGTGCTCTCGCACGTGAAACACGGGTAAGGTTGATGAGTTTGTCTGCTTCAACTATTGCATCCCTGTCAACAAACAACTGGTTTAGAGTGCTTCCAGTCTGATGAGCTGAAGAAAACCTCTGCACCAGAATCCAAGAGGAGAACCAGTGCTGGGTCTGCTCAGGATTAAGAGACCTGGAGGGCCAGGCAGGGCTCTAACTGCTGAGTGACCAGTGAGGGGATCGGCAGGGTCTGGTACAAAGCCAGAACTGATCAGCACACCTCTAATCCCATTACAAGGAAACGAACTATTTGCGTGAGAGAAGCAAGATTTGCTTAGCCCTTTGGCAGAATCAGGAGCAGAAACCGAGTTTTTCAACACAACCTCAAGACCATTTTTCTCTTTTTCTCCTATTTCTACTTCTCGTTCTGATATTCACCACGTTGGGCAGCACCATTTTCAAAGGTTCCAAGAGAACCAGCACTGATTTTGCTTGCTTTGCTGTTGTCTCGGGACCAGGATGAAATTTTACTGCTCTGAGATTCATAACAGAGAACTCATAAAGTCATCTTCCCACACACCCACATCACAAGGTTGCACACTTGTGCACAGAAGCTGATACTAACAGTGCAATGAGCAAAAGGGATAGTTTAATTACAATTGTTATTCCCTTTGTTATTTGCCCTTCCCTTGGGTTCTGTGGAAAGAAAAAAAAAAAAGCAGATTTGCTTCTGTTGAATATCCCTGTGGGGACTGCAAAAAAATCCCACTAAAGAGCCTGTTGGAAACATCTACAGCAAGAACCAAAGTTGCTCCCCTGGCTGTCAGAGTCCCTCTTATGTGAAGCTGGTTTGCTGATTTGCCCACCCCCTTGTAACAGATAAGAAATTATAGAGGGATACCCCCATTCACAAGGAGTAAGACATGCAGCAAAGAGAATATTGGCATTAAAGGATCCCATCCATGGCTGATGAACAGAAGGGAAGCTTTAGAAACTCAGGCAACAGCAATAGAGCAAGTAAAGCCTGGAATGTTGATTCAACAATGATAATTGTTATTTCCCTTGCGCACTGCATACGATGTGATCAGACACAGAGGGAGCTGAATTCATCCCACCACAAACGATGCTGACATAAGTCGCTTTGCACCGTACAAATCTGGCCCTTGTGCCTTAGTTTGAAGTTGACCTCATTAGCACAAACAAAAGTGTTCTTCCAGAGTGTCACGGAAATAGAAAATCCTGTAAGTATTTCTAGAGACTAACACTGCACAGTATAATTAAAGACATTATAATTAGTGGCTTGATTCCCTTTGCTTTGACTTCACTTTGGCTTATTTATTTCTTTATTCATTTTGGAAGGGTCTGAAAGTCAAATTCAACTTTGTCATCTGCTCATGCTGGGAGCTGTGCTGTTCTTCTGGAAATGCCATGGAAATGCTGATAATGAGGTGCCAAAATCAGCAAGCAATATTCACAGTTTAAGGGCCAGTTCAAATATAAAGGCAGTTTGTATTTCTGCACCACAGGCACTTCTGCAAAGCCCTTGGGGAAGAGAGAAATGTATTTTCTCCTTATTGGCTTGGCCTTTCATTGCTAACAAGTCAGAATGAATGACAGGCATTTTTAAAAGAGTAAAATAGATTTTAAAAGTAAATAGAAAAGCGGGTGCTTTTTGTTTGTTTAATTTTGTATTTTTAATTACACTTGTCAGGTGTAGAACTGAAAGAACTCCTACCAAGACGCTGCTTACTCGGACAATTGCAACTCCGTTCGCTTAAACCATGGTCACGATGTCTGAAGTTGAGCCAACCCATTTCAGTGAACATTAATAATGGACTAGGAACACGTCGGTGACCCACACGTGTCTCAGCTTCAGGTAACCTCCTCCAACAGACCAACCAGCTCAGGTGCTGGCAACCATCTAAGCACACCTAGAGACCGCAGCATGGACAGACACCCAAGCATCATGCTGACGAGCCAGATAACGATTTGTTTGACTGATGAGGAAGCTGAGATACAAGGATGTCTGGAACCCACATTTTCAAAAGCATCCTTGAACCTTCAGGTGTCGAACCTGGAGTGGCTGATCTACAGGGGAGAGTTGAGCATCACTTTCTCCACCTGAAATCAGTGGTGGCTCCAGGCTACCAACACCTTGGAAAACACTATGCTGGGTCCATAAATCTCACAGGGTTTATTTGAGGTCAAGCAGAGGGGCTTAAAGTGCCCCAGAACAAACTGTTTGTGCTTATCGAGGCAGTGACAGGAACAGATGAAG
This sequence comes from Pampusana beccarii, assembly GCA_013399365.1. Classification (NCBI taxonomy): domain Eukaryota; kingdom Metazoa; phylum Chordata; class Aves; order Columbiformes; family Columbidae; genus Pampusana; species Pampusana beccarii. The sequence continues at coordinate 300,816 of VWYH01008401.1, forward strand.
CATCCAGAAAAGGCTCCAGGGATACAGAACAGGGAGGAAAAGAAGGTCATCTCTCAACTTCTCCAGGCCCTTTAGGGGCCTCAAAGGAAATGTCTTGACTTCTCCTCCCAACTTTCCTTCCTCTTCCTCATCCCACCTCTATTCTTAGCAGCTTTGTCCAAGAGCTGGGAACAGAGCGTGGTTTCTTAATTCCTCACCTCCCATTACCTCATACTTTGACTCAGATGGCTCAGGGTGGTGGCAGAGGCTTTAACCTTGGATGGAGCCCTTGTTTCTGTTTACACAAAGACTGCTCTCCCATTAAGTAGGATTTCCTCAGCTGCTGGGACAAACTATAGGCACAAGATCAATCTGGTTTGGTACCAGTGATTCAGTTCCTCCAAACAACATTCCGTGATCTTGAAAATGCGCCTCCTTGCCCAGACCTTAAGCTTTGCCCTCGCTGTGCTCCACAAATCCTTTGCTGTTGGCACGATACACGAAAACGACACCAGAACATACTGCTTTTCCCTCCCTGCTGCATTCAACAAGACTGCTTAATTACATTTTAAGATGAAACTGGCTCAACAAGTCGGGCAGCTTGTGGGGCTGCTGGCCAGGGAAGTGGCACCTGCGTTGCCGCCAGCAGACAGAGAAGACACCCAGTCCCCAGCTCTGCCGTCGGGAGCGACTTCCCACCCGAAAAACAAGAGGAAAACACTCTCGCCCTCCTTCCTTAGTCCCATTACTACCTACTCTATCTACCCCATCTAATCATGATGACATCCGAGTGCCTTTGTGTGTCAGCTCCCTGTGCAGTAATCACCTCAATCCCCCTCGGAAACAAAGCAGAACCCGCTGAGAAACTCACAATAGGTGCCTTTCACTCGCACCACAACCTTGGCCTCGGTGGCACTTCTAACAAAGCTTCCATATGTGCACCAGTATGGGCTGACCAGGCAGATCAACACCGCACGGGATCAGAGCCGGCATATTTGTGAGCATGAAACAAGAGAGCCTTAAAAAACGTCCCCATCTTCCTGACGTACATTTTTTTTTTTAAATATGCTGCTGCACATTAGTCCGCTGCAGCTTTTATCCACCTTCATGGGTCTTCTTTGAGGAGATAAAAGAGAAGCACCGGCTCTGGGAGGCAATATCTGTTGGTCGGCCCCACTCTCAGAGGCTGCCTGGCCATTGTTTCCCCTTCAACCCCAGCCTAGGGCCACTTTTTAATTTTTCCTTTGGCAGATATCCCATTTTTTTCCCCCCTCCCTGGGTGGATCAAAGATGATAAGTTCTATTCTAACAGGAGCCAAGTCAATGCTAACCTTTGGGCATGTGCAGCGAAAAGGTATTTCTGTAGCCCTAGCTGGGATTAGATGCATAATGGATCAATGAAAGATCCCACCATTTGACGGTTATACTGTCATTCATTAGCGTTAAGATTTCAGCCTGAATCAACAATTGAGTTAGAAGACTGAAAGAATTGCCTTCAGTATTTGGAACAGAATAAATTGTAACAGGCCTGTAGAAGTCCCCTGAGGTGTCTCTCTTTCTCTCCCTATACATATATATATATAGATAGATAGATCACTTTTGCTGAATGTTTAAAATTAGATGAAAGTTGCTGAGCTTCTACATATGAAGCAGAAAAAGCTGAGCTACTTATGAAAACTGAGAGGGGAAAAAAAGATGTATTTTTGGTTTGCCTATCAAAGCTCTTCAAGAGTGTTCTTGACTGTAGGATCCAAGCACTAACTTGTTATTCAGTCACCATCTCTCATACATAACAATGCAAAAAGAGCTAATAATAAACAGTACGCCCCCTCCTTATACACAAACACGCAAATGCAAACACACACACACACTTAGGAACCACTTGTAAATGAGCAACACTGATCCCATCCACTTTTGTTGTCACAAAACTAGGGCAAGCTCTCTCTCAATTAACTGCTTCGTACACAAAGCCCTAAAAAAAATTAACTACCCAGAGGACTTAGACACCAAGTTTTAACTCTCAGTTCTTTATCATCCTTTCATTTCTTGATCAAAGACCCATCTACTCGCTACTAATTCGCTGAGAAATCAAACATGAAAAAAGAAAGCAATTCCACAACTGGGTAAGGAACGTTGTGGGCAGTTAATGATTAATTAGCATTATAATACACGACAGCCTGGTTTCACAGTAGAAGCTTGTTTTGATAGCTTTTTTTTTTTCCATACAGGAAATCTTCAGGTTGGCGCAAAGACTATGCAAAGCATCCAGCGCCAAAAAACTTTTCTCCTTGTTCTGAAAGGCGGTGAGTAGAAGCAACTCTAAAATGCTCTGTGGACCAGGAGATGTTCAACCAAGAGCCACGTCCTACAGCCCAAGCGGTGCAATGGAGCTACGGTGGGGTCGCTGCCCAGTCCTCCCACCCAGGGACAGTGTCCTCAGGTGCTCACCCACCTCCATGTCATTCCCCTTGTCCCTTAGTTAGGCCAGCGTAAAACCCAAGGCCAGCTCACTTGGACCCGTATCCAGCTCTCAGCACAGCTGCCAGCTGATCTGGATGATGTCTAACTTGCTGGGTGGTCAAGGAAAAAGTTTAACTCCCTACTGCAGCTTGAGCAACTTTTTCCTGCGACTGTGTTCTAGCTGTATAAAATCAGCACAGCTTTTCCCGTTGGCTTGCAGAAAAAGAAAACAATAAAACAATATCCAGATTTTTATGAAGTAGCTACCAATATTACTAGTGGTAGCATAACTACATGCCAACCCAGCATGGGAGGAGGAAGAAAGATCATAACTATGGGAGGAACAGAGATAGCTTTTTATAGCAGATCGTAAACAGCACGCAATCAGCATAGAAAGCTATTACAGTAAAGGGATTATTTAAATTCCCTAAAAAATCAGAGAAAATTTTCTATCTGGTTCCTCATCTGTGTTTATTACTGAGGTCAGTTTTGAAGTCACAGTTGCAAGTGAAAGAGCTCGCTAAATCATTTACTAACTATAAATAATTAAAAAAACGCAAACAGCAGTCCAAAAGCAATGCAGCCAAAGCCAGTTCTGCCTGTTGCCCTGAGATTTCAGCTCCTGCTGTTCAACCTGAAGTCAGATGCTGGCGTTTAATTTGTTGACACCGAGAAAATTAAAAAGAGCAGACATCCCTCAGCCTGCACCCCACCCCTCCCCGACTGCCTGTGCTGGTAATTTGCAGATAGCTGGTTATTGCTGATGGGCACCAGCCACCTGCCTGTGCCACTCGGTGGCATTCTGAACTGCCAACCAAGCCAGCTGTGCACGAAACGACAGTAACTCCACGTTTTCCATCTGTAAGGTCGACTTGAGTGAGTGAAGGTTTGGAGAATACATGTACAGTAGGAGCTCTCTCAGATGAGAGAAATCTCTCTCAGCGGCTCTGCAAAGCTCCGTGCACACAGCCCTGTAATGCCAGTCAAGCTATAAATAATAATTACACAAATAGAGTCTTATGTACTGATAGTAAAAAACGATGTTTGCTTGAAAGTGCTCACCTGGGAGTTGCTGCTGGCTTCCAATACCTGCAGAAGAGATGCTGCCCGTCAGCATTGATGATATGGGGCAGGTCCTTGTACGGGATGTTTTGAGGACTCCGCTTTGGCGAACTTTCCTCTGGCATTCTGGAAGAATGACCTGCAAGGTGTTGGAAGAAACAAGAGACACTTTAGAACAGGTGAAGGCAAAAGACAGGCTGATGGGCTTGGTAGCCACAGACATTCAAGAAAGTCAGGCAGGCAAGCAGCACTGATGGAAGTCTCCCTCCAAAACCCCAGCCAAAGAGCCCCCAAAATCTTTACTGCTTGCAAACAGAAACACAGCATTTTGTGTTCAGAAAAGGCACATTTTGGGGGAAGGCATTGGAAAGAGGGAAAAGAGGAAAGATCATCAATCCACCACCACTACTTCATTGCATCTTTCTCTCGCCCTTTTCTCCCATCTGTGTTTATTTTGCATCATTTTGTGAAACGGATCCTAAAAAGAATATTTTAGCTGCAATCAAGTGCGGATTATGCAGCAACCGCTACAGACACGAAAAGACAGCTGCATAAAAGATTTATCTCTGCCTTAACATCTCCCCAGAACAGCGGAGGGTACGCAGCAGAGGCATCTGCCACCGTGTCATCATGAAGATCTCCTCTGACATCTCAGACAGGAAGGTGGCGGCGGCGGGGAATGAAACATTTCCAGGAGAATTTTGCAACAAACCTGTTTTCATCCTGTGCAAAGGTTTGCATTCTAGTGAGGAGCCAGCATCGCAAGTCAAATGCAAGCAGACAGGGCTTTTTGCATCTCGCTGCAGAGACGCATTCACACTCCGCCAACCGCGCAGCCCCCGCGGTCCCCGCTGGGTGCCCGGCGGGTCCCCCCGGGCAGCTCCGGTGCTCCGGGCCGGTTCGCCGCAGCTCCTCTTCCCGGCTCGCTGGCTCTTTGAGGAAAAGTCGCTTGGGTAATTCACCACTTCTTGTTCATTTAACACTTTTTTTTTTTTTTCCCTCAAAAAAATTGCGTGTGTGGGCTGAAGTGGCGGTGGTGGGAGGGGAGGTTGGGAAGGGTGGGGGAGAGGGAGGGCTGACGAGTGGGAAAGCTGCAGTCCACTTTCCAGAAGCTCGCTGCACACACATCAAAGGCACCTTGAACACATGCAGCTGGAGCAGCTCAGAAAGTTCCTGCCGCTGCAGGTTGTTTGCAACTTTTACTTCCTTCCTGCCACTTACTGTTCGGAGGCCACGGCGACGGGGAGGGGAGGCGAGGGAGGGGGGGAGAACCTTTTTTTCTCAAAGCGATCCCCGCTGCGAAGCCACCTCGCCTGGAAGCGCAACTTCCCCAGCCCCGCGCTGCCAGGCGGCGAGCGGGAGGGAGGGCAGGAGGAGGAGGAGGAGGAGGCGGAGGGAGGAGGATCCAAGCGCCGCCGCGATCCCAGGTCTCCAGCCCCGCACACGCATCCTCTCGGTGCGGACCGGGCAGCCGCCCCGTTCTCCCCAGCGGAGCCGAAGCCGAGCGGCTCCACCGCACCGGCTGCTCCCGGCGGAAGCTGCGGGGGGTGGGCGGACGGTGCCGCGCCCGGGACGCGGTGGCTCCGGCCCCCGCGGCTGGGCTGGGCTGGGCGCTGGGCGAGGGTGGAGCGGCGGGCGGGGCGGGGAGCGGAGGGACCCCACGGAGCCACCTGAAAGGGGGGGTGGGAGTGGGAATCGCCGCCCCCTCCCCGCGGCGGTGCGGGGCTGCCCGGCCCCGGGGGGGCTCTCACAGGCCGCGCCTCCCGCTGCCTCCCCGCGGTGCCCGCGGCCCGGCCCGGCTGCCCAGCGCGGAATCCGGGGCTCTGGCCATAGGAGCGGGCGGGCGGCGGGCTTGGGTGGCCACGAGTGACAAGGTGGGAGCGTGGGGAGGGTTTTTGTCACGCCGGATTCAGAGAATGAAGCCGCGCTGCCTCCCGGGCTCAGCCGCTCTTTGTAGTCTCCAATCCGAACTTCACCTTTTGCATTTAGATATGCGGCTCTTCAGACTTTGAAGCTGCGCCAGGAATATTGAATCTTGCTGATACTTGTTCAGAGGAACACCTGAGCCCCTTCGCTTTGCTCCCTCGCTCATGGCAAAGGCAATTTATAAATACACTATATACACACGCAATCTAATACTGCACCTCATCGCCACGGATTACATGCAATGCATATGTAGCAACTGTGTAATTTGAGATCTGTTTGATGGTATATGATACTTGCTTATAAAAATTGTCACAGCAAGGTTCCCCAAAGTTAAAAATAGCTTCCCAGCCTTGAGGCATTCAGATACTGAGTTCTGTCATTTAACACTGGTAAGTGCTTAGCGTTTATTGAGAACTTTTAAAGTGGTTACATTAAGGGCACAGATTTGGGCCTTTTATGTATCATCAGGATAATATTATAAACTTGAATTTTTACATGCCTACATATACTTAGGGGTCTCAGACCTTTTTAAGAAGAGGCAGCTATTAGCAGTTTTTTAAAGCTAGGCAATGTGCTCACTGAGTCCAAACCTGGGAATAAAGGCTGAAAAAAGGAAAGAAATGTATGCTAACAATAATAACATTAAATGCAAAACCTCAGAGATGACCCATATAACAGTAAAATGGAAATCAGAAGCAGACTTTTTCCTCTTTCAGTATCATTTCTATTAAATGCCCTAGAGGGGTTTTTAGTTATAAACTGCAAAAGCAAAATTACATATTGCTGTAACTGCTATTGTTTGGAAAAAAAACCAAAACAACACTTATGATTGTTTGTAATGAGTAGATTTAGGTCGGATGGGGTCTTAATCAGAGCCCTGGGAGCTGTACTTGGAGGTGTTCAATTTGCTAGGCCAGCTACTGTCTAAACACAGATGAGTGAATTAAAGAGCTATCAGGAGCCAGCTCCTGAGCAGGGAGAAGCAAGGGTGTATATATTTATTTGAAGAATATAGATCAGATAATAACTGGATTAAGAAGAAAAGAAAGACGGAAAGAAGCCTCTTCCCCTGCTCACACGTTTATCTGCGGGGGACACTTTGCTGCTTCCCTGCAGCCATCCATGAAACCTGATGCCAGGAACAGGCTCCTCTCCTGCTGTGCTGCTGGGAATATCCCAGTTCCCAGGGCCGCGGGGAGGTGGGGGAGACAAGGAAAAAAAATCTCTCTCTAAAATTCAGGATAAAAATAGCATCTCAAAGCAAATGACTTTTGTTGGGGCACAAGAGCGTGCCCTGGTCAGGCTGGATAGATGGTTCCCTTGATACCCCGTTAACCTCCGTGGGGCTCATGTTGGAGGCAGCAGGACTGTGGTCCAACCTGCCCTCTCTGCCCAGATTGTCACCATGGCACAGGAGCGGAGGATCAGACCCCTCCATCCCTTCTCCACTGCTTCCCGAGCCCCCAGCAATTTGAGGACATTTCTCATGGATAGCACACCCCCCTCCATCTCGTGATAACAGCGCAGAGATGGATGAGAACCAACTGCTGACGAGTTACCTGATTCTTTTATGGAGTTTAAGCCATGAATGAAAAGCCACGTGAGAAAACTGGATTGGGTCTGAAGAATTCACCTAGCTGATATCCAGATAACATACATGAGTTTAGCTGAGCAATTATTGCACTCTGGCTCCCTGCGAGAAATCAAAGGGATGTGTGAGAAATGCGGAATTGATGAGACTGTAACATCTTCTCTTGTCTCGGTGGAGTGAAATGCGTTTTGGAAATACAGTTTAAGATAAATCAACTTCTTAATAAACAGCAGAAATACACTTGGTGAATCTTTACGCTGAGTAATTGCTTAAGCCTTGTAGGGAAAGGTATTTGGTTTATTAAAGCCTGAGCCCTGCTTAGTTTAAGCATCTCCATTGACTCCCAAGGTACCCACAGGAGTACAAAGGAAAGGATTACGCCCACAAAGAAGGCAAATTTTAGGAAAAGAATCAGTTGCTGGAATGACAGAGAAAACATATACGATGAAAACTTGTTATCACAGCAAAGGGAGAGATGGAACGGGCTGTGGAGAAGAGAAGGGAGAGAGCAGGATGCTGTGAGACTGCATGGCCGGCTGGTGTGGAATTCTGGCGGTGGGACGAGGGGAGTTAGGATTTTCTTTGGGCATTCATTCACAAGATGAATATTTAACAGATCATATCCTGTTGGCATGCAGAGGTAAATAGCCTATATGAGCTCCTTCTGTTCGGCTTGACAATACCTTGCTCTTAAATTGCAAAGGAACATCTTGGTTTGAGAAGTGGATTTGATGGGGTGTGGGTGCTAAACCGTTTGGGATTCCGCTCACCGGGACCGCAACGAGAACTTCTGCTGACAAGCAGGAGGAAAAAACATGATGGAGGACGCAATAATAAAATATCTAAGAACTATGTGGTTATGGAAGAATGTGCTCCAACAGAAAAATGCTGGAAGTTCTGGTAGTCGAGGAGCAGCTGGAAGGAGCAACAGCCAGCGCAGGCAAGAGAACACGGGGGAGACGACGGGAGCTGAAGCGTGAGAGGAAGAATTAAAACCCAGTGAAAGGCGAAGAAGCCAATGTCACTAAAGCTGTCATTTTACAGTCATTATTTTGGATTTGCCCTTCTCTTAGCCTTTTTTTTTTTTAAATTTATCCCTAGCCAGAGCCCAGGCATTCAGCTGCACTTATTTGTGTAATGTGCCTTTGCTTGCCTGGTATTCCTGAATGAGACACATACAGGGATGAGGCAGGAGTGGGGGCTGGGATGAACTGCTTTCATTTTCCTGTAAAATATCTATTTTAATGCCTTGCCACCAAAAAATAAACTTGGTGTCAGGCAAACCAGATTGAGGAAGAAAATGTTGAAGGACAATATTTTATCAGTCAGGTTAAGCTTAGCAATATCGGGAGGAATTATAACTAGTTTGGCGTTGGTCTGCAATTCTGCAGTCTCATGTACCTCTTCACAAATTAGTACCTAGTGAAACGGAGAAATGTCGAAGCGTTAGCACAGGGATATCTGAATATCACTGAAATTGTTTGCAGGTTTCCGCTCATTTGCTGCCCATCAGTAATTTCACTTTCTTTTATCAGTGGGAATAGAATTATTAGATTAAGCTACAAGTGGTTTAGTACCCCTAGATTTGAACTGCAGTCAAGTAATAAAGTATTTTTACCATGTAAATGAAAATAATCAGTGGTAAAAATAGTCCTATTTTTTGGTAGGTAATAAAAATTCTGCAAATCATGCTGTCATTAGAAATCGCTTCCGAAGCCATGACTGCAAACATTAGATAATATGGGTGAAGTGATTAGTATCTTGCCTCTGCTCCTTATCTGGCAGGGCCAAAAATACACACTTAAAAATACAGTCTTTGAACATAGGTTTCAGTCCTTTAAACTGATATGTAGAAGATGACCCATCCTACAGAGATGCTAATTTGAGAGCTGGTTGTTTTTAATTACAGAAGCAATACATGTTTTGTTTGGTGGTGCTTTAAAAAAAAATAGAAAATAAAACCCCCACAAAAATATTAACACCAGATTCTGCAGCATTCTTAGTACGGAAATATATAAAAGGTATCCTCCAAAGGTATGAAATTCGAAGTGAAAGATGGAGATTCTGCACTAGTTTTGTCTGTAGAGGGGATGTTGATGGAGTTATTCTAGCAATGCTCTCGCTTGAGGATCACTCTGCCTTGGGAATAAATATGGTTTTTATAAAGGTCTGGAGCTGTGTAACCCCAGCAGTGTCCCAGCAGGACTGACCCGCCGTGGGCATCAGAGGACACGGCGCCAGCTCTGCCGAACTCCCCTTCCCCGTGAATTAGTATTTAAAAAAAAAGTTTTCCCCTTTATCATGGGAAGGTTTTCTTTCTTTCATTTTTCCCTTTTTATCTCTGCGGCCCAGTATTGGTTTCTAAATAAAAGTTTCCTGTGATGGTCTATAATTAGTCCAGTTTGCCCTTGGGATTGACCCCCATCATGAGGATAAACAGCAGTGGTTTATGCCCTGGACAAGCACATTGCTGCAGCACTTGAAGGGAAATCCTGTCCTTGTCACTGTGAGGACAGACAGATTAACGAGTCTGTTATGGGGTGGCATTTCCTACGTTACTGTGACATGACTGCATGTGGCCACATTACTACTGATAAAGTGTTGGTCACCCCGGCAGAAGGGTTTTTATGGCAGAAAATGTAATTAAAAGGTGCCTGAAACGAAAAGGTTCTGAGCTGTGAATTTTCATATGCATAAAAATCAGAATAAGACATTATAAATTTTCTCTGGATGGAATTATGGACTCGATTTTGAGAAGTCCCTGACCATTCCTTTTCCCATTTCTATTACTAAGGGTGACTGCATAATCTGCTTTACCAACCCAGCATCATTGTATCGGGACTAAATAATACGGCCAAAAGAGAAAGCTATTCTGCCATGGTTAGAGTGCTGCTTTATTTTGGTAGCCAAACTGGAAGCATTGACTGCACAAGAGTTATTATTTTGCCGCCTGGTTTTCTTGCTGCTTTGCAATTGACAGAGCATCATTTATCATGCTTCGCATTCCAATTTTTCTTTGCATGTTTTCCAGCTCATCATAACATAATTATGTTTCTGTTTCTTCCAGCCAGGGGCCGATACTTTCTTTTACTAAGACAACAGCTGCACTGCACAACCTTGATGAATCCCCATAAGGGTAAAATCTGTCTGTGGTGCTTGTTTCTGCCTTGGCAACCCAAATGTTCAAGCTCTTTTTTTATGACAAATGCTGTTCTAAAATGCACCCAACCCCGATGCTTCCACAGCATTTCCCCAAATGAGGTTTTATATCATAATTTAGACTTGAAATATTAAACATCCTGGCTGGTTTGTAATTTTAAAAGCTTCTTTTGTAATATTTCTTTTTATACTGTTTATAGGTTCATAAACACTGAGATGTAATTTTAAAGGGCCGTAGTTACTGATGTGCAATTTATTTTTTGAACTAAGATGATTTTATGTGTGAGAATCAGCACAATCTGGAGATCTGCTTTATGGTCCTAAATGGCATCTTAAGGGAGTTTTCGTGGTGAAGATGAGTGATTTCCTTACCTGGCCTCAGTTGGTCCAGCCACACTGCAGTGTAAAGGTAATTATACCAACCTGGCCTATGCAGTGTATTAACTGCTAGTGATGGAAAATGCCGTAAAAGACACACAGTATTTTTATTATTACTTACTGGGATATTTTATTTAACTCTAATTTAGTACTTTCAACCTGAGATTTCAAGGCACTTCAGAAAGGAAGGATAAAATCTTTATTTTACAGGGGGAAATCACCAAAGTAGGGCTTAATACTGGAGGCAAGCGGAGGGCAGAATCCATTCTTAATGCTCCTGATTTAGTTTACCCAGTTGTACCATTACTAGCGCCCATCTCATCTGGAAATCTGTCCCTCAGAGCACTGTGAACAGTAACTTTTTCCGTTGTTAAAGATTAACCAGATTGGCAAGTATAGGGAATATTGTATCCTGGACAAACCCACAGCCTGGAGAACCACATTGTTCAGGGGAAAATTTCCCCTCCAATTTTGCTTTCTGTGCTGATCTCCTGGATGTTACTACTGCTGCCACCATCATTGGAAGATTGGCTTTATTTATATATATATATAAATTACAATAATTCTGTACATGGAGGCAGGAGTTTTAACTCATATGATCAGTCCTATTTACATCTACATGTATCGCGATCTAAGGAGACTTTGGGATATTTGAGCATGAGGATGTGTGTAGCAACATCTCAGTTCTGTCCACCACGTTGGTTACTGATGGAATTGGCTCATGAGAAGAGGTTTCCTTGTGTGGTTTCTTCCTTATAACTCCACGGCAAATTCCGGCAGATTCTGCAGAGATAGATTTTAGCTTTTTTGGTTTTTTTTTCCTTTTCTCATTTATCTTTTGTTTCTTTACTCGGTTCACTCACACGTATTCAGTGTAAGATGTGCATTTTCTTTCTGATTCATGCACAGTAATTACTTCCTAACATCTGCCTAACAGATTTTGTAAGAAAAGTAGCTCTGCAAATATTAAGAAAAAAAAAATTAATGTATGAAATCTTTGAAATCTTTATTACTGGGGTTTGTTATCCACAGCTGACTGGATTCATTCCCAGCCAGGAAGCTGGTTCAGCAAAACAGCTGCATTAGTTATTTAACTGGAGGCCTGATTCTGCTCTTGTTCACACTGATGTAAATCAGGAGTCATACCAGAGAAAATGAAGAATATCCCTAGTGCAAAATGCATGTTGGAGAAAAAGAAGAACAAGAGGATTCTAGCAGATGCTCTGCTGTCCTGGTATAGGCATTAGGTGATATCTTCATGTCTTCCAGAAACCTTATAGCAAAGCTCACCCCTATATATATGCCGAGGTGTGTGTATATATATATATATATATATATATTTCCCGTAGATACACTGTGGTAGCACCAAGTGGCCAACACAGTTAAGGCCCAGCTGTGCTCAGTGCTGCACCCTGATACCATGAATTCACATGGGACTTATTCTGTACTAAGCACCACATGCGTTACTGTTTGCATCTGGTTCATAATTGTTCCCTCTCAGTTATTTAATTTTTACATTATCTGCTACAATTTACACACACTGCAGGAAAACACACTCACTGGTTTACCTCCTAGGCTGAATTAATGTGTGTCATAATTAAGCCAGAAGCACACTTTGAGAAAGGGGATGTCAGATGAGGAGCATTGCGGTGAAAAAGGGGACAGAGCATCCGTTGGCAAAGTATTTCCTATATCAGATGGCAGTGCTGTATCTCAGGACAACAAAGGATTGTTACCAGAGCCTCATGGGCTCTGGAGATGGACAAATTCAGTCCTCAAGGCCTTTAACACTCTTTGTATTTGATCTTATTGTAAATTAGCACCATGTGCTGTTAATAACATCAAAAGTCACAGTATCTAAGAGTTCAGCCCCCCAACCCTCATCCTGTTTCCTCCAACACAAGATATCTGTTATCTCTTGGCTACGGTCTGTGATTCTCATGTAGCAAAAGTATCTGTGGTTTTGTTTGTGCTTCGGAGTCTGCAGTTGCTGTGGGCTGGCACCATCACTTCAGATTGTTCTTACAGTCCTGCTGGTAGGGCTTCCAGAACTTGGAACCCTCCGGTTCACAGCACTATGCTGTGACACCATCATACGTTTATCATTTTTCCTTGTTGACTTTTCCTAGTACGTTACTGAATCTTCTCTGAAGTTACCATAACTTTTAAAATGGAAACCTAAGGTTTGGAGATGTGACACTTTAGGGCACAAGAGGAGACACTCAGCTCCTGGATGGAGATATCAGCGTGAAACTGCATCATTCCCAGGCCTTGGGAGGTTTTAAGGAAGAGAACAGAAGAGGGAAGGCTGCAATAGAAAGACACCCTGCTGCTGCTGCTTCGAAGTGTGTAAGTGTGAACGATTCATTCAGCACAGCGCCCTTGGCCATTCATATCTATCTGATGATCAAATATATTTTTAGTTATCAATCTGAGGTGATTTTTTTTTTTTTTTCACTAGACAATAGCCAACTGTATTGTAAGAGCTGTTGGGAGTGAGCCAGAGAATTTGGCAGCAAGATATGGAACATTTGGGCTTTTGACACTTAGGAACATATGGAAAGAGGTTTGGAAGATTGCCACATGGGGTGTAGCTTGGAAGATGCTACATTTCTTCATCCTTTTTCTGTGGACAGGAGTAGAAGGAATTTTACTTTTTTGAGGGATCCTAATTCCCATTTCCTCTTCTATGATGTACTGCTGCTCTCGAATAACCCTCTATGCTCAGTTACAAGGTTTCAGCAAAATCGGTTGCATCGTCGGAAACTGTAGATGGGTAAGTAAAAGGGTGACAGTATTCCAGATCTCTCAAAGTTTTTACCTCCTAATTTATGAGATCCTTTGCAGATGAATTCACAAAGCTACAGTCCGGCGACTCAGATCATGGGGTGAAAGGGGAAATCTGGTGCCTGGCCTGAGTCAGGGTGTGTGCCATTTGCCAAGGTCTTTGAGGACAAGGCCCTGCTACGTTGTCCGTTCTTGCTCCCTGTGACCACCTATCTCCCCATCACCTTGACACCCATGGATGGATGGACAGCTCAGGCTGTCTGTCTGCCTCTGGGACATGGTTTCATCATTTGGGTTGAGGCTTCAGCACTGTGCTACAAATGCCAGCCACGTTTGGGGCAGCAGGGCATGGGAGAGAGGAGCAACCTCCAGCTCAGTGCTCAGGACTGGATGTGTATGAACCAGGATCGACTTCGTACCACTTTAGGGACACTGCCTCATGCCCATGACGGGAGAAGTCCACGTCTCTCAGAGTTATTGCCTCTGTTTGTCAGAAAAGTGATGGATAGTTTGCTTCATATTTTGTAATCCATGCACCATAAGCACTGCGTAAGGGTTTTTTTTTACTTTAATGCATTTTTTGTGACACAGTTGTGCACCAGGTTGGGGGGCTGCTGAAATTGCAGAATTTATTAGAAAAGACAAACTTGGGTATCCTTCTTAATTTGTGCAATTGACACATGGGCCCTGCAGCTTAGTGAATACTAATTTATCTCTCAGACTGGTAGGAGCACATCACCATCCTGGTTTAGCGGTGAGGGACAAAGACCAAAGAGATTGGCAGGGGCTTGTACTGAGTGACAGGTAAAGTCACAGCAGCCAGCATCACAGTCTTCTTTGGTGTCCTGAATAGTAAATCACCCACCTTTGCCAAGACTCCCTCTGAACAGCAGGATGGAGGCGCTTTGGGGCTTTTCCCTCAATCCCTGTCCCCGATAGCCCAGCTCCGGGCAGGCTGCAGCTCTCGTCCCTCCCAAGTGCTCAGGTTTCCTTTCCTCGAGGAGGAGTTCGAGCGATGGGGAGGAGGTGTGAGCCAACTCTGCCTTCAGCGGGGGCTGGAAACCAGCCTGGGTATGAATTCCCTTCTGGGAATTGGGACACATGCTCAGACCCTGTGGTTTTGTCATAGTCTCAGTGTTTCTTGCCCACAAATTCACTCTGACTTTTTCACTTGCGTTTTCATGTGACCGTTTCTTTCAACACATACAGTCAAATAATGACTAGACAGGGCAAGTTCCTATTATTTCATTGCTAACGACGTGCCGGGGGTCACTATGGTATTTCTAGGTTATGGAAGGGGTAAGCGAAAGCCGAGGAGGTGACACCCAGGAACAGGACGTGATCACGGAGGAACTGGTGACCAGAGCAGAGGAAAGAGCATCTCCTCCAAAGGGATTCAAAGACCCGTGGCAATAGCTCTTGAGGACTGACCGTGCAGCTCAGGAGTGCAAAAAATAAAGGCAAACCCCAAATCATGTGAATGGGCTTTATTTTAGAATGAAACTTCTGCCTTTCTGAATAAAACCTGGGAAAGATTGGGTGAGTCTGGAGCATTTCTTAGCTTCATATCCTGTGGCTGCAGCATTTGTAAGCCAGCTAAAATCTGGTTTAGAATGTTTTTAGTATTTTGCGTCTTCTCACAGAACATACCCTGAGAAACATCATAGTTATTTCTGCTTTCTGTGGCAATAATGGCCCCAAGTTCTGCTATTCTGAGTATGTACTTCCCTTCCTGAGTTTCAGTTTTGGTGTCACCCTAACACAGTTTATCACTAATTTTCTTAGAGAGATTAAAAAGCACTGAAACTATTGCATGGAATAGCATTTCCCCAAACCCTGTCTAGTTAAATGCTTCTTTGCATCTCCATTCCCATCTCTCCTGATCTAAAAGGAGAAAAAATGCTCTTCTATCAGCCCATTCCTTTTGTCTGATTGACTGGTGGCTATCTCAGATCTTCCTTTGTGTCATTACAGTTTCATTTCCAAAGGAAAAAAACTGATGGATGTTGAGCACCTGGATTATGGCATCGCTGCAAAAAAAAAAAAAAAAGGTTTCAGGCTGTGTGTTCATCGGAAATCAGCAGATATTTTGTATAAAAGCATCTGGCAGTGCAGTATAACTCCGTAATAACCACTTCTCGGGGGAGCAGGGGGAAACCCCAGAAAAAAGTCCATAGGTGCAGTCAGAAGCACTGGTGAGTAGTTGACTCAGGGGGCTTTCTTTTGCCTTTTTGGTTTTTTTTTAGAATTTGATGGCAGCCCTTTCATTTAAAACACAGAAAGACCTACAAATTAAGCAACATCTAGTTCCTAATGTGTGAAACTGCAATTTGCATACATCATGGTAGCTGCTGGGTCGGTCCTTATTACCTCTGCTGGAGTGTTAATTTAGCCACAACTTTCTCATTTATTTAAATGAAAAAGCAGCGGGTGGCTGGCATGCCACATTATCTGTCAGGCAACCTGGGAATCAGGTTGACAGAGCCAGAAAGAGATTTCAATTCCGAGGGACCACAGGGGTGCTGCCCCCCGAACCGGTGGTCACCGGTGAGCTCAGGATTGCCCTTGGTCTGCTCTAAAGATCAACACTTATCCTAAGGAAAAAAAAAATCAGTGTTGTATTTGGGCTGACGTAAGAGAACAGATAAGGGGATTAAACTGGAAATGTCTCTGTTTTTTCTGTACCTATGTAG
Organism: Pampusana beccarii; assembly: GCA_013399365.1. Taxonomy (NCBI): domain Eukaryota; kingdom Metazoa; phylum Chordata; class Aves; order Columbiformes; family Columbidae; genus Pampusana; species Pampusana beccarii. The sequence goes on from VWYH01008401.1 coordinate 316,851, forward strand.
CCCAACTTTCACTGTATATATGGATATGATAACCAAAAGATCATTACTGGTTTTAACATGATACAAACAGAATAATCTGCATTTGTAGAGCACCTAGGGTGTCCTGTGGTCCAAGGCCACCTTCAGGGCCTGGATGTGCTCCGGCTCTCTGCCCAAGCCAGTGGATGCTGGAGGGTCCACGTGAGATGTGTCGGGAGGAGGGAGCGATGCTGGTGCCATCACCACCGCAGCCAGCGTGGAGAGACGCTTCTGGACAGCTGATGCCACGTGGATGAACGGGGAATTACACGTGGGAGGTAAAGCAAATGTGAGGTACTAGTCCCCACATTAAAAAATAAAATAACTGAACAAAAAACCCGCTTAATTAAAAAAAAAAAAAACACCCGAGAGAGGTGGTGGATGAACCATCCCTGGAGACATCCCAGGCCAGGCCGGACGGGGCTCTGAGCAACCTGAGCTGGTGAAGATGTCCCTGTCATGGCAGGGGGGGCACTGGGGAGCTGGGAAGGTCCCTTCAACCCAAACTGTTCTGTGATTCTAAATCAGAGGCTGCCTCACGTTCCAGGAAAAGAGCCTGGGGAGCCCCAGGAAATTCCTGACCCATGAGGAATGAAGAGCAGTGGCTACATTGGGGAGTCACCCGTGGGCATGGACAGGAGCATGAAGGCTTCGGTGTTGTACCGCTGTGGAACGACAGGTCTGTGTAAAACCGGGTATTTGTCGGTGGAGAATGTGCCAGAACAAAACTGCAGAGCCACAGCAAGAGTGCCAGAGGGATGAGCTTGGTTCAGCACGTTGGGTGCAGTGTGTCAGCGGCAGCAAAGAAAAGCCATGTCCTGATACCACCCAGGGTTTAACTGAGCTGATGGAGGTCTCTGCTAAAATTCAGCTATGATAATGACTTGGGGGTCTGCTTGTTGAAGCCATGGTGTAGCTTCATCTATGGACAATTTGCATGCACCCACCCAGCAAAACAGGTTTTCTGCTTTCGGATGAACTGTAAATGTTGCGTATCTGTTCCCAAAGTCTTTAGTCTGAAAAATATACCCTTGGGACTGGTCAGGCTTTTGCGTGAAAAGGAGCTGTATTTCCAATAGGTTAACCACTAGCAGTTGAGATTTAGAAGGGAATTTCTTTTTTCACACAATGCCAGAAGGTACTGTATGACTAGTGCCATGCAAAAATGTTCTAAAACATTAATTTCAACACATATTTCCTAAACACAGATATATTCCCATCAGATGTGTCTCTTCTGTCTCTGACACCTACTTCTCGCCATTGTTTTAAAATACACTTGTTAAAAAATCACTCATTTGTTGTATTACCACAGATATTCTTCCCTTTGCCATTAACTTAGCAAAGTTCAGCAAAAACTTTTGTCTTCGCCCACTTCTCAGCCATTAATTTTTATAATTAAAATCACCATGACAACAGATAATGATATCAGAACGAAAGGATTACGACTTAATTACATGAAGAAGGTGAAAACACGGTTGGCTTACAGCAGGGAAAGCTTTTAATACTAGCAAAAAATATCAGGGGTCTGATTCACTGCTGTGTTACTCCGCTTTTGCAATTAATAAAGCGTTGTTGAGAGCTGCCCAGTGGTTGTCCCACTGCAGGATGGGGTGTCCCGGTTAATTCGGTGAAGTACAAGAGAAATATTCAGAATTTTGTGAGCGATAGAAAGGAATTTGTCTTAAAAGCATTAGTGCTTGTGTGGAAGAGCCTCACAATAGAAATTAGCTGAAGAAACACACCCATAACAGAAACATGATTATTGTTATGGTAGCAGAGTGGTTTCATATAAATAAAATTCATAATATAAACTCTCCATGTTAACCATCATGATACTATAGATTGTTCCACACAACAGGAGAATAAGGCAATTTAGGGGATACAGTCCATTTTTATCACAGCTGTGGCATTTCATCAGTTCCCTGTTCCACCTTGGCTCCTGTGAAAACTATAGTATCAGATTGGATGTTTTTGTTTCTAAGATACAGCTGAAGTTTTAATAAGAACAAGCTGGGAGTTTAGACAATATATGTCTTTGTAATCTGATCTATCGAACTTTCTGACATGAATAAACTTTATTCATTTTGATTTTTTTCCTAGTTTTGTTCACAAATGATATGAAATATACTTTTTTAAAAAATTATGTACATCTTGATGTTTTCCCTAAAAATAGCAAATGGCTGTTAGAAGTTGGACATTCCTGAACACTCCCTCTATGGCTTTTGGAAAAACTTTGTAATAAAACCATCAGGCTAAAAATCTAGATAAGGAAACACATTTAATTTTCAGTTTTCTCAGAAGCTATTATGATCAATCAACCAATTAGTACAGCAAATAAATACATTAATGCCATTTAAAAGAGAACATTCCAAAACCGCCTTAATGTCTTCCCCAACTAAAAGTATAGGCTCAACATTAATCAGTTTTATAACCCTAATGTTTGCTTAATCTTTTTTCCATCTTTGCTTAAACATATGGAGGTATAAATAGTGTATTATGGCCCTTTCTATTCCCCTTTAATGCACAGAGTACCAGATCTGCAGCTGATGTAAATCAGTGCAGCCCCACTATCCTGGACCAATTTAGTGGATCTGTTTCTGAGTTACATCAACACAAACAAGAAGATAGTCAGGCCTTATGCCTGATTAAAATCTACAGATAATGCTTCTATTTGGTCAAGAATCCTTATTTTACATACAGCTTCAGCTGTTAGCAATCTAGCAAGGGCAGCAGAGACAATTTGGGGAAATTCCTCTCAGCTGTGGTGAGAGTTGGAGGTGACTTGAAGAGAGTCGATGAGCAACAGCATCTCCTCTGGTTTGGTGCCCAAACCTCAGAGGCTGTTGGGAACCAGGCTGGTTATCCCCTACATTGGAACCGCTCCAGAAGCAGGGGTGACCCAGGGGTGTTTCCACTTGTGCGCCTGTGGCAAGGTCTGTGCGGGTCATGTAACTCTTGAGGTGGGCCAGCAACACGAGTGGTGGCTGTGCCAGCCCACTGAGGAGCCCCCAGCTTCCGAGCACTGAGCCTGGCAGGCAGGGGGAAGGAAAGCAGGGCTGCTGCTGCTCGGATGAGTCCTAACGTGCCCTTGTGCGTGACATTAAAGCAGCTCCTCGCCCCAGTCAGGAGTCCAGCGCAGTGTATTTATAGCCCTGGCACCTCGCTGCTCACCCGAAGGTCTGTGCTGCTCTACCAAATCCGTGTTTCCCCCTCGCAGGCACCTGCTGCTCCCGGCATCGGAAAAGGTACCTATTAAATCTCTTCCTCCCTCAGAGCAGGGCAGAGAAGGGAGTTTGATGGGCTAGGCTGCTGTGTGTTGCTGGGTGTGTGGGAAATTGGCGGGTACGAGTAGTTGAATGTATGTCCTGGGGGACTCATAACAATGCTGGAGAGGTGACGCGGGTCAGCTGTGAGGCAGCAATGTGTTCGGGAGGCTGTAGGACCCTTGTTTAATATCCCTCAGTGCTAAAATTGAAGCCTTCTAAGTTTTTACAGCACCTGCTGTCCAGTTCAAAACAGAAAGGTAGGAGATTAGTGACTAAGTTAGGATGAGAACCACCAAACAATGTCACACTTGGGGTCTGTTTGCAGCTATATGGGAATTGCTGGGAAAACAGAGTCAGTCTGAGGATGAAGAAACTTTGGTGTCTGAGGTCCATGCACGGGGCGGGGGGAACTGCACACCCTGCAGACATCTAGGCTTGCTTCCAGCAAGGAAGCTCAGAGAAACTCTTGCTTCTGCCCCCAATGTGTCCTTATCATCAAGGGCTGAATATTTTTAATATGGGGATTCAGTGGGGATTGCAGATTTAGACGGTATGGAATACGTGTGTTACTGCAGGGGCTGTTTTGGAGGGGGTGCTGTGTTGTTACCATGGGTTCCTCTGAATTTTCTTTTCCATGGGTGTGGACATACCCAGATGTTTGCCTGCTAGTGACTGAAATTGAAACTAGGAAAATTGATGGGGAAGGCTGGGTCTGAACTGTAGCTAATGGAATGCTGACGTCAAGTTATTAGGGTTTGCGACTTGCAATTTATTAATTTCACTGCTGAGTGACAGCAACATTAAAGCTTTTACATACTAGCATTTGCTCACGAAAAGGATATATGCTTCAGAGTTTTATAGAAATATTAGCAATTAGCGCTCACAATGTTTTGTTGTAAAAATGCGAAGAGAGCCTAGTTCGCATCAAGTTATTAAGTTTCTTTTAATTGTGATACAGTCTAATTTACACTGTATGATGTAATTGTTCCAGAAAGTAAGCCTTTCCTATACTTGCCACTATGTATAAAGAAATGCAAAAAGAGAACCTCCAAGACCTTTGCCAGGCTGCTTAAAGAGCTACTGAAAACATTTTAGAAATATGTTTTCCTTCTGCTAGCATCTATCATTGGATATGTAAAAAAACTTGTGCATCGTCCTTTTTTTTTAATGAGCGTTTTGCCATTTCAATTAGTTTTGATATGTAAGAAAATAATCTGCACATGTGAACTGTGAAGTTCTGTATGTACATATTTACCTTCTATTCTTCTCATGTAATTAATGCACATAGCTGGCTCTAAGTCGGATTTGTTTACGGACGTTTGTTTGTGAACAGAGCCACATCCATTTTCTACTTTAATTGTGGGATTCTTTGGACTGACTTCACTGAGCTTTGAATCAGAGTAAGATTAAGGTCAGGTAAAGGCGTATTTGAAAAGATGGCCCACTGGGTCTTTCATTTTCAGCTTCTTTGATTTTTTTTTCTTTTTTTTTAAATGAATCTATAACAGTTTAAAGAAAAAAAGTATGCCTGGTATTTGCTGAGATAGGATCAATATTAATCCAATCCCACATCTAGGCCTCTGTCTTGGCAGTAAATGGAGCTCAAATTGTCAAATCTTTCCGGAATCATAAACTACCCAAAGGCTTTGAAAACTGATCAAAGCATCTTCAGGTCTCCAATGGTCAAATGTGCTCCCAGAGATGGTTTCTGAAGCTTTGCAGACTGCTTAAAATCTCACTGTTAAGTGTCAAGCTTCTCCTAGCCCAAGAAGCCCTGTTAAGTCCCATTTTATTTTTGTTTCAAATGAAGAGCAACAAAATGAGAAAGAAAACAAATAAGCTGCTGATGAAAGGACGGGCTGTGCCTGTCGTAGTCTGAATGGAGGTGGTGTCTGTCTCTGTTGGCAGTGTGATGCTTACAGCAGCAGGGATGCAGGGATGCGCGCAGGGGACCACGGCACTGACACAACTGTCTACATCTCCAGTAGCAGGTCATAGGTCAGCAGCGTGTCTTTCTGCACTGAGAACCTCCTTTTTACAGCATTTGCATGCTGGAGCCTGCTAAGAAAGCTCCCAGGAGCACACCCAGCAGCACACAGCGAGTGCTGGCCCGTGCTTGGGTACGGGGAGCCCTGAGCAAGCTCCTCGGTGTCAGATGGTGTGTGGAAATAAATACAGGGGCTGGGGGAGAAAAATAGTTAAAATCTCTCTCAGAAGGGCTGTCATACTTTATCTTATATAGGCCAATGATGTAAATTTGATTTGTAGTGTTCACGGTTTCCAAACCTCAAAATTCCTCCTTTCCTGCCAACAATAAATCAGTTTGGATCACCTGAGAGGTCTGTGCTGTGGGGCTGATCGGGGAGATCCACGGGGCTGAGCAAGGAGAGTTCTTTCTCTGGCTTTAATGGAAAGGAGATCACATCATCTGGCAAATCTTTTAAAACTGCCCAAGCGATTAAAGGCTGAAGTTTTACATTTAAAGGAGTTGCAAACACTTCAGTTCCTAAATTGTGTAGTGAGCTTAAGTAGGACTTGAATTTTTAAGTTAATTACATGCCTTTGAAAATCTGAAAATCCTAAATCTCTATGTAACAAGCAGCTGACAGAAGAGGGAAAACTTCAGGAAAGGTACCCTGGCTGTTAATAGTTGTGGTGGTTCTTGAGACTCATCCAAACCCTAAATGTCTAATTGTCACAGAAAACCATTTATTAGACACACTTACCCGTGTGCCCTCTCAAACCATATAGACGTAAATTTCCTAAAAAGAATTGGATGTTCTTCCACTTAATGCTGTGCCACAGGTTTGTGTATTTTACCTAGATAGAATGGATGAAATAATTCAAGAAATAAGATCTAAGTTAATGCAAGAAAGTGTTCCATGAACCCGTGAGTGACCTTTTCAGCACAGATCTCTAGCCCCAGACTAGAAATTTTTCCCAGTCTGACCACCAAGAACTATTTTTTAATCTTCTCTTTTCAGCCAGTTGGGCATCTGACTTACATTGATTTAGTCTGTTGATTTCATCACAATTTGTTTCTAATGATATCGCGCAGGACCATATCAGTAACTTCACTCAAGACAAAGTATCTTATTTATCCCCTATTATCTCTGAAAAAAATAAAGAAAATTAGATTGGATTGTCACAATTTGTTCTTGATAAATAGGTGCTATAGCTGCTTTTATCACCTTATTGCCCTCTAAATTCTTATAATTCAATAATGTAATAATTTCTTTTGGCATCTTTCCAGGTATGAGAATTGGGATAATAGGAACTATAGATATAGGAACATCTATAATTCCCTGGAAGCCGCCTTTCTATATCTTATTATATCTTTTCCTTATATCAAGATTAGCATTATTATTTGCCCTTCTTGAGCACTGCGGGATCGTTTTGCACATTTTAAAATCTTGATCTTAAATGCCAGCACAGCTTTCATAATTAAACCCCGAGATTATAACATTATCATCATCTGGGTGCTGATTTCTGCCTCGCTGTGGCTGTCAGCCAAATGTCATAACGCATACAATTAACAGATTTGCTTCTCTGCTTCCTGATAACAAAGGGAGCACAAATAATTCATAGGCAGAGGCACCGGTGCTTTGATGTGACTGAACTCTGATCCTTTCAGCACCTGAAGGGAGGCAGGCTGAAGACAGAGCAGCCTCATTAAGGAAAAAAAAGAGGAAAAGGGGGAGGAAAAAAAAGAAAAAATAATTTTTAAAAGGAAAAACAAAATTAAAAAGCAGTGGAGGATGCAGGAGGTGCCCCCATGCTGGGTGCTGTGACCTCTCCTGGGCCAGTTCCCACAGCTCCCGCCCTCCCACCACGGTGCAGGAAAGAGCGAATTCCTTGTGACTGGGGGAAAAGACAAGAAAAATCTATGTCCCAGACAAAATAATGTCTCTAATTACAAGGTAGCTTTTTTTGTTGTTTTCCCAGAGGTTAAGGGAAATTCCTGATGTGCTGCTTCCATCTGGTTTACAGTCCCTTTGCACTGGGGCGGTTCAAAGAGGCTGCAGCGTAACCGAGAATCGGGGACAGCATTTATTTATAGTTTGATAGCCTCATAAAAGCTGGAGAGCTGAGCTCACAGCAGTGTGCTTATTTATGTTTTGAACTGCTCATGCAGCAACCCACTGCCTAGCAAAACGTATGCTGTAGCTCCTGCATAAAATTATATATGACTCTTCATGAGGTTCATGACACAAAGGGGAAAAAAAAAAAGTGAAATTAGACTAACAAAATAGCTAATATAAAAATTAAAGTAGCAGCCAGAACTGGAGGAAAATTAACAGCCCAGCTCTGAAATAAAGTAACGTCAGTTGAAGATTTGCACTTGAATCAATTTTTCACAATAGAAGAAAAAAATATCCAAAAACTCTGAATAAGGCAATAACTCTGATTTCACCTCCTGGTGACATTACAAAGGATTTGAGCCTTGCACTGGAGGTTTTATAATGACAACCCAGCCTCTGGCACGATCTCAGTATAGTGTCTCACTGCAAATTATATTTGTATCACATTTATCCTTTCTTTTAATATCAATGTACCATCTTTTTTCCTCTGTAACCCAGAGGGGAAAGCGAAGCAGCACCATTTCATTATTACCCTTTAATAGTCTTTCCAGTGATATAAAGAAGAATATTAATATCCTTCCAATGACCTCACCTAAACACCGCTAAAAGCCAGGAGGGGAGCGACAAGTTTGTAGCTAATGCACAGGGGTGAATTTCTGAAGTTAATGGAAGAATTTCACCCCTGGGTTTTAATCTTTTTTTTTCTTTTTAACCTTTTAGCTTCAGTTTCCTCAGCTGCAGGATGGAGAAAGTCAACTAGCATGCAAGCTGGCAGCACAATTTTATTGAGTGCAGTCCAGTCAGGAGCTTGGTGTGCCGTCAAAGCAAGGAGATGAAGAAGGCACATTATTATAGAATCACAGAATCATTTTGGTTGGAAGAGACCCTCAAGAACATTGAGTCCAACCGCTAACCCATCCCAGCACTACCCCATGTCCTGAGAACCTCATCTCCATCTGTCCAACCCCTCCAGGGATGGTGACTCCACCACTGCTCTGGGCAGCCTGTTTTAATGCCCAGCCCTTTCTGGGAAGAAGTTTTTCCTAATATCCAAATTCTGTCTTTTTGCATGTTGAAGGTAACCAAACCCTGAGGTGGGTGAAGAGGAGGTTGTAGGGTTGTAGGTGATCCTGACTGCGAGGTGGAGACTCCTTGCACAGTTCAGCCCAAGGAGGAGATGATGGTTGGGTACGTGGCCAACAGGACTAGGGAAGTGATTGTCCCCCTGTACTGGGAACTGGTGAGGCTGCACGTTGAATCCTGGGGTCAGTTTTGGGTCCCTCATGACAAGAAAGCCCTTGAGGTGCTGGAGCGAGTTTGCCCCCTTGTGAAGGGGCTGGAGCACAAGTGTGATGGGAGCGGCTGAGGGAGCTGGGGGTTCAGCTGGAGAACAGGAGCTGAGGGGAGACCTTCTGATCTCTGAACTGCCTGAAAGGAGCTTGGAGCCAGGGGGGTCGGGCTCTGCTCCCCAGGAACAAGCGCCAGGAGCAGAGGAAACGGCCTCAAGTTGCACCAGGGGAGGTTGAGGTTGGATCTGGGAACAATTTCTTCCCCAAAGGGCTGTGGGGCATTGGAACAGGCTGCCCAGGGCAGTGCTGGAGTCACCATCCCTGGAGGGGTTGGACAGATGGAGATGAGGTTCTCAGGACATGGAGCAGTGACAAGGGTGGGTTAGTGGTTGGATTTGATGATGTTGAGGGTCTCTTCCAACCAAACTGATTCTATGGACCAGCTCCAGGAGAGGGGAGGCCACCCCATGAACTTCTCCCAAGCTGGATGTAGCTCTGCTGCTGCTACTCCAGGTGAGTCTGCTTTAGCAGATGGGTTGGACTAGATGATCTCCAGAGGTTCTTTCTAACCCCAACCATCCTGTGATTCTGTGATCCTGGGGAGGATGCCCAGGGCAAACACACCAGAGACCACCCTGCACATGGTGCAGATGGGCAGTGCCCTTCATCATCTGGGTGGTGAGTGGAGGACTTACCCATCCCATAATTTGTGCCTAAACGTAGTACATAAATGGCATTAGCTCTGTTGTGCTTTACGATTCCTGTTGCTAATGTCTAAATGATGAAAGAGAGGAGAAAACGGCTGTGAGCGCGTTGTGCCAGATATCCTACTCGCTATTAAATGAACACATAAAATTCACAAATCTGCTGAACAGTGTAATCAAAGACAAAGTGGTGAGCCCTTAAGAAAGCTAAATTAACAGTGAAAGAAAACTTAAAGGTGACCAGCAAAGGAAGTGAAATCATAACTCAGTTCTACATACTGCTTCTGCCTGATGTCTACAAAAGCCTGGGAAAGATGATGATGATTAATCATCTCACTTGTTCTTCACATTAAAAATGCACATTTTGTCCATTATGGAAAAGCCGGAGGATATGTGAGGCTCTGACATCACAAAAGAGAGAGAATTTGATCATTTTGGAGGAAAAACCCTGACTAGTCAGATTGTTAAACAGGATTGGGGTCTTGTTGGTCGTTATTAACACTTTCATCAAGTTGCGGAGTGAACAACCTGGTTAAAGACACTATAGCTCATCTGCGTTAAGATATGTGTGCTTATAATATACGATCTATGAGATATGGTGTGGTTCCTTTATCAAAAAGCAGTGCAGATCAAATATTACAAGGTGATAAAGTAACACAAGGGGAAAACAATAAACTGGCCACTAAGTATAATGTAGGATTAAAATAATGAACATTTTCTATCTCATAAAAGGCTCTACTGACTGTAAAGACTGCTCCAGATGCAGTTGATGCAGGATTAAGGCGTATGTTTTCTCATTTTCATTTCAATGTAGCCAGGAAAAAAAAAGTCTAGATTTCAGAACTACCATAATTTTATTTTTTGTATTAAACTGACTGCCTTTGATTCTTCTCTTTTTTTTTTTTTTTTCTTTAAGAAGTGCCTTAAGACCTCAGAGCTTGGCCCACGTTCAGGCTGTGAAATTAATGTTTTGTCTTCCAAATCCATTTTTAAAATCTGGTAATAATCCAGATTCATTTCTCAGGTGTATTGCTTTTAGTTCCAGATTTGGAATATGGAAAGAACTGATAAAATCAAGGAAATGCTAGTCTTCAAGCATGCCTGCCTTTTAATTTAGCACTCAAGGTAAGGAATCTCTGTAATTTGCTAAAACAGAATGATTATTTCAAAAAAACAACTGAACAGCTAAAAGAGAAGGTCTGAGATGGATTATATAGCTGTAGGTTTTCTTTAAGCCCGGGAAATAACTATAATATTTAAAGAAATGCATTTCCAGAACTGTCTCATTACTACATTAGAGACAAAAACCGTGTTAAGGGCTGGTATCCTTCAAGCGATGGGTAAATGTCATTCTCCCGTTGACAGCTCTACCACTGCACCTCGCATTCTGCAGCTTGCTGAGCTGAAAGCCTGAGAGGTTCAGTAAAGGACCCCCTCAAAAAAAGAAAGTTAAAAAAAAAAGAAAGAAATGGCCCCATGAAGTTCCTTCTGTTTTCCCTCGTAAATAAAAATAGAGGGAGTATGTGAATAATTACAGTTTAATTAAAAATCCCATTTGAGCTTACAGTAAGTGGAACCAAAACTCTGGGAATCTGCAGCACTTAAACATCCTGCTGAGGAGCAGGAGGAAAGCTGGTCCCTATTTACTAATCCTTTACTTATCCCCGAGCAAACCAGCAGCAACGCTGTAGAAACCAGTAACCTACACTTTGGAGTGAAAGAGAAAAGAATCTAGAGAATTGGACTGAGTTGCTTCTTCCCAGTTCCACCACCACACATCAGGGGTGGAAGATGTCTCTGCTCACAATGTTGTCTTGGAGAGAAATCCTGGTAAAGTGGGGCACAACAGAGACAAATCCATTGGTACAGCAAGGAGGCAGCAGCTTCTGGATGGTTTTGCACAGGGCTTTTGAATAAAAACTGCTCTGCAAGCTGGTAGCCAAGCCCGGTGGTAAGGCAGAGTATTAAACATCCATAAGTCCACTTACGTCTCCGTAAATCCAGGGATCTTGGTCATACTAATGGCTTTATTTCCCCACTGCCTTGCAGAGGTGTAGATCACTGTAAAAACTAAAGAGATAAGTCAGACTAACGTGGTTCCATTTATCTAGTCTTGTAAAACCCTTTTCTGAAGTCTCTGCTTAGGCAAACCTCCCAGTTTGAGAGGAGCTGTGAGCACTGAAAAGGCACCGCTCTGTTCCAGCTGTCTCGCCTAAGGGGCTGTTGAAAATATAATGTACTTTCAGCATCTAAGCAGTGGATTAATGTCCTTCAAGTGCATGTGAGAGCCAAAAGTTGAACAGCCAGGGGACTAAGGGCCTGATCTGGAGTTTATTGAAGACGGTGGAAATCTTCCCCTTAATTTTAATAGACTGTGGGTCAGGATCAGGGAAAGGATGGAGAAGGCAGCTGGAAAACGCTGTTTTGGAGGAAAGCCTGTAATTTTCTTTAAATAGTTGCAAAACTTGTGTGTGGGGTTATTGAATATGGAAGATCGTTTGAAGTATTGATTTTTATATTTTTGTTTTGGACACCTTGAGCCTGAGACCTCACCATAATTTTATGTAGTTTTTGTGCATTACTGATTTATATAACACCCTACACAATGGTTATCTTTTGATATTAACAGCAATATTCATTTGTCCAATACGTAGTTCTTACTGGACAATGTTATGCTTCTACCTCTAGAAACATTCCTGATGAAGACCTTGAATTCTGAGGACATTTAAAACCAGGACGTTTGGAGATCGACCATGGATCGTAAGGCTGAGGAGAAAAGAAGGCAGCGCCATAGCTTGACGTTATTGGAACAAGTGAAGAGGATGAAAGAATCAACGGAGATCGTTGATGTTGTGCTGGTTGCAGAAGGTGAGAAATTCCCCTGCCATAAGGTGGTGCTGGCTGCCTTCAGTCCCTATTTCAAAGCCATGTTTACCTGCGGTTTGGTTGAATGCACACAGAGAGAGGTGGTGCTGTACGACATCCCCGCAGAGAGCGTGTCGGTGATACTCGACTACATGTACAGCGCGGATTTGCACCTCACTAATCAGAATGTGCAGACTGTGGCGCTTGCTGCCTATTTCATGCAGATGGAAGATGTTTTCAGTGTGTGTCAGAAGTACATGATGGACCATATGGATGCTTCCAACTGTGTGGGCATCTACCAGTTTGCAAACCACATCAGTGCAGAAGATTTATCGGATCAAGCGCGGAAATACTTATATCAGCATTTTGCTGAGGTGAGCTTACAGGAAGAAATATTGGAGATTGAATTCCAGCAGCTGTTGACTCTCATAAAATCAGACGATCTGAATATTTCCAGGGAAGAGAGCATTCTGGACCTTGTCATTCGATGGGTCAAGCACAGCAGAAAGTCACGTGCGGAGCACCTTATTGAGCTCCTGAAGCAAGTGAGACTGGTACTTGTCAGCCCTTCCTTTCTCGTGGAAGCCCGGAAAAGGAACACGATGATCCTGTGCAATTCAGAATGCAATGATCTCTTTGAGGAAGCGCTGAAAACCATCAGGCTATCGAGCCAACCTTCTCTCAGCCTGCGGTACGGCATGGAGACTACCGATCTCTTACTCTGCATCGGCAACAATTCTCTCGGCATTAGGTCAAGACATGCGAGCTATGCAGATGCCAGCTTTTGTTACGCTCCGGCAACAAAAAAGACCTATTTCATTCCCTCTCCAAAGTATGGAGAGGGCTTAGGATGTGTTTGCACTGGTGTTGTCACTGAGAATAATGAGATTATTGTGGCAGGAGAGGCAAGTGCTGTCAAAATGTCTAGACAAAAGACCAGGAACATCGAAATTTATAGGTGTGTACCCTCTGTCTGAAAAATCCCAAATTATTTAAAAATTTCAAATCCAAATGATGTTTCTGAGGACAAAAGACGACCGTTAGACAAAGCGTTCTTTACTTGAAAGTTTCCCAAAGATTTCAATTACTCTAATCAATTTGTCACAACTGATCTTTATGGCGCAACGAATTATATACATACAACCAAATCCTGATGCCTTTCCTCCTGAAAGAAGGAGGATTTACTGTAGTGGCATCTCTGTGTATGTGAGTGTGATTAGATCCTACATCAATGGGTGTGGAGTTGATATTCTGCTTACTCAAATCTCAGCGTTTTCGTAGGATGCTCTTTTTTAGGTGATTAGCAGGGGGAAATGAGTCAAGCAAATGACCCAAGGAGTCCAGTAAGGCAGAGATAACACACTTGTCTCTTAATGTGGATAATAATACTTCAGAGATTAAAGGATAATGATTGATGGCTTTAAGCCCTCATTTTGTTGTTTTTTTTTTTTTTTTATTCCTGTCTTTTTCAGATGCACGTATTTTAAAGAAAACCAGACATTTTCTGGATTAAAGACAACATTTAAAAATGGTAACAGCATTTTCAAATACAGATGCCTAAATTTAAGGAAGCAAACTCATACTGGGGCAGAAGTGCCCTTATTTTCACCAGTGCTGAGCTCTTACTCTTCCCACTAACTTCAGTGGAAACTGTGATTGAACAGCACATGCAGAAATAAAGGATTGCTTACCTTAATTAGGATCTAATACATTTGAAAGGAAGCCTGAAGTTAGGATTGCTCGTACTAAAAATGCTTGATATTGGTAAAAAATTGGGCTCAACCTCATAACTTCTCCGTGAAGGAGAAAGTTCCTCTTGTCATTGTATTATTGTCTGAATAAACGCTGACGATGAAGGGGGTAACATTTCCGAGCAAGCTGATGATGTAGATGAGGTTCTCAGGGACATGGTTTAGTGCCAGTGTTGGGCGAATGGTTGGACTCAATGACCTTGAGGGTCTCTTCTAACTGAAATTATTCTATGATTCTAAGAACAAGGGCACTTACAGCTTTGGATTTTCCTACAGATACCACCAGCGAGGAAACCAGTTTTGGCACAGCCTGTGCACCACTCAGCTCCGTGAACTCTATGCCTTGGGCACTATCCATAACGATCTCTATGTCATAGGAGGGCAAATGAAAGTGAAAAATCAGTATGTGGTCACAAACTGCGTGGAGAAGTATTCCATGGAGCAAGGCGCCTGGAGAAGCACGGCGCCTCTGCCAGTCCCCTTGGCCTGCCATGGGGTGGTGACGGTGAGGAACAAACTCTACGTGCTGGGTGGATGGACACCACAGGTTAAGAAATGTCCCAGTTATTTTGGTTTTCTGTTTACTAACAAGCAGTGTCATGCAATTTTATGGTGCTTTTTTTTGCATTGGAAAAGTACATCTGTGATAGCAGCAGAGTGAATTGCTCACATTCCTCTGATTAAACATGTTTTGTAGGAAAACCAAACAGGGTGAAGAAGAAGAATACCTGTCTTATGCCATCCTCACTGTAAATACCACCTTCTGGAAGGGCAGTTCTTTCACAGAGATGTGCACAGTGAGCAAGAGTTTAAAATACATCTCCTGTGTCAATATGGGTTCCAGCCTTTCCTTATTTTCCATTCTCTTAATTTTTCTAGGTGTCACTAAATGGTGGTATTTAAATCATACAGGAGCCCTTAACTGAGCCCTGTCTTCAAAACATGTGTACACAGGTAATTTTCAGTGATAATTTATATATTAAATTAAAACTTCACCTCAGTTTCTCAGGAAATCTTTTCAGTTAACTAGGGTTCATTTATTTTATTATATTTTAAAGGAAAAGCCAAAGCATTGTCTGGAAAACAGACTCCTCTTAATCAGTCCATTTTGTTGTTTCATTTGCATTGCTTGGCTATATGAAGTTTCAACAGGAATTTTCAGCAGGGCCACAGATACCACCTTCAGTCATACAGGGAATATCCAGAACTCCGCTTCAAGGAAGGAGGATGTCAGGGGCAGTGTTTGCTCTCTCCAGTTGCCCCCAGTGCAAAAGATCTTTTTTTAAGAGCACAGCCCATTCATATTTACTGCTCGGCGCAGTTTAAATTTGAGCGTGCAAGATAAAGCCCCACATTTACTTGACAATAAAGTAGAGCATCTGTAATCCTTATTGCTGACAGCAATATGTTCAGACTGTCATTTCATCTCATTGGTTTGTGTTCTTTCGAAATAAATAACCATTCGAAGTATTTAAAAGTAGAGATGCATTTGGCAAACAAGATTTCCACCTCTTTGGATATTTTGAGTGCAGGAGTCCCCAGAGGAGAAAACAGAAAGATCAGAGAGTATTTCTGATACTGAAACAAGACAGCAAGGACACCTTGCTATTTAAAGAATTAAAATATGAAAACATTTAATGTAGAAACAATCTGTCTATAGAAAAACTTGAACTGAAAGATATGTCATATTACAAAGATAGATGTTGAAGTCAGACAACCAGCTTTGTCATCCTTAATAGTTCTCCAGAACAGATTGTAAGGGGGAAATGTGGCTTAGAAACACAAGTTGGGAATATTGAGAAAAGAGTGGTTTAAAAACAATAGTACAGGCACCTTGAAAACACCTAAAGGGAATACCTGCCAGCCAGCACTATCACTAACAATACATGGGAGTCTGAGTTTATATAGCAATAGGCTTGAGATGAGATGAGCAGATTAACAATAATTAATTAAAAACCATAGCTTTGTAAGATTAGGGCGTAGCTGAACAGATCAGAACAAATCAGCTAAAGCTCTCCAAAAAGTGCTTAAAGACCAGCCCTGCATTGTGCTGGATTCTTCTGGTACCGTGTATCTCCTGCACTCCCCATCAGATGCAGTGATTTTATCTGTGGGATCCCCCAGCCGCATCGAAATAGCAAATTAGTTTGTCAAGCCAGGAGTCGTCCCTATGCTCAAGCAGCACTGAATGTTCTGTCAATCCTGAACAAACACTAATGATGTGGCATTGACAGAGTGCTGTAAACGCGTGTGTCCGCTACAGGACAGAGATAAATACATGTTCCCTTCCCACTTGGGCGTTGCAATTGAAACAAGACGAGACAAAGTCAAGCCAGGACATAAAATGACAGCTTAGGAGGGCAAGGGCTGGACTCGCAGCAGCATCGCTCTGGCTCAGCCTTGGTCCAGGCTCTCTGATGCCAGCGGAGTCAAAAACCCAAGTGACCCTTCAGACAGAGAGAAGGGCCGTTGAGTGTTACGGTTTCTGTACCTAAAGAGCACCCTGTG
This sequence comes from Pampusana beccarii, assembly GCA_013399365.1. Taxonomy (NCBI): domain Eukaryota; kingdom Metazoa; phylum Chordata; class Aves; order Columbiformes; family Columbidae; genus Pampusana; species Pampusana beccarii. The sequence continues at coordinate 333,334 of VWYH01008401.1, forward strand.
CTCTCTGAGGTGAACATGATCACAAAAATGAGGCAGGGTGTGAATTTAGAGCACGTCAAATGGTGCCTGCTCCTAAATATATACTTATTCTGTGTCGAAAACACGCATCTTACACCTCTTTCAGTGAATAAATCAGTGTTTCACACTTACGACAAAGAAAAAGCATGCCCCCGGGCACTCACAGGGAGTAACTGAGGGGCTATATATTCACTTTCTAGTTTGTCTCCTGCTATCTTGTCCATTACATCAGTGTTGGAAAGGCCTTTCGGGAAAGAAAAATAACAAGCAAAGCAAGCACACATAAAACATCACAAGTAGGCAAAATAGTTCTCTCCTCACTACTATTAATACATCTCTCTATGTGAAACCTTTCATGCTGAAATATTTCAGAATCCTCCCCCCCCCCAGCCAACTGCTTATATTCAAGAGCATCGTACCCAGAAAACATAATCTGAGTTTCCTGCATCACATTAGACGGGCAGAGAAAGGGGAAGAAGATTAGAGAGAACAAGAGGAGTAGGAGTGAGTATAAAAAGAGTATTTATGGCAGCGAAGATGTAGTGGGGGGTGAGGAGCTCGTTATGAAAACTATTGAAGGAGAAGTTACAGTGGTTGAACAACATTACTCTGGTTAGGCTGACTAAATAAATGTGCAAATGGCTTGAGAATAAGTTATATATATTTACAGGCCTGAGAAAGGCCAGCAAAGCACCTCACTGAGACTCGCAGGACAGTCTGAGTAACAGTGGGAATAGATTTTAACCTTCCGCAGGAAGCAAAAATGTTCTATAGAATGGTTTTCCTTCTGTTATGATTAGGACTTTACAGTGACCTTGTGAAAAGAGGCACGTTCTGCCCAGGAATGGGTTGTTATTACCCAAATAAGCTTTATTTCTGCAGAACGGAGATGCCCTCGTGTTCATCTGCCTTCCACCACGTCCTCCCAGCCGCAAGTCATGGGTGCTCTTAAACCCTACTGAGTATGAATCACTTTGCAGCCATAATTGATGTGTTTATGTTATTTATCTGCTTGGCTGTCTGCTGTGATTAATTGCATGCAGGCGCGTGCAGAGGGCTCCAAATGTTGTATTATCCTATGGCCGTCATATTTCATACAGATGGATCTGCCTGACGATGAGCCGGATCGATTAAGTAACAGAACGTTTCGGTATGACCCAGCCCAAGACAAATGGACAGAAGGCGCCCCAATGAAGTACTCCAAATACCGCTTCAGCACAGCCGTAGTCAACAGCGAGATTTATGTCTTGGGTAAGAGGAAACAGATTTTTAACGGATGGCATCATGACTTTTTCTTCTTTCCAGCAATTTGCCTCTGCAAAGTGAAATGTCTCACCCTTTGTTACGTACCATAGGACAAACTATGTTGGACTAAATGGATAGTGTTTTTCTAGAGTTATTTTTCCCCCCACATCATTTCTTCCTTCCTGTAGATTAAATTAAGTGAACATGTAGTGTTCTGGATTAATGTAAGAAAGATATTTCATTTTTTAAACTACTTTTATTTGGAGTATCAGAGCGTGTTACAAATAATAATAATGGATTTTAAAAGATGTGTAAAGGAGCTTTGTTAGCACCATTTCACAGGTGAGCAGTGCGAAGCTAAGGAACATACCCAGCACAATGAAGGAACGGCATAGGGAAAAAGATAATTGGGATTTCCCGGTCAAAACCAACATCATTTGTGGATTCTGATAAAATTCGAATTTTAATTTTAATTTTTAATTTAATTTTAATTTTAATCTGGCTGATGTGGCACTTGATTACACAGATGGCATTCAGGAGAGAATGGGAATGGGAAGAACGGAGGCTGGTAGCGACAGGCCAAAGAACAGAAACTGTCATTAGGTTGGTAAAACCATTGCAGGCTCTTCAAAACTGTGGATCCCTCAGGCATCACCCTGCTTCATAAGGAATGTTGGGCGCTCTGGGAGTCTAGAAGGATGCTGTCAAGGGCAATTTGTGCAAAAAGACATATTCTGAAGAGTCTCACAGCTTGTAGGTTTTCCTCATGTCGTGATCTCAGAGATGGCTACACCCGGGTGTAATGACTAAGTTTTTGTGCTACAGATGAGACAAGACTTTCATGGAGTCTCCACCATTGCCACTTACACCCTTTCTCACTCCAAATGGGGGTTCCCTGGGGTGATGTGTGTGCACAGAACTCGAACATCTAACAGGCTCCCATGGAACCGCAGTCATGGGACACTGAGAGAAGGGGTAATTCAGAAGCATGCTTGATGGTATTGCTTAGATTCCTCCAAGCATTACCTGCTTTTCCTATCATATTTGTTCCTTACGTGGTGCACTGTCTCCATGGGCTTCCTCCAGTCTGTGCCCATCTAAGAAGATCCACTGGGGCTGCTGGGGGCGGAGGAAGGAGAAGGGGAGAAAGAAGGTGGAAGCAGGTAAATGCAAGCTGTCGTCTCCGTGCCACGAGGACCAAGTCCCTCTTCTCAGAAATAAAAACATGAAATAAATCAATATATAGGTCTAGTTGGGTACAGAGAGTAGTGCTGCAGACAGATGAGACTTCTTTCAAGCAAGTCTTGAAAACAAAGTCCTTAAACAAGGTTTGTTGGCTGTTTCAGACAGGATCTCTGTCTTCCTGTACAGCTCATACAGGTGTCAGCACATTCAGGATTAGGTGGGACTTTAGAGCAAAAATAAAGAATCACTGCAGAGAAAGCTGATCCTCTCTGATGTCTGTGATGTGTGAATGTAATTTCTATCACAAATATGAAGCAAAAAGATGGACCAGCAGCTTTGAATAAGATGCAGTAGCACGCTCTTTGAGATACATGTCTAATTTTTGCTCTCGTCCATACAGGTTTAAATTGGTAGTAACCAGTCTGCTGATCTCAGTTGTGTTGTGTCCGACTAGCTTTGTTCTAACCCAGATCAGAATCTGACGCTTAGCCTTTGAAGTGTTAATTTCTGAAAAGTCCCATTGGCACAGAACATAGAGTACACAGTCACTGTCCCAAACCTCTTCCCAGCCTAATTGCCAACTCCAGCGTGTAAAACCCTAATGACTTAAATGGAATTATTCTCAAGTCATACTGATGGAAGGAAAATGAGAAATAGATCAGAGTTTTGGGTGTGAGTAACAGCATTGTTCAGAAACCTGTACCATGTGTCTTAATCAGCAATCTTGCAATATAATTGTCTGCTTTTTGTGTAATGTTCCTAGAGAATCTTATGCTATTTATACAATGTACATAATCCTCGTAAGTAAATGAACAACATTTCCTAAGGCTCAAAATCCTTTCTCCTATTCATCCCGTTTGATTGGTCTTAGCTCTTTCTCTCCATATTTTCCCAGGAACATAACTATATTCATTGGAAAGCCCAATAAAGAGCAGTATTGTGTTCTTAATGACAGAGGCAATTGAGACACTTTTGGAAGAAAACCAGATGGGAGGGCTCTATTTAAGGTCATGCATTTTAATCTCTTGCTTAAAAAAAATATCCTTTCCAGCTAAGTCTCTGAAAACTTATTGCAGCCAGTGTATAAATTGGGAAAATTTATCCAAATGAATCCATTTGAATGCCATATTCATTAGCTTGCATTAAAACACGTTCACTAGAACTACTGTCTCTGAAATACAGGTCACTGGTAAAAAACGTTTTATCACCATGACAGCTTTAACCATGTGTTGCTTTAACGTTATATAATTCCTGCTTTATAAGTAAGAACATATAGAAGGACTTAAGTGAGAAATCCTATTAGGCAAGATTTAGGAATCAAAGAATTTTTGTTTATCCTCCTTAGCCTGGCATCCCACCTCTTATGACTTGTTTTTTTCCCCCAAGTTCTTGCTGAGAGCTTCTTTTAAAAGTTTTAAGCAGTTAAATGAGGTTCAATTAAACACTGAACGTCTCAATCATAAAATACTTATTTGAATATTTTCCTTGGGGTCTCTCTGGAAAGGAAAGCATGTGTAGGAGGGGCTGAAAGGAGACATTTTAGCTTTCACACTTGAGTATTAACTGTGCATTTGAATAACACCTTCTTCTAAAATAAACACCTCTATTTATAAATGTGCTTTGGACTTCAGACAAGTAGCAGCTTATGGGCCTGATTCTGCTCTGTTATACCTGTGCAACAGCTTGTGCACAAGGAGGAATAAAAAAGGCAAAAATCTGGTCTGGTAGATGAGATTGTAACTGCTGTCTACTCAAAGATTATCAAAGGAAATGAGAACAAGGCATTACAGGAGAAAAGAAGGAGCTGGAAGTGAAGCGTTGACCATGTTTAGGATGACAATCAGCCCTGCTTCTAATCAGTCTTTTGCCCTCATGTCTTCTACAAGCTGCATTAGTGCATCTGCTGTGCTCTGTGTTCTCGGTTTCACCTTTGGAAGCGCCTGCCAGGGCTGGTTTTATTGCTCCCTTCTTTCTCCGAGAAACCAGCTGGGCAGCCCTGCTTTGCAGCGAGCGCGATGAAAGTGCCGAGACTCTCAGCTTGAGTGCCGTTAAAGAGCAATGAAGGGAAACGTTACATAAGAGATTAGCGCTATTAAATCCATTGCGCATTCCGGAGATCAATTTAATAGTGAATTATTTTACGGGAGGCAAAGCTTAGATTTCATTTGCTTGTTGGAAAAGTACTCCTTTTTTTTTTTTTTTTTCACCCATTTCCCACGTTCCTTTTGATAAAAGTTCAAAGAGGCACTAGTAAGAATGCATGTTGCTCCACGTTGTGATCTGAGGACTTAATTAGATGATAAAGAATTACAGTGTCAGTGCCCTGAGGGCACTAATAGGTGTTGATCATCCTGAGCAGCATCACCTGGAGCCTCCACCCACAGGTCGAGGAGCATCATTTAAACACAGGCCTGGGGGGTTCAGCCCTCTCTTGTCACCTTGCCTTCACCTGACAGCGGCTGGTAGGACCCTCTGCTATCTCTGGTCCCTGGTTCTGCGGAGCTGTGCCCTGACGGTGAGCTTGTTACCCGGGTCACCTTCCCTCTTGAAGCAGCCCTGCTCTTGTTGCTCCCTGATATGCTGCCCTGGCTGAGAGGCTGTAGTTCATGTCTAATTTCAGGGGTCTGTTATTGGGGGAACCTAATTAAATGGGTTGGAGGCTGATATTCAGAGATGCCCATCACCCTGCTGCTCTCAGTGGAGTACAGGAGTGCTTTTCTGTCCTGTCTGAGCCACCAGCCACCTTGTAGGTGTCATTTTGGTCAACTGTTCTGTCTGTGTGATGAGCAACCTGGACTTGGATTGGGGTGACTATCCTGGGGTGGGGGGAAACGTCTATGTTGGACTCAGCTGCCTGGCATATTTAGCTGCGTAAGAGCTTGGTGTGGATGAGACCCAGAAGTGTGACTGCTCTGCACCAGTGCCTGCTTTTACAAGTATCGGTGACACGGGTGGGGTCACCAGGTACGTGTGGGTAGGAACGTTCACTGTCTCTTGAAAGTCAACTGCATGTCAGTCTCACTCCTACAGAAATATAGGATCACAGAATCATTTCAGTTGGAAGAGACCCTCAGGATCATCAAGTCCAACCATAACCCAACCTGACTCTAGTACTAAACCATGTCCCTAGGAACCTGGTCTAAACGCTTTTAAAACCCCTCCAGGGATGGTGACTCCACCACTGCCCTGGGCAGCCTGTTCCAATGCCTGACAACCCTTTCTGGGAAGAATTTTTTCACAATATCCGATCTAAACCTCCCCTGGTGCAACTTGGGGCCGTTTCCTTTCATCTAATCACTTGCTACTTGGGAGAAGAGACCAACACCCTCCATGCTCCAACCTCCTTTTAGGTAGTTGTAGACAGTAAAAAGAGATATACGTAAGGCACTTCTTTTCCTTTGCACCTGATGAACTAATTATTGCCAGTGACTCTTTACCACTTTGCCGCTGTTACAGATGTTTCCCCTCTAGGATGTTCTGTTATTAGAAGTGATGTGACTCAAATTGCATTCAGCCTTCTCAGACGAGCGTGGGGCAAGGGGGGTGCAGCTGCACTCCATGTGCTTTGCCCTCAGCCAGCTCTGAGCAGCGTGTGGGTATCGCAAGGCACAGAACTGCACCTCATTGAAATGCTGGAGATGTGCTAATCACATCACCTACCCAGCTTTGCCTTCTTGCATCAAAGGCTTGTCTTCTCTCTCCTGATTTCTTAATAAAGATCACGTATTTTATTTATATATTTATTTTACTAATGGAGCTTCATGTTAAATTTAAAGTCCATTAGAACAACTGCTTAAGGAGTGCCCTTGAAAGTATGTTTGATTGCAGAATCACCCAAGCATGATATGAAAAGCTCTCAAGCATTAATGGGTTTGGGAACACAAAGGTGGCTTCACTGGCTTTTTCAGTCCTTCAGTAGCATCTGAAATATCTCCTAGGGAAAGTGCATAATGTAAAAAGCCTAATGTGTTGAAAGGGTATATTTGTAAGGGGTGGGGAAAGAATGAATTTGGTGATTAAATCCTCTTGTGTGATGAATGTGAAAATGACAGAAATGTTCAAAAGTCCCAGTGAGAAAATCCAGCTCCCCCTGCACAAAGGACATAGAATTGGGCTTTACGCAGAGAACTAAGGCAGGTGGTGTTGAATTCACCTGCTCTGTTTGTGACAAGGTGGGGGAGCGTGGCTTAATGAGGGACCCTCCCCAGCACCCATTGGGGTGCAGGCATGGAAATAGCAATTGCTGCCTTTCTGCACACCCCTTGGGGCTTCTGGGGGGATCCAACCACAGCAGGTGTGTTAGTGACCCCGTCTCTAGTTCTGGCTGGTTTAAGGTGCAATTGCAAGTACAGATCCCTGTGCTGCTGGTGGGTCCCTTGGCATAAGAGTCTCCTCCAAATGATCTGCAACCCTCTGCCCTCTTTACCAGTTTATCCTTGTGGTCTTAGCTGTTATTCCTATGTCTTCACTTGCACTCCTAATGGTTTCACAAATCTGCCTGAAGAAGGCACTGGGACAGGATGATCTGGAGTTGTGAGTGATGGGGCACAAAGCCTGAATCGCCTCACGCAGCAAATTTCTTTTTTTCTGCCAATTTGTAGTTCTGCATGGTATGTGCATTGTAGATGATGAATAGCCTGGTTAACGAGAGATGCCTCCAATCATTTGCAGATGTGGATTGATTTAAGTTTCAGAATTTTTTTAGTTGATTTGTGTATTCAGTCCTTTGGAAAGAGGCCTGAGACAGCAGTCTCCACAGAGCACAGGCAGGATTGTCTCACAGGTGTATTTCTCAACTACACAGCAAAGCAGCGCTGATAGAGTCTAATATCCCCAGATTCCTTTGTTAGCAACATTTCAGCGGTAGCATTGCTTTAGAAAAGACGACTGAAATTCTTGATTTCTTGTTTTTCAGGGTGGTATTTTTCTAAGCTCGAAAATTACTTTACTTCCTCTGATTTTTTCCTTCTCACTTTCTATTTGCTGAGAACTTAGCTTTGCCCTTGTCGTAAAATGAACGTGAAATTGGATTTACCTGAAATGGCTGTGGAGGGTGTAAGTAAAATGGAGATATTTGGTACCTTCAGGACTACCTCTGATAATGACAGGATTAAAGGAGGCCAAGTTGCTTAAACTATCCAATGAAGGTTTCATAAATGCTTGAAAATATGTGGAAACTCTTGAACCATTGAAAAGATGCTGTGATAGGTCACCAAAGATTACTTCTCTAATGAGTATACAGGAAAAACACTTGGAGGCGGATCCTCTGCATTAGCAACTGAACGTCTTCGTTAACTGGTAGAGGTCGTGATTTTTGTTGCAAAAAGTCACTGACTGTGCTGTGTTGGTTTTGTACCTGATTATTTCTGTTCTTTCTGAAGTTACCATGCTCCACAGATACTCAATTTAGAAAATGACAATAAAAATGCACCAAGAAATAAGGAGCAAATATGCTTCTAGAAGAGTTCTGGGGCATTTTGACCGCTGCCCCCCTTGAAATACTGAGGCAATCAGCAAAGCTATTGTTGTTTGACTCTGACATTCCCTAACCGGTCAGCATCATTCGTCTGGTTGCACAAGATGCTATTTCATTCTTCATATGAAGACTTTTCCTACGGATGAGTGCATATTTCAGCAGAGTACAGTTACACCTAGACTAATTAAAAGAAAAAAAGCTAGCTCGATGAGCAGCAGCAGTCTGTCTTTGGCACCACGAAGCCGTCTTTTGCACAGAGTAAATTAGTCTATGGGGAGCTTAAATTTTACTGGTTCCCAGTTAAGACTGTCTTGAGTATCTCTGAGTATCTCTTTCTACCAAATGCTGCACTCTGTACCTGCCCAGGTAGCAAATTGTCTTGTGTGCTGTCCTCTGGGGGCCTACTGGAGGATGCTATGGAATCAGAAAGACTACGTGATAAGCAATCAATTAAATAGCCTTACCAGATTAAAAAAATGATTAGCCCTTAAAACTTTTCTTGGTAATTTTAGGGGGATAGTGTCTGGTCCTTAGTGTAGCACCTCCCTTACAAGCTATTGAGGAGTAGTGGAGAATACTGCATAGAAGAGGGTGATGCTCCTGGCGTGAAGAACAACACAATAAGTAAATGTTTGAACTCTGAAACTTATTCTTGTTTCCAAATAGTCCTAAGGAATACCTCAGTGAGACTCCATCATGAGAGAGGCTCAGCATGATGATGCATACAATTCTCTTTTTGGCATGGAAATTATTAGCAAAAATCCATGAGCACAATGACTCCCTGGCCCAGCTCTCTCATGTGAATCAAACCTCGGAGGAGCCCATCAGAGCCAATGCTGTGTAGTTGGGCTGTTAAGCTAGTACTGAAAGCATTTGGATGTTGGCCTTGTTTAAAGCACACACTGAGTGGAGCCTAACACAAACTGCTAGGATCTTGTTGGTAGGTATTAGGGCAAGTAAAGATTTGCTGTGCATGGAAAAAGAACTCAAAACCAAACCCAGTGAAGGCTTTCAAATTCAAATACTGAACGGAATCAAATGCTGCAAAATTCAGCTGGAGGAAAACTTCCTGCTGATGATAATGGATGCTGAATTTGGTTCTAATTTTGCTGCTCTGATACAGGCACAACTGATCGTGTCTCTACCTGACTCTAAAACGCAGATCAGGAATAAACTGGTAGCAAATTCGAAGCATTACAGTCCCCACTTACTTGTGGCTGCCTCTTGCAAATACCTTTGGAGAATACACAAAAGGTTGAGAAAATAACAGTCCATGTGATGCTAGATGGAAAACCACGTGCAAGTAAAACTTTGAGCACTCGGGGCTCATTTCTCTCATAGACCAGCTTAACAGCTCTAGGGGCAATATACTTAAAAAGCAGCCCCATCAACCTGGGGCAGGTTCTACTTGCAGTCCTTTCCCTTGGCATATACAAGGGCGTAATTACATGCCATACGATGCATTTTGGATTTGCACAATCCAGCGTTCCTACACGTGTATCTGGAAAGCTAGCCTTCATGTGGAAATTGCTTGCATTTTGCAGTTATTTTAAATTTAAAAGTGGTCACATACACACAGAGGCACAAAAGAGCTGCTGCAGCACGCCAGCAGTGCTCATTACAGGGTATTGTGTCCATTGGCACAGATGGAAAACCTGCCAGGGTATGTCAGCATATTAATTCTGGAGAACCAGAGGCTGTGAATTCAAAATCTGGATTTGATCGCTGGAAAGGGTTTGGAAAGGCGATGTTTACACTGTGGTTTCGGTGTGAAGTGTTTGCAGCGTGCACTGAGATCTCAGGTGTGTCTGCAGCCTGTTGCAGTGTGTCCCAGCAAACGAAACCTGAGATCTGTTTCTATCCTGCAAATGTGCTTCAGGCACCCTAATTAACCCTTCAACAGCAGAGCTTGTCACGAAACACTCAGCTGGGACTCCTGCCTGTTGGATGGGTTTGTTTCTGGAAGCTGATTTCCCATGAGAAATTGGTATAATCTTTTTTCTTTTATTGAAGACCAGTAACCAAAAAATCCAAATGATTGTTGGTTAACGTATGTGAGGATCAAATACACTATGCAGTAATCAGAAAATATGTTTGAACCATTACAACTTAATGATAAAGTGATTTGTCCAGCACACACAACAATTCTGACCATTTCTACTGTATAGGCAGAAAACAAGGGAAAATACCTTTGCATCTTGAAGACATGCTGCTTTTCCTTCCTTCGATGCAAGACTTCAGAAAGGATCTTGCTTTGATGTCTGTAGACAATGTGCAGGAGCCTCTACTTGGAGTTTACAAAAAACAAATTTCTGGAGCTGCAAAAGGGAAAAGGAGGGACATGAGGACACGTAAACAAAAAATTATGCAGCCAGCAATGTGTTTTTCAGCAGAACCCAGGACTGCTGCATCTGACCTACGTATCTGTTGCAGGAGGAATTGGATGCCTCGGTCGCGACAGGGGACAGACACGGAAATGTCTCGATGCGGTGGAGATCTACAACCCCGATGGAGACTTCTGGAGGGATGGACCTCTGATGCCTTCTCCCCTCCTCTCCTTACGAACAAACTCCACCAGCGCAGGCTCCGTGGAAGGGAAGCTGTACCTCTGCGGGGGATTTCGTGGAGCAGGTACTGAAATGAGCGTGACGTTGTCTACACAATTGAAACCCGTTCCACTGTACACAGACTTGACCCCATGGCACTGACGTGCCCTGGAACCACAGAGCTGCTGCAGCCCTTTGGACTGCCGGTTCCTAATGTCAATATGAATTGTGTTCTGTTTGCCCTCTGCTTTTTTTTTTTCCTTAACAAAACACAAAAAAAATTTAAGGATGTTTCCAATCTGCACTAAAACTGTCTAAATCTACAAGCTTGGTAGAATTCTTCTGCGTTTGCATCCAGAGCTACTGAGATTAGGAGCTTAGTGTGTTATGGACATTAAAGAATTTGGGCATATTTGTTGAAGATTAAGGCTCTATCCATCTGCCTTTAGCCAAGCTATCTGGCTCTGCCTATTTGCTTACATGCTTTTCATAATCAGTGTTGAAAAACCTTGTGTATTTAGTAAGTACTCTGGGTAGGGAACTGAGATACAAACAGACTAAAATTCCAGATCTGGTGATTTCAGACAATCCCAGACTCATTACCACCTTTCATCTTTTAAGTCTTCTTCCTTCCAACTACACTTGGCTCTATATAAAGCTCCAGTACCTCTAACCATTTTGTTGATTTTTTTGTTATAAATGCAAAGCGTCTCTCAAAACACACACACTTAAACTCTCCTGCTACATAGCAGCTGCTACCCCAATTTCCTTTCTAGAAGAAAGTGTAATAATACACATGCACTGCTAATAAATGTCATATCAGGCTCGCTGTTGCCCAGGATTGGGCACGTGGTATCCCTTGATGACATGTCTTTCGCATTACACTGACTGCAGTTGCATCAACTTGTATAACAAACTCTAAAGTTAAAGCTTCTGTTATTTTAGAATGATGATTTTCATCAGCTGGTTCACAACTCACCGCCCTCTCCCTTCATTTGCTGCTGTTTGAAGAAGCTGCTTCCCGAACACAGTCGCGTGGCAGGTCTCTAACAGGCATGTTCTCGTGTCACCTCTGATGGAAGTTCTGTGACCTCAGAGCAATTATGGTTATGATACATCACTGTGTTTCCATAGCAAACACTGTGCCATCGGATTTGTCTTTTCTTCTCAGCAGCATCCGGAAAAAGCCTAAAGTTAGTGGGTACAAATCTCAAAAGGCTGATCATTTGCACTGGCAAATGAAGCAATTTCATTCAAGGTGACTAACAGATTAGTATGAGATTTTCCGAATAAGGTACCTTCAGAGCCATAAAAACACGGTCTGTACAACACCACCACGTTTTATCGCTGAGTCGTGTATAAAGAGTGGTGGTCTCGGCAGAGGTGGGAAGTCCCCTGTGGATTCCTAGATGACCATCTTTTGTGTGTTTATATAATGCCAGCTCAATGGGGTCCTGGCTCCTGACTGTACTGTTGCAATCTATATAATTATATATAGAACTCCCCTGCACTAAAAAGTGTTATTTAGATTGGAAAACATGAAGTCGGAGTTAGAAAATACCAGTTTTGCAGTTACCTGTGCAACCTGGATTCTGACCCCCACATGTGCATTTTGTATAGCAGTGAAGAAATAGCATATAATTGTGTTGTTAGATGTTGTTATGGTGTTTATTAACAAGTGAGCTAAAATAAGATTCTCACTGTCAACTGAAAATCAGGTGTATCCAAGTGTTTGAGGAGTTGAGAGGAAACTGTTCTTTAAAGATGGGCTTCTTAACATGACTTCTGAGTTATTAGAGGAAAAGGGCTTTCTAAATATTCGAAACAAATAAAACTTCTAGGTACCATCGTCAAGAAAAAGATGGATGGAGTCCATATGCTGAACCTAAAGGGGTTACCTACCCGGCCTCTCTCACTGGCCTTGTATTTTCCGCATGCTGGAAAGAGCTCTTCATAGAATCACAGAACAGTTTGGGTCGAAGGGACCTTCCCAGCTCCCCCAGTACCCTCCCTGTCATGAGCAGGGACATCTTCACCAGCTCAGGTTGCTCAGAGCCCCGTCCAGCCTGGCCTGGGATGTCTCCAGGGATGGTTCAGCCACCACCTCTCTGGGAACCTGGGCCAGGCTCTCACCACCCTCAGGGCAACAATTTCTTCCTCCTGTTCAGCCTGAATCTCCCTCCTTTAGTTTAAAACCATCACCCCTTGTTATCGCAACAGGCCCTGCTAAAAAGTCTGTTCCCATCTTTCTCATCGGCCCCTTTTAAGCACTGAAATGTCAATAAGGTCTCTCTTGGCTGATCACTCTTTGGAAGTGAAGGATGGAGTGACAGAGGGTCATTATTTTCATATGGAAACTGCAGAGGGTGGCTTGACTCTGCTCTTTCACCATTACAGCTGCTCAGCAGCTACAAGGTATTCACAGAACAACACGTGCCACTGCTGCTTTACTACCAGATAGGGTTATTTTAGAATGTGCTTGTTTGGTTTTAGTCTTTTGGGTTTCTTGGCATGTCACTTCAGTTTTTGTGAGGGATGCGACCAAGAGAGGATATTCCAGTTTTTCAAAACATTGTAATTTGATTTCAACCAAGTGGAGTTTTTGGAACAAGCTGGAGGCACAGCTGTAGTCTTTGGGTTTTCTGCCTGCTGAACGCTAAAGGGATGCTTGTGAACATTCAAGAACGAGTGCTTCTCAAAAAAAAACAAACCAAAAACCACAAAACCACAAGCATATAAGCCAAAAGCACTGCTGCAATGGAAAGTCTCAGCCAATGTATATAAGGGGCTGCAACCAACTCCCTATATACTATAGATCTGTCCCCAATTCCCCAGCCTCAGCTTGCCTTTGCATTTGCTTAAATTCACTCTCGATCCAGCAGTGTGGAAGCTGACCTACTACGGACATTGTTGCATCTTAATTTTACTCATATGTGCCATGCTCTGTATGCCTTCCTGCACGAGTATTGACTTAAATGGATAATTAGAGACCAGAGATGCTGTACACAAACACAAAGCCAAAAAGCAGCTGTCAACCCCTCAAAGGCCCTTAAATTTGGATGAAAACATGAGTACTGCTCAGCTACCATCTCTTCTGAATCCCACGTGCCACTTGAAGCATTGTGATGGCAGGATTCCCATCCCATATGTGTTGCCTCTCACAAATCTTGGTGTGCTTGAAGGAGGACAAGTGGTGCAGCCCAAAGAGCATCCCCAGGAGCAGAGGAAGAGAAATTGCAGCCACTTAGAGTCTCCAGGGGATAGTCAGCTCGGCCAGTTGAGAGCAGCAATGCGGAGCAGGGTCTCTCTAAAGGATGAGCGGACTCCAACGCGTGTCTAAGCCTCGTCAAGAGAAAACTTCCTCTGAACTGCAAGGAATGCTGCTCAATGTTGAGCTGTGTTGGTGAACAACTTGTTAGACTTCCCCTGCTGAGGCTTCCTCAAGTTAGGAGCTTGCTCAAAGCTTGGCCATGGAAAAGGGGCAAGGGGATTAGTTCAGCTGAAGTTTAGATGCTCACCTGGACCTTAGTGACCCACGTTCCCTGCAGCGTATAGAGAAGCACAGACACTTCCAGAGGGACATCTGGGTCCTTGGTGCTTTACGTCTGCTCTGAAAGACCAGAAGGCAATTCAGAACCCTCTTGCCTCTTAACGCTCTGTGTTTCGGTCAGAATATGAGGGATTCTAACCTGGCTTACCTAAAGCGGATAAATCAGGAGCTTGGTGTGTATGGTTAGATGGTACGAGCCACTCTGAGACCTCTGTTAGACCACTAGGTGACAAATGTTCTGTGTTCTTACAATCATAAGTACCCAAAAAAATCACTTCTGCTTATTTTGAATTTTTCCTCCTTAGCAAGACTTGCAAAATTTCGTCTGTTATCCAGTAGTTTCCATGAATTAGCTCATTTCTCCTAAAACTATTATGGCAAATAGGAACCATTAATCTGCTTGTTTCTGACACTCAGCCCCAGCTCCTCTAGCCTAGTGTTGTGAATGTTGACAGTCATTTGTCAGCAATGCTATAGCATTCATCAAGATATTCAGGAATGTTCAAAATGGTCACATTTGACCATTAGTTCCTAGTTCTGCACAGAGTGAAAACATTAACCATAGTATGAATACCCAGAACGACTTAACGCGCGGTAGCCAGCCAGCTTTCTACTAATTGCTAAAATATGTGCTGCGTTTACTGCTGTAACTATGGATTTGAAACCAGCCTTTGCGGCCTGACTGTACAGTGTTCTTGTTGACATGTTTTATTTCCTTTGCCTTAATGTAGAACTTGAACCCACCACCCGTTCAGCCTGACAGCTGTTAATGTGCCTCCCAAAGGGGGTGATGGGCAACTCATCAGGTACGCAGCGCCACACACTCATAAAATACCTGCCGGATCGAGTTCCCTTTGTTTTTCACTGCTTCTGAGTATTATCATTATTTTTCTTTCTGGTGAAATTAATGAAGGCAAGGGTGCTTGCCTGTTTGCGGGGACCGTGTCGTCTGCTGTCACTGTCACCCTGCAGAGGCACATGTTTGTTGACTTGGCATTGTTGCTGCACAAATACAGATCTTGTAGCCTGTTTCTGGGGATTGTAGCTTTAGTATCAGATTATAGATGTTGGTCCAACTGCCTGTCTCACAGATTTGAGTCAACAAGTTAAAATCTAGAGTTGATTTTTTGTTTTTTAACTTGATGCTTTTAATTAGAGTGCTGTCTTTACTGTACACCCATGCGACATTGGCTGATGTGCAAAGTAAAGGGACGGCCACCTCGATGCAAATAATAACATCTTTAACTTAAAAGGTCTCATGACTTCATCAGCTGATGGCACTTGATGTGCAACTGTCTTTCTCTGAACTGGCAGTTTTGCCATCTCCCTTTAACATAGTTTATAGCAGAGAAAGCAAAGGTACTGCTTCCCTACCATATATGTTGAAAGATTCCATAATGTATTTATTGTCATGTGCGGGAACAGAGCTGCTCAGCCCAGTTATGTTATTTACTTACTGATATCAGGTAGAAGTTAATTTTTCACTTAAGTGGTGGTACACTCAGAGGAAGGGGAAAGGGAAAAAATATCTATGAACTTGGAATGTAAGAATCTCAATCTTGTGTTTGCAACTGTTAGGCAAGATAGGTGATAGTGACACTGAGTCATTCTAGCTGTGTAAGTCTGGTACTACAAAAAAAGATATACACTTACCCTGATTCATTTTCTGGCCTCTTCTTCCTCATTTACATAAACTGCAATCCATACCTTGGATTAGAAGTGGTGCAGAACCATGTGGTAATGACTGTATTCCAGCTGAGCTAATGAGTTTGTATCTCCACACCACCCTCTCCTGACAGTGGACTAGCTTAATAGTTATTTATTTTGACTAATCTCCCATAAAGGCTGTTCCCCTAGTCTCCTCCATTATGTGATTTAGATGGAGAATCATTCTGGTGCTTGGTTTTTATTATAGTGGTTATGGAACATTACTGGAATCAAATTAAATTTAGACATGTTAAGCAGTCTGGCACAGTAAATACTGCACTTGTGAAGTTTGAGGGTTGAGGGATTGGAACAAAACCTGCTTCTCCAGCACCTTCCCCTGTTCCCAGCTAAATAAAGCAGAGGGGCAAACCCCAGGCTGCCTATCTGCAGCACTGTTTGTTTCCCTCTGCTAGAATTTACAGGGCAGCAATGAATAATTAAAGTTCTCCTGCCCACAGTTGCTACCATTGGAATAAATATTCCCACCAATGGAAGGGATTCAGGGTCCTGCGTTTTGCTCGGCACAGAAATCTGCCGGCGGCCGCCTGCTGCGCTGCAGGCTCTGCAGCCGAGTCCACCCCAAAAAATCCTGCTTAACCTTTTGCCTCGTTCTCCCCCAGCACCGGCGGGAGCTGCCAGGCTGCTGTTGGGAACCGGCGAGCAGGAGAGACCTCCCCGGCTTGCGGGCTGCCCATGTACCCCCAATCCTCAGCCAGAAACTCCCCGCTGTCAGTAGTGCCGATACGGGTCAGGGGGATTGCTGGGGAGCAGTGCCTGTGCGTTTCAGATCTGAATTTGACCCACTAGCTGGCAGCACAGCGTTAGTAACTCAGTCATGCTTCTTGCTAAGGCTCGTTTATAGTTTCTAAAGGGTTAATGAATGATTAATAGATATTTTTTTAATGCATTTTAATTAATTGCTGAAGAGGTCAATAGGTTGTTTAGAAACATGGCTTGTAGCCATGTATGACATCTTCTATTGTGTTCATAACTGCCAGTCATGCGTGCAGGCTAAACATGTTTTATATTCTCTATTAATAATGTATTAACCCATTGTAAGGCATTTAGAAACAGTACCTCAGGATGGTCTGAGACCAGTAATTCTCATCCTGATCTTGCAGTATTTACGCATATGAATGGTGCATTGACTTCAGGAGCACTGATCCTGCTGCCGCTGCAATCTGCGATCCTGCGATCCCCGCAGCGCAAGCAGGACTCGTGTTCGTAAGATTATGTCTGAAAGAGGCCTTGCCTATGAACAAAAGGCAAAATCTGGAAAGGTTTTAAAAGCCGAAGTAGCTGGATCAATCCCAAGAAAATCAGTTGAAGTAACTGAATTAGAAGTTCCTTCCTGTAGACCATCCAGTTCCTTATACATATATTTAATTTTAATTTATATTGATGTGTGAGTGAATGGGTGGATCGTAAGAAAACAGTCCTGAAGAATCGCACAGCAGAGCAGAAGGACAGAGGTCCTGTCTATGAGAGCAAATCTCTTACCTTACTCCACATAGGTGCTCTGAAAACAGCTGCCACAGTTGTACACTCAAGCCCCAACCTGCCTCCCAGCTTTCCCTCTGTCTGGTGGGATACGCTGCCCTGACACTTAACATCCCGACGGCTGCCAGCATGTTAAACAGCCCAGCCAAGGTCCCTCTCCCGTGTATTCTCTGCCCGATTCTGCCCACGGGCAAGGAAGAAGGATGTACTTGACCCCGCAAGGCGTGTTCGTCGTGCGATGCTCGCCGGGCTGGTGGAGTTCAGGGGGCAGCTCACATACGCAAATGGGATTGGAGGCCACAGACTTGATGAACTTATTCTTTTTCCTCCTGCAAATGAGGAGCCGGGACATCTGGTGGTAATGATCTAAATGCACTTTCATCCCATCGCAACACAAACGTGAATTCCCAAGTCACCTAACTCCACGTCATATAATTATGAAAGAAGCTATTAGTGGCGAGGAAGATAAGTAGCAGAGGCCAGTCCCATCTGTTTAAAACCATTTTGTGGTCTCTGGCACAGCTGATGGCAGCAAAACCGAGTGGAAACCAGCAGTTGAGGCTTAACTGCTTCAAGGCAGCTCTGGGATGGCTGGTAGGTGACAAGAACTGAGGAAGGTGGTGAAAGAAACGCCTGAGTAAACATTTTGGGGAGCGCTGGGGAACCGGCAAGCACCTTGTGGTGCTCAAGTGCTTTCTTCCATGGGAAGAGCAGACAGTTCACAGTTAACCCCTATGGGTTTGGTGTCTTTTTTTCATAAATTGATTAATGGTGAAAGAAGACAGAGGACATTAGGAAACCGCACGCTGGAAATGAAAAGGTGCCGTGACAGCCTGAGAACCGACACTGGCAGGAGCTCAGGAAAGTCACCTGTGTAGGGATGTCCCAGGGCACAGAGCTCCTGGGCAGGGACAGATGTGACACAAGGACCGTCCCCCACCACGCAACGTGGTTCTGTGCTGCGGTCCCTGCTCTGGATGAACTCGTAGTTACGCCGCAGCTCATGAGCAGGTGAGCTTGTCCCCAATTCCTTTGGGTACCTCTGCCCTGCACTGATGCCTTCCGAGGTGTCACCACTTGTGGCACGGCACGTGCTCACAGCATCTCTCTAACTCTTGTTCCTTCATTCGTAAGATGGAGGCAAGTATATCAGCTAACGTTAATGATCTCCCATAAGAAATAATAAATATTGATGACATTTCAGCAAACCTGCCATAGATTTAACTCCAATGAACTAAAATTCAGCGTGATTTTTTTTTTGTTTAGTGCAGTGCTCTGGACACTAAACAGGCTACAGTAGAGTGGATTTCTCTGTATTGGCTTACCAACGCAATAGCTGTATGGTTAATAGTCCTGGATAACCTATAGATATATGGTTTTTTCCTACCCATTAAGCATGTTGCTTAATTCTTCTACATCTGCCTCCTTTTAGCCCTCCCAATCCAAACCCTAATAATTGTATCTCAACGTTCAGTTCCAAACAGGAAAGAGACTGCAAGGTAAAACAAGACCAAAACTGGTAATAAATATTATATTCACACAAAGTTGGTCCTTCCCCTAGCATCCAAATCACAAATGGAATGCAGTTTAAAAAAAAAAAAAAGGAAGAAAAAGCAAATCAAATATTTATGTTGCCTGCAGTCATACTGAGGGTCTTTCCAAGAATGGTTCATCTTGATTTATGGTCAGTCCTCATTCAAATGACATGAGAAAACTTACAACGTAAAAAGAAGTCTGGCTATATTTGGAGAGTGAATAATATTTGAAAACAAACCTTTTACAGGGAAAATATGATTGTGTATACGGAGTGCAGGCAATCACTGAAAAAATAATATTTTCGTTGCTTTTTTTTTCCACGCACTCAAAGAAAAATTTCATATGAAAAATTGTGGGAAAGTGTTTTGTATACAGAGCAGAACATAGAAGAGAGTTTAAAGATTAGACTCATTTTGCTTTCAGACTACTAGAGCTGCGTATATGGAAATATAATTCTAGCATTTATAAGTTAAACATTTTCAGGTATGACTCATGTTCTTTTCCTGGCAAAAGATGGGGTTTGTAGGTTCAGTGTGAGCCTTCAGCCTGCACTTGTACATCAGAAAGGCAGAACTCTACCAAAGAGCTCTGACTTTCTTTGAAAATACCACGGTTTCCAGTGGGGATCAGTTTATGCTGGAATTAATGTTCCCAATGCTGGTTTAGTGTTTTCCTGTCCTGCATAAGAATAAACCACACAGCTATAAACACCATTTTACTGCTTGAAAAGGATCTACATTTGGGTTGGTTTTGTACTGCCTGGATAATTCTAATACAAAGTAGTTTTAGCTCCTATTCAGAAAAACAGTGTAAAGAAAGTGTCTTAAAACTTCTCATAGTTAAACAAGAAAGTGCAGAAAAATACTGCCTCATTTTGTAGAAAAAAATGAAAGCATTTGGAAAGGAGTGAAATCCTTTAATTAGGTGAGATGGTTGTCTGGGAAGTGATGCGGAATAATGCTATTTATGACAGGGATTTCTGTGGGGTGGCTTTTGCTGTGCAATACAGCCCATTTCTTTTTGTAGATGTCACATTATTCTCGTGTAAGCAAAATTGGCTGTGAAGATGTTGCCTTAATTAAAAAAAAAAAATGCAATTAAATAAGATGAACCAATGAGGCAGAATCTGGAATTATTTGCACTTTCAGGCTTAAAACCGTTTATTGGGATTAAAGCCCAAATCCAAAATTAGTGCCTGGAATTAAAGGTGCTAGTCTCTTTGAAAAACATTACTTTTTCTATTGTTGTTCTAACCAAGAAAAATGGGAAAAAAAAAAGGGGGGGGGGGGCTAAGAATTGAAAACATTGAGGTGTTTTAAATAATTTATCTTTTAAAGAGAAAGGGGGGGATGTGATTTTTTTCTGCAGTATTTTGAGCAGTGCTTTTCCTCACATGAACTTTCTTATCCAAAGGGTGCTGCTCCCTTTTATATTGAACAAGATAAGACTAGAGAAACGATTGCTTCCCTTATTCCAACAACATAGTCTTTGTATCTCCCAGGGGTTAAGAGTTAAGTAACACTCCATGTGCTGGGAAGGAGAATTTGTAGAGTGGAACAAAACCAGTGACAACATCCCGAAGAAAAGGGAAACAAGGGACACTAAAGGTTGTGAGTCATCAGGGTCAGGAAAAAACACAGCAAGTCTCATAAGGAAGGGTTGAATCTGCCTTTGATGTTTTAATTATGTTGTTTTTCTTTTTTGAAGTGTTACAATCACCCACAGAATGTCTCGGTTCCAGTGTTTGATTTTTTTCCTCTGATTGTCTCATTTTTGTCATCATCCATGCCAAAGAAAATCCAGGGATAAAAATTTATTCTATAAGGGACATGATATGATAATAAATACAGGGACTGGAGCCTCCCATGTCACAGCTTAGGTCTGTTTGTGTCTCCATATTTGCCTCTTAGGAAAAACACGTTCACTTGTGCAGGGTCATACAGGGATGAGCTCTTTGCTGGTACTTGCTATTTGCAGTTTGTTAGTCATGCCTTCTCGTTTCACATGTAAGTGGGGTTTTTAGCAGTTTGCTGTCTTCTCTCTTGGATGGGTGCTGCTTTCCTCCGTATTATTATTAATAGTCTTTAATAATCCAGGTTTAATAAGCAAACCATCGTGACTGTTGCTTCATCTTCCGTGAACTTCAGAAAGGAGTGGAATGAGGATTATGCAGATGAGGCTAAATCCTGAAATTTTACCCAAGTTTTTCTCAAGCAAGCTCCCAGAGATCTATGAAAGTCCCAGAGGCCTGGTTTTGGACCAACAAAAATTATACCGTAGTTAATTGTGACATAACTGAGCAGCAAATCCTGAAGCTACTTGCAGAGGAGCCCTGGGGGGATTTTAAATCCCATGACGCTCCGTCACCATAACATCAATGCCAATTTTGCACAGAACCTAAAGCACAACAGCCCTATCTTGGGGGCACTAAACCCCCAGGGTACCTGTCCTCTGGAGGGATACGTGGTCTGCATTTCCAACATGAGAAACAATAAATGCTTCTGGATGTTCTTCTGTATTTCACTCTTTCCCCCTTCTTCAATCCTTGGCTGCTGGTTCCACAGAAGGGCACTGTCCAAACAATGAGATGCAGTCAGTAGATGTGAAAGATAAGGTTGTTTGTTGTTGGTTTTGAGGTTTTATGTTTTGTTTGGTTTTTAATTTTTATTTAATTTTATTTTATAAGAAACCTTGTAGAAGGGATAGCTGAATGGGAACCTCAGTCTGGATCCTGTAAATTTTATCTTGTCATCAGCCTTTTAAGACTCAATAAAACAGCACTGAGTACTCAATGTTTCTTGCTCTGATGGGTCTTATCCTGGTCCCTGTGAAGTGTCTGTGCTTGAAAACCTCTGAGACTTGCCTTCCAACACATCTATCCAGAAATTAATCAGAAGGAAGCTGAGAGCAAAGCACATGCACGTCCTCAGCTCAAAGCAAGCAAAGTTTAGACTAAGGTTACTTGCTGTGAGAAAGCAGCTTTAAGATGGAAAGAAAAAGTGAACACAAATGAAAGATACTTTTTATTTTCAGGAGAGAACCTGGCTTTGAGTAGCAATTTCTGGAGAGCTCAGGACTTTTGTTAGCAAAGAAAGGTTTTGCGTTCTTATAAGAAATGTAATATAGCACTGTTGGTTGACAACTATCATTCTCTGCTGCATGGTGATTCTGTCATTATTTTTTGTTTGTCTCAGTAAAAATCTTCTTGTCTTGAGATTAGCTGTGATTTAATGATATTTCTCTAACCTCACTGTTCATGACAAATACTATGTTCCTAAAGCACATTTATAACCTTGGAGGTTTCTTTCTGTCTTTGTTTTTCCCCAAATCACAGGATTTCCAGACTTCACACCCAAGAAAAAACATCGGCTTGGAGTGATTCCAAGAGCCTGAGAACTGCATTTTAGTCAGGGCAAAGAAAAGACAACATACTTGCGTGTAGGCATACCGATTGACAGACAGAGTATTGCCTATTGTTAAAGATGACCAGTTGACCATTGATTGCACCATGAAATGCCACCTGCAGACTTGTACCAAGATGGAGCACTTAATGCTTTTGTCCCTGCAGCTGCACCTGGAGTCCAGAGCAAGGACTGAATACACCGTGCAGATCTCCATTTGCAATATCTCATTCGCTCTGTGTTGACAACTCACTGTTAGCACCACAAAAATTACCTTTTCACTGCCGCCTTACAGAAGGGTCGTAATAATAACTGGACAAACCTCTTTGACGCTGTTTGACTTGGCTCCTGATGCCTGCTGTTCTTGCTCCTGTTTTTCAGCTCGTCATGAAGTTATCACCAAAGAGATCCTGGAGCTGGATACGTGGGAGAACCAGTGGAACGTGGTGGCCATCAACGTCCTCATGCACGACAGCTACGATGTTTGCCTTGTTGCTAGGCTGAACCCACGGGATCTCATCCCTCCTCCCCCGGATTTAGTGGACCAATAGAAGTCCAATGGCTCTCGATGCTTCCAGATTCTGCAGAAACTGAAGAAATTGGAGAGACAGATGCTGCATTGGCTCTGGATGACAGCTGAGTCCAACAGAGAGAGGCTGGCAATACACGCTTGAGGACAGAATTGCCTTTGAGCTGCGCTCCTCAGTTGATGCTTAATTTGCTAGTACTTGTACTCTGGACTTCTGTGATGAAAAGCCAATGTTGCCCAGCCTTTGTGTGTGGCTTTTTGTCATCCCTCCAGCTGTGCAAGCTCCAGTGTTGGCTTCAGCTTGGGCTTCTGAGATCCTTTCTTCACAGGCACGGTGGCAGCCCAGGGCTCGTGTCACGGCAGAGCACGACATACGGAGGAAAGCTCCAGCCAGGGAAATCCCTCCTTGGCTGTTCATCCCACCTCGTTCTCCTGAGCTAGCCAGGAGGTTAAGAAATATATTCAGTGAGCTGATGAACACCAGCCCGGCTGCAGCAAAGGGCCAGACTATCCTTGGCTGATGCAGGAGCAGAAGGAAAACAGAGAAGAGCCTTTGAAACAAACCACCATTAGCCAAGGTTCATTAGCGAAGCCCATCAGCTACTGCAAACATTATCTAACCCACAGGACAGTGAAGAGATTCTGTCGTTGCCAAGAGAGCTGAGCCTGTGGTAGCAGAAAATGAGCCTTTTGGCAACAAGTCACAAGCAAATCTCCCAGCAGGGTTAGGAGGCAGCCCGTACCAAAGACAAAAAGAATCCTAAATTTTCGCATAGATTCGACCTGTTATGAGGTCTGGTGTGACCAGAACCTTAAAGCTCTGTTAGAAAACTCCCCTCCTTAGAGAGATGAAGAGGAGGATTGTTAGGGAAGCAAACTAAACTCAAAAGTAATAAATGAGACCAGTGTTATCTGCCTATCAGCTCTTCAGCTACAGGGAAAGGATAGATGTGCTAGACAATAAATGTTTATATAACAGTAGCTGCTGTTAATAGGAGTAGCTTTAATGAAGTAGCGTACGGTAAATTTTCTGCCAACAGAATTGGCCATAATCATAGGGAAGAGGAATAATTCAAACGGTGTTTCTTAAAGCAGTGTTAACCTTTATAAGGCTTGAAGACAGTAGGTTAGAGAGAAAATTGTGATCCCATTTGAATGACCAATAACCATTCATCAGCTCTCTGGTGTCTGTCTCACCGTCTGTCTGTCTGTCACTGCCTGGGCAGGACGGACAAGAGTACTGCAAAGTTCTGTCATGCTCTTGGGCCAAAATTGCAAATACAATAGTATGCTGCAATGTAGAGCAAATGCTAAGGGTAAGCTGTGATGTAGTACAGGAATGATCATTGTCAGCAAGAAGTTGCTTTTGATGGCTACAAAAGTAGCAACAAAACTGGAAGGAAATAATTGGCAAAGAAATGAGGAAATCTATCAGGTAGTTCATCCGTAATTACTTGCTGGATTTGCACTTCAGAGCATCTCCATTTTCTTTTTCAATCATGTTTCAGGTTGCAAAATGCCAGATTTTTATCTTTTTTTTTTTCTTTGCGATGCTTATGGCAGGGAGAAATGGAGAGAATAACCCAAGAGCCCTTCCCCAATTCTGACTTTTCTGATTCATGAGCTATTCTGTAAAATATCCAGTGGGAATATGAAGCTGTCATATAAAAACAATTAGCAGGAAGGTCACTAAAGTCTACCTGATATCTGTAGTTGGGAAACTAAGGGAAACATGTAGAAAAGGAGCAGATCTATGAGCCTTACAGCTGATCTCATCTCCCTTTATGTTTCCCAAGCAGAATGAGCATCACAACCTACACACATACTCTTGTGTTTGTACCATTTCTGTATCATCCAGTCATTATTTTTTTTTCTTTCTGTTGCTCATATATAGGTCATCATCTGTCTAGAAGAGCCTTGTGGCAAGCATGAACCTCAGTGGTACAATTCAGCGATGGGCTCTTAGAGTTTTAACCTCTCTGGTTGCTAAATGCAGCTGTAGGTACAAGATCAAGGAGGCAATAAAATTCTGCTTTAATATGTTTTTAAACAAAATCAGTAGAAAGTTCTTCCCATTAACTATCCGATATTGGAAACTTTTTTAAACCTTGGTTGTTACTGCAAAGTAAAGGTAATTTTATTCTAATTTTTCTACAGAGCTCTGAAGGCAGCTGGAGGCAATGCTCTTGAGCATCAGCTTTTTCCTTGGGAAACTCTGAATTCTGCAATTGTATCTACTGATTTTGCTTTTTTCACTTTTGTTTGCTTGTTTGTTTTAAGGAAGAATGTTTTAAAGGGTTTGTTTGTCTTCGGTCTCAGCCGTGTGGCCTCGTCCTGACAATTCCAATCCTCCTGTGCTTTGAAGCCTAAATTAATCTACTGGATTTCACTCTCTGAAAATCCAGTCTGCTTGGAATATTTCAAGGGGAGATTTTTGCAGGCTTTCCTTAGTCATATTTGAACATATATATGTGGAACACAGCCGAGACTCCTCAATTAAACTTTTATTCCAGCAGTGAGCTGGCTGTTTCTTTCCCACTTCATGTGTTTTGCTTTTTAGACTGAGGCTTAGTGAGCTGGACGGAAGGGAAGAATGTACTCTGAGAAGGTCTGTCTTGATAACGGAGTGATTGCATGTGTTTTATATACTGGTCTTGCAATCAGCTTAAGCTGTGGTGAGCAGTTAATAGGATTTTCTTCGTGCTCCGTGTGGAAGTGACCTGCCCTTGTGTGCACCAACTATTGCATCTCCTGCAGCCCACGGCGCCTGACTGTGTCCATGTCCCTCAGTTTCTGCCCATGTCTCAATGTCTAGCACTATATATCAAGCAGAGAATTGTTTTCTGCTGGATTAAGTATCTAGAACGGGGGCACTAAGGTCATTAATTTTGTGTGGGCCTTGTATAGTTCACGGTTTGCCTTTGGGGTGACTACGGTTTCCAAACCGATACTTGGAATTGAAAGCTTGACTGAGGAAGGAAGGAAGAGGCAGAAAGCACATTTATTGAGAGGTGTAGAGCCGAAATGCTCCTGAAAATATATGAATACTGTGTGTCTGTATGTCCATGGGTAATCTTGTGTTGCTGGGAAAGTCCTTAAGAGCCTTAGTTTCTCCTATTACAAATCCTGATTTAAAAAAAATAAAATAAAATACAGAATATGTGTTCTCTAAGCTTGTGAGTCTCGCTGAAATAATAGTTTACTTCAGCCCCTTCCCGTCTGAGCAGTCGTTAGCTGAGTGTTTAATCAAGGCTGTCTTGACATCATCCATAATTCTAAAATGCAAACAAAGCAGCGCTGGCAAACTACCGACTATTTAAATGAATGGGGGGATTATTAAGCAGAGGCATACACTGCAGCTTCACTTGAAATGCTGAATTTTTGGCAAATTGTTGCCAATACTTGTTGCCAAATATGAAGAAAAATGTTGGAGAGGTAGCTGGTGAGGCTGGACACAGGGAATAAAGCAAAAAATGAAATGCTATAAAAAGCTAATTGACGCTCTTCATTTTTATCCCCAGCTGTTGTATTTTGAAATTGTCCATGTATAACTGATTTCATGTAGATCTCATCCCTGTTTTCACACATGTGCTCATAGGAACTGCCCACATATGTAAACCATCAGGTGTTGGATTCGCCATCCTCGCATCCCTGTGGCTCAGTTTTTGCCTGGCAAACACACACACACATTTTGCATGTGTGCAATACCCAGATTTGTGGGGCAGTTTCTGTGTTGTGTTCCAGCTGGATTGCACCACTCAGGAAGCCTTGATTTGCCAACAGAAAATTGCTGCGGTGCACACAGAGCTGCCAGCTCCTCTACCACAACTCCCAAATATGATCCACGTAAGAGGCTGAGGGAGCAGCAAAACCAAGAGACTGGCAGTAGCGATAAGAGCTGCTCCCAAAATGTTAAAACATGCAGAGGAGGGTCATTCCACCCCATCTCTTCCTAGGGAATGCTCAGATGTAAAGGGATTTGGCCCTGGATCTTCATCTTATGTATTTTTTTTCTCTGCTCTAAATGTGTAATTACATCCTTGATCACCCAAAAAGCAATGAAAACAAATGCTAGAATAATATATTTTTTTAATGTTAAAATATATCCATGAAGATCTATATTGTTTTTCTGCTGATCTGGAAGACAATGATATTCTTCTAATAAGCTATTTACCTGGTGATCGTTATCTCAGCTACAGTGACAGTCTCTTCCACAGGCTGTTCTCCTAATGGTTTATGTAGCTCCCCTGAAAATTTGTTTCATGAGTGACAGTGCTTTTGAACCACAGGGTCAGAATTTCAGTTACTCTTTTGCAAATTTCTGTGGCTCTCCCTACAGCTTTTCAAGTGGACTCTAGCTTCAGCTTCAAAGAAAAACTATTTCACCCCCTGTTGTGCTCAGCTGGAACTAGTACATTTGCAATTTGCTATCATTTGACGTGTAGAGAGTGAAAGCAAGGGAAACGTTGGAAAATGGATAAAATACACATAGAAAGTACACTTCCCTTCTTTTCTTGGTGAATGTTTCCTGTGTTTCGCTGCCCTGCCTGGGTGTGTGACGGAATGATTTACTAATAACCCATGATTGCAGCCGCGGTGCAGTGGAGAGAACCAGCGTGGTGCCGAGCAGCGGCTCCTGACAGCCCAGCCTACCTCGCCATGAGAAATCACCTTCAAAAAAACGCGTTTAAGTGCTCCAGGATGTATACTCTGATGTGTTTTATACACATATGTATAACACTATTTTTAGAAGTTCCTTAGTGACAGTGCTAAGATCCTTTTTTTACACACATACCTGGCAAACCATGTTCTGCATAGCTCATCGAAGTACTTTAAAAAAAGTGCCGGTCTTCAAAAATATGGAAGTATTCCACACTTCAAGTCAAAAAGAATCTGAAATTTGGTGCTGAACTACAGAACAACTGGGGAAATCTTTTAGTCCTTGTGGACGCTGTCTACAACTACCTAAAAGGAGGCTGGAGCATGGAGGGTGTTGGTTTCTTCTCCCAAGTAGCAAGTGATAGGACAAGAGGAAATGGCCTCAAGTTGCACCAGGGGAGGTTTAGAGTGGATATTAGGAACAATTCTTCACAGAAACGGTTGGAAAGCTCTGGAACAGGCTGCTCAGGGCAGTGGTGGAGTCACCATCCCTGGAGGGGTTTAAAAGAACCATCCCCAGGTTCTTAGGGACATGGTTTAGTGCTAGAGTTAGGTTATGGTTGAACTCGATAATCCTGAGGGTCTCTTCCAGCTGAAATGATTCCATGATTCTATGGCGTCTCCTACCTTCTCCAGTTTTTGGCTGGCTGTAGGACTCCCCTCAGAATCCTCTTGAAAACTTTGTGCAAGCCTTTTCTGTCTCTCTTATCCCCATTTCTGCCTCAGCCCACTTGTCTGACCAGCCCTTAAACTCCTTCTTTTCCCCTTTGCTTCCCCAGAAGATGGGAACAGCCACTCAGGGTGTTCACCAGCCTCCAGACTTCTCGAGAACCCATCGTTCCAGCAACAAACCAGCTCTGAAGGACAGAAGAAAGACCACGCCAGCTCCCTGGATTTGAGGACACTCATCTTTCAGCAGGTTCCATCCACCACCCAAATTCCGAGGTTCAGTCTCATTGCAAATAAAACCTGCCGTACTTTGCAGTGTCGCTGGTCCTCTGGCTGCCACCGGGGTTGAAAGGCAGGTGACCCATGTTCCACTTAGTCTTGACGCTGTCTCGCTGCGTGATGTGGTGAGTTTGACATTAAATGCCTTGCATGCTCTGCGTGCCATAGCTTAATGATCGCAGGCACAAGCCACTGTCATTATCTCCGATTCTGAACACTGGTTGCTACAAAAATTGTCTGAAGAACAGAGGGAGGTGTCTTCATTATTGCATTTTATAGCTCCTGTCTTAGAGCCAGATTTTCTCCTGCAGATTCAGTCAGGCCAGGTTTCACTAAAGAACGTGGTCTCTCTAATTTGTCTGGTTTTAGTATTGGTATTTTCACTCCGCTTTGTACTTTTCTAGACACTCTTTATAAGAATGCAAGTGACTTCACCAGCTTTTCTACAAAATGCATTATCCAGCCTGGCCTCCCGAGGCTGCTGGCTTTTCATTATGGGGGTCGAAGTGCAGCCACTAAAATGCCAGTCAGCTGCACTACTTTATTTTCTCATTCAGCAGCTTCCTACTAGAGGAAATTTATTTCATCCATACATACAGAAATGTGAGAGGAAACCTCTTCCCACATACACAAATTCCTGACTCATTCCTTTCAAATGTGGCTGAAGCAACTGCTGAATCCTGACAAAAAAAGCTGTGATACCCATTCAATGGGCTTTTCCAGGATTTCCAGTATGAGAAGGAGGATCACAGGGAGATGATGTCTTGTAACTAGAGCACAGACTGGAAATTTGAACCTCTGACATTTGCTTCCAGTTCAGTTAACCTGTTTACTAGTCTTGGGCATCTGGTCCGTGTGCTTAGGTTCACCCTCTTAAAATAGTTATAATAATACATCTCTACCCATTTTGTGGGTCTGCTTTGCTGTGTTTTTAGAAGGGGTTGCTCACAGTTTTCTGTCATGTTGTGTTGAGATCCATAGATCAAAAAGTGTTGTACAATGGTAGAACGGTGACGTTATTGCAGTGCTGTCATCTCCCTGGTTTTTGGTAACACAGTTGTCCATGGCATTCAGAAACTGAGTCTTCCTGGGAAAGGAGAGACTGGACATTTGCAGCTAACAAGGGTATTCTATTCACTCCTTCATAGAAAAGCAACAAGACGTATGTAATTTTGTAATATGTTAAGAAGAAGAAGAAACCTAAGGCTTATTGCATGTGCCTTCATAGGTAGTCGCACTTCTACACAGGCAGAATGGAGGCTGAATTTGAACGCTAGTAATTAGAAGAGTGAGTGAACTGTGTTTTTCTCAGAGCAGATTTGATTTAATAAATTGTGCCGCTTAGCCACATTTGCTGCCAAGCAAAAAAGAGAAGGTGCTTTAGAGAATTGTAGTAGATTTACTGGATAATTGAGACCTGAATTTAGATGATGTACCACAGCTTTGACAGGAAAGCTTCAGCTCTCTGGGGATTCCCATAACGAATCTGTAATCAATTTAACTGGCCACTAAAAGGCACTGTTGCATCCAAGGAATTGCCTACAGAATATGCGTAAGAGGGTTTTAGGATATTGCTGAAGTGTAAACAACGTGGCATCTACTTGGGAGTGACTGAAATGATACTGAGGATTGTGTTGCTCTCCACGCCGGTGTGGGTGAGTAATCTTAGCTGAACTGCCATGTAATTCATAATACACAGTTTATAATACATAAGGCCTGAGATTCCAAAAATCTTTTGGGTTAAGTTGTGCAGGGTAGAGAACGTTTGTTACTCAGCAGACAGGGATCTGAACAGAGGTCCCCTGATGATTAGCAATGAAGATTCAATAGTCCGGTTGTCAGCTGCCCTGGCAGTTGAGCGTGATCTCGAGCTGGCTGGGACAGCCCAGGCTGAAGCCCACGCTGTGATGTGCTCACCGCTCTCATTAATTATCAGTATCAACTGAAGCTAAGTGAGGTATTCACTTGCAGTCAGAACTCTTAAATGAGTACAAAAAAGACTAAATTTCTAGCTCAGCTGCAGAACTTGCAGAAGTCTATTGCAGCCAGATCATTTTGTGAGTCCACATTGCCGCGAAGCTACAAAATCGCCTACACTGGCCCAGGCCAAAGAGAGGTACGGAGAGAGGAACAAGTGCCCTGCTTGTCCCAGTGCTGCCGCTTGAAAATTCACTCACCAAACTGTGCCTTAACGCACCAGCATCCCCCTCGGTGCTAAAGCTCAGCCTGCTGCAAAGCTGAGCTTTACAGAGCTCCAAGGGGACAAAGAGTCAAAGACTGTACAAAGATTGATAATTGCTGCAAAGCCTTGTCATGACTCACGCATTAATAGCTTGAGGTTTGATGGCTTCTCATGCTTTTATATAGAGATGCCAAATAGCACATGAACAAAACCATGGGGTAGGAAGTTCACCCTCTTTCCGGTACTCGTAGCTGGTAAAACCTTCCTGAAGGTTTTCGTTAAGTACTTGTCAAAATGGATTAAGAACCCCCAGCCTGCTCAGTGCTGCAACGTGGAGCAGTCACCTGGTGCACAAAATAACGGTTTTCCTGCCAGGAAATTTGCTGTACTAATGCTGCTGTCCTAAGAAGCTCAATCTTTAATCTGATTTCTTTGTTTCTTATTTCAGGCGAGCCACTGCAACAGAAATGTTCAGTGAAGACCGCTAAGCCACTTGGCATGTCTGTAAAACTCAGGCGTATTAACTATTCTCTTGCTCATTCCAGTTGGCCAGGATCCTGCTCACTTGCATTTAAGGACTTCAATGTGCTTGTACCACTACGACATGGCACAGATCAGCTTGTAGGTACTGTTTTATTTTCTTAGCTGAGCCCGGTAAATCTCGATAAAGACTTATTTGGTTACTTTTACAAGGAAAGCAAATCTTTATAAGCACAAATTCAAAGTGAAGCTGTAGTTTGCTTGTTTTGGAACCATCTGTGCACTGTGTATTTAATCGTATTTATGTTGTTATTGGGTTTACTGGGTACATTTTATAAAGTGCATTAGGACACCCACAGGGATATGATCCACTCAGAGGATGTGACCCAGCAGGATTTCTGCCCAATAACTGTAATAGGAGCAGATCTAACCACGCCTGTTATCCTGTCAGCATTTGCAAAAGCCTTCTCTGAGATCAAGAGATAAACAGTAAGCAAAAGTCGATTAAAAAGAAGTGGTATGTTGTGATCAATTTATATCGTTTGGATTCAAACTGCAATTTTTAGCAGGAAGGAAAATCATCAAATAAACACTTTATATGCCCACCCTGAATACAAACCTGAAATTATCCAGCTGTTGAAAGTCACTGTTGTTCCAGCAGAAAATATCGGTGGATCAGTTCTAGAGAAGGAACCAACTACTGCGAATAATAGTATAGAAAACATAGTGTAAAACCCACTGCTGAACCATCCCCACAGATCATCCGCTTTATTTAAATCATAGTAGGTTTTTGAAGGGCATTAGTTAAAAAATCTACACCAAATTCCGCATCAGTGAAAGAGCCGAGACAAAACTGGAGTCAAAGAGCAGTGGAAATAGAGCTGCTGGGCTCTGGCCCTGGCCAGCCTGCGGAAGTGCTGGTCACTGGGTTAATGACACAGTGAAACCCTTTTGTAGTCCAGGAAAGAAAATCCATTAGAAAAACCTACAGAGACATCTAGCTCCGTTACCGAACACCTGCAGCTGCCTGCCATCCGGTGCTATACTGTGGAGATAAGCGAGCATGATAAAAACGTTAGAATAACCTTTAAAAATGGGAGACTGGAAATGCAATGCTGTTTTCACTTGCAAAGTGGTTCTCACGCAAGTGTCCCTAGGAGATGTTTTATAATAAAATTCGAATGAAATACAATAAAAATCAAATCAAAGCTCATTCTCTGTGTACCAAACAGACCAGCTCAGGTTTCAGCTTTGGTTTTAAAGCCAGGGAGAGAATTTACTTGATGAATTGCTGCTGCTGCTGCTGCTGCTCAGAATTCAAAAAAAAAGAAAAAGACAATAGCTCAAAAGGTAATTTACAAGCAGTTTGGATTTAAAAGGTGATGTTAAAAGATCAAAAGTGAAAGGCTCGAAGAATTATTCAGCAAGCTGGAAATATCCATAAACATAATTCAGTTCTGTTTCAGGATCAAAAGTGTAATTTTACATGTACAACATTTTCTTTTCAAGTGTACATATGATAATTACTGCACGCAAAAATATTAACGCATTAGATGTTTCATTTGCATGGAAAAGTTCTGCAATCACAAGGAAAGCTCAGCTCCCACTCTGTGCGTGCACCAGGACATGCTCAGGTACAAATGAAGAGTGTCACCCTGTGCCATTGAGTGCATGAGCTTATTCAGATTCAATATTCAAATGTTGATTTGAAGAGCAACAGCCCGTGCAGATGCAGAAGCCCAATGTCCATGCTGTTATTTTTTTGACCACTGTCAGAACATTCCAGCCAGACCAAAGGGATCCAGAGTCACTTAAGATTTGATGGTTGGAAAACCAGCCAGCCTCCTCTTGTTGGTACTTTTCCATTCCCAAATACAAGTGCAACGCGTTTTTAGCAGGAAAGGTACTTTTGCTAACGCCTCATCAAATTCTCATTAAATTAATGCTCTGTGCCAAAAGCCATCTCTGCAAAGGTGTAAAGGCTCTCAGAAGATTCATAGCAAAGATTTCTAGTCCTGGCCAGATTCCATATCTGATTGTTACAATCAAGCTGGCAGTGATTTTTGTGTAAATGAGTCCATTATCAGAACTGTATGCATCTGGTTACTGGCCTATAGGCACTTTGGGGAAATTGGCATCAATATTTCTAAGATGAGCACTCTCTTCCTCCGTGTTCCAAACATTGTTGCTTGGAGGTTTTTTTTCTCTAAACAATGGTTCCAGGTCAATAGTCTGATGATTAAAAACCAGATCATATAAATGAAAGCTAGATCTGAATCCCTAGAAATACGAACACGTTTGGGTTGGTTAGATCTATTATAGTTTTTTACAGAATCCAGTTAGATAAGACACAGTAAAACAACCAGGGCATGTTTACATTAAAAAATACACTGGAGACTTCAAAAACCTTAATCAGGGCAGTAAGAGAACATGTGGGAAGCATTTAGAAATTAAAGAGAGACCTCTTCATTCTTGCATATGTTTCAACTGCCCATCTTGCACATACTGACAGTGGCAAGTATCTGCCTGACCTTGTTTGCCGATCTGTGTAATTTTACCATAATTTGCCATCATTTGATCCCCTCGTGGCACATTTTAGCAAATAGAAGGTGGCTTTATTGCAGAGCTTTTTTTTCTGTCATTGCAAAACTACATGTTGCATTTTGTTTCTACTTGAATATTGAGGCTTCACTTGAAATGCTGGTTCTCTTTACGTTTTGTTGTTGTTCTTTGATAAGACTCAGGGTTTATCCACTGGCTCTTTGTGTTACACAAAGTGTGTGTTATATAGAAGGTCTGACTTATCAGAGCCAGAAATCAGGACCCTGGTTATTGAGAAAGCGCTGCTGTTATTATGGCTGATTAAAGTTCAAGTATTGTAAAGTATTTTAGTTACCTCATTAAACATTGCCATAAATAAACAGGATAAAGTGATGTTCTAGGAGTGCCTGGGTGAACAAATTGGAGAAATAGGGCTGTGAGTCATAACAGGAGATCAGGATTCAAAACATTTCATGCAAAGCAGTACAAAAATGTTCAGTTAACCTCTCATGTCCTGAAAATGATGTTGGAAATTCTTTTGTGCATTGCAATATTAGACTTACGCTTACTTCTTTTGATGTATCTAGGGCAATTCTATTTCATCAGTGGTTTGGGTATCTCATTTTAGAAATCTTTTGCAAATACCCACAGTTATGAAACAGGCTGTGATCTTCAGGGTAGGACAAAATTTTACATTTCTTACCCAACTGAACTTAGGAGAGACGAATTTCACGCCTTATAGAAACTGCAGGTTTCATCTTTTAGAATGTATTTTTTCAACTGGGAATCAGTTGGGCTAGAAGAAATTTACATTTTTACATGCCCCTTCTGTGCAGGAACCTTCATGGGCTAGGAAAAAATAATTAATTCACTTATTTATTTGTTTCAGTTACATAGAAAGACCTTTCCACATGGCATCTCCCAATGCAGGACTGTGGAAAGTGTCTGTATTACACTCTGCACAAGGACTTCTGGTCCTGAATGGGACGGACATGCCATAACAATTAAATAGTGACAGTGATAAAACTTGCCTCCACAGTTGCGGACATTTAATGCAGGCTGAGGTGGCATCAGAAGCAAAGCCTTCTTTCCACCTCGTGGTTAGACAGGCTGCTCCTGGCAGAGGTTGTACCGCAAAATATTGAGTGCACACGAATGTGCGGTTACACAGACCGGAGCACAAAGCCCCGGTGCTGTTATGGGACCGCTCGTGCAGAGCAGTCCTACAAATATGAAGCAGCCCTGCTTTGTAAGGTGAACATTCGTGTGCATACACATGAGTGTATATATAGACGCGTGTGTGTATTATACATGTGTACAAATAGATCTGTAATGCCCTCTAGCGATCCCAGCCCACAGATGCTACCGGTGGAACATCAGCCAGAGCATCTCCTTTTTCCTTCATTAAAAAAATATCTTATCAAATCAACTCTGCAACATAGCACGTTGGTTGGAAAGCAGTTGCTTTATCTCTAATTAGAAATGGGCGAGTTAAAAGCAGTTTTGGTAAGCTGGATATTTGAAAGGAAGCTGCTCTGGACAAGAAATAAACCATTATCAGACCCATTGGTAGATGTCTTCAGTAACTCTTTGAGGAGGCACAGGGTTTCAGAAACCTCGAGAAGGGCAAATATACTGTCCACTAATTAAAAACCAACCAAACAAAACAAACGAAACCAAACCAAACCCAGCAGGAACATTAATAGGAATTAGGACTAGTCTTTTAAAGCTAATCTCAGAAAAGCAGCGATCAAATAATCAAACAACGCATACCTAAGTACCTAGAAAATAACAGGGAGATTTGTGAAGCCATTATGGGTTTCACACAGATATCGGCTGACTAATTGCTTTGCATTAACACTTTTATTTGCTTTTCTCTAACTACATTTATCTTTACAGAGACGTGATAAGTCTCTCTATCAAGGCTAGAAATAAACCAGCACTAAGTCGACGTGAGCACTTTTCACTTTTCGGCACTGCTAGGTGATTACAGCGACATGTGGATGTACCCTCTTTGACACACGGCACAATGTTTCCCATTTTCACTTTTATTTCATGTTTTATGTGTGTTAGACACTGTGACACCGCCCGCTGCTGTGGGGGTGCAGGCGGCTTCTTACTGCAGAGAAAAGCCTAAAACATCCCACTATAAAAACATAGAAGAAGAAAATAAATTTTAAGTGTTTATTTATGTATTTATCTCTCAAGAACTCTCAAACCGCCGTCACGATTTCCGGTAGCACCTGAATGAGATGGCGGTCGGGGGGGGTCAAAACTACAACTCCCACCAAGCCGCGCGTCACGGCGTCATCTGATTGGTTCTATAGGCTCGCGGAGAGCCAATCAGCATCAGGAGGCGCTCTGCAGGGTGTGGTTCTCTCTGGCCGCTATGCATACTGGGAGTTGTAGTCGCTTTGCGGCGGCGGCGGCGCGGAGCGGCGGTTGCTGGGGGGCGGCGCCTGCGCAGTGGCGGCGCCCGGCGAGCGCGGCGCGTGGCAGGAAGCGGAAGGGGGCGAACGGGCTCGAGCCCTGACGTGTCTCTCCGAGGCCGCCGATCTCTCCTCGCTCCTGTCCGGGGCCGCCATGGGCAGTGAGTACCGGGGACCGGGGGACAGGGGGTTCCGCGGCGGGGCCACCGGCTGCCCTTTCACAGGCACCTGGGGACGGGCACTCCCGACGGGCGGCGCGGAGGCTCGGCCCCCCGCCGCCTCCGGGCCCCTCTGAGGGGCCGCTGCCCTCGCCCTCCCGCCCCGATCTGGGCCCAGGCCTCTCCGCGCCCAGTCCTGTGGAGGTTTCCCCTCCTCTGGTTTGGAAGCTCCCTCTGGATTTTTTTATTTTCTCTCCTTCGCACTGAAATCACAGAGTCACAGGATGTCAGGGATTGGAAGGGACCTCGAAAGCTCATCCAGTGCAATCCCCCCGGAGCAGGAACACCCAGATGAGGTTACACAGAAGGTGTCCAGGCGGGTTTGAATGGCTGCACAGAAGGAGACTCCACAACCTCCCTGGGCAGCCTGGGCCAGGCTCTGGCACCCTCACCAGGAAGAAGTTTCTTCTCATATTTAAGTGGAACCTCCTGTGTTCCAGTTTGCACCCATTTCCCCTTGTCCTGTCACTGGTTGTCACCGAGAAGAGCCTGGCTCCATCCTCCTGACGCTCACCCTTTCCATATTGATCCCCATGAATGAGGTCACCCCTCAGTCTCCTCCAAGCTCCAGAGCCCCAGCTCCCTCAGCCTTTCCTCACACGGGAGATGCTCCACTCCCTTCAGCATCTTCGTGGCTGCGCTGGACACTCTCCAGCAGTTCCCTGTCCTTCTGGAATTGAGGGGCCCAGAACTGGACACAATATTCCAGGTGTGGTCTCACCAGGGCAGAGTAAATGCCCATTCCCTGGTTATGGCAGGTGTTCTAGGGCAGGATTGACCATCTCAGGCACGGGGTACTTAGGTGGAGAGGGCCAGGTAGTCCCCTTGGTGACCGGTCATCACACTGTAAGCCAAAACCTCAATGACAATGTCAAGAGTAAACTATAAAGGGGGATCTGCAATCCAGAAGGAATTCAAATCGATGGATCTTCAGGGTCTGATACCTTGAGGAAGAGCTGCTTGAAAAGCATTTTAGTCAATCTCTGTATCATGGTAGATGTAGAAGAGAATCACGATTTAAGTTTAAAACCACAGTCCAGTGTAACGTTTCAGGCAGTTGATTGATTGAAATTAAGTAAATAATTTTATGAGTGAGTCCTAAAGCCTTAGGCAGTCAACAATGAAGTGAGTGCCTTCAACAGAGAAGTGCGAAGCCACTGGTAGTTTCAGTTCTTCTGCATCTTTGCACGCTTTTTGATTCAAATCAGTCCAAAATACATACGCAGCCTTAGGTTTGTCTTAAGAAGTTTAGCATTAATTCTGTTCCAAATGAGATCTGTGGTCACAGGAGAACGTGTGACTAAAGTACGTGCCCAAATTCAACTTTACTTGAGCTTTTCTCGGTGTTCTTTGTATCCATGTGTTCACTTTGTCTTTTAACTAATTTCCTTACAGTAAAATTTCTTGAAGTAATCAAGCCCTTCTGTGTAATCTTGCCTGAAATCCAAAAGCCAGAACGGAAGGTAAGTCAATAAACTCTTCTACCTAAGTCTGTATTTGTGTAATATAAAATGTTTACAGCTTAGTTTGCATTTGTGGGTTTTTCTTTTATTTTTTTTCTTGGGTGACTGGCAGTTTTAGGCACAATTGTTTTCAGTAGAGTGCTTGTCTAGTACATCCTGTACTGTGAATATGCTTATACAGAATATATTTGCTGATAAATGCAATATGGTGCAGATATGGTTATGCCATAGCAGTGAGTGGTGAGATGCTGAAAGGAGCAGTTTAAAATAGCAACTTGAAAATCTTTGCTTCTTAAATTCTAATCTAAGATTATTTGCTAAAATAAGCTTCTCTGTATTTTTATTTTTTTCTCCCTAGAAGGTCTTTTTTTATGAAAACCTGAGCGTTATTTCTGTTGAAGTACTAGAATTACCTACCATTGGTATAAGCTTATTTATTTGGATTAAAGTTTCAATAAAGCTTATTTTCCTTGGCCTTATATAGTATAAAAAGGATGAAGAGTGACTTATTTTCTTTAGGATGTCCTGTACTTGGTTCCTTCACAAGAAAATAACGTGAGCTGTAACTGCTATGGAAGTTTGCCTGATTGACTAGATCTTGTTATCTTGACAGCTTTACTATCTTTGGTTGCTGTTGATTTTTGTAAATTTTTCCTTTAGATTCAGTTCAAGGAGAAGGTGCTATGGACAGCTATCACACTCTTCATCTTCCTAGTATGCTGCCAGGTATGATTCTTTCCCTTGTTTTTAAGGAAGAGCCAGAATGGTTAAAGGGTGTTACAAAGTCTCTAATTAAAATCCATTTTCCTCTGTTGGTTGGAAATGCAGATTCCCTTGTTTGGTATCATGTCATCAGACTCAGCAGATCCTTTCTACTGGATGAGAGTGATTTTGGCATCAAATAGAGGTATGGTTAGTCTTTCTGGAGGAAAGTTTTTAATTTGGAGCACAACGTTTTTGGACTTGTTCTTACCTTACACTCTGTTTTAAAGAAGATAAAAACTGGAGCAGAGATGGAAAAGACATTTCCTATATTATGTAAAATCACAACCCAATGTAGCATTGGGAAAGGCACAATTTTGTGAACAAAATTGGTTTATGGCTGGCTGTATGCAATCTATTATCTGTACAAAAATTAAGGAGCATTTTGGGGGAAAAGTGTCAGGGGAGAGACAGTTCCTAGTTACCAGCATCGCTGCTGTTACAGTCTTCTGTTTATCTTTTTGACTTGTGTTTCAAATACTTATACTGTGGTTTTCTGGGCTTTCTGCCTCACAGAATATTAAAATTCATGATAGTTTATTTAAACATCAGTTTCTTATGGAGACTTTCTAATGCAGGTGTGAATTAAAAATGGTGACAGTTTTCTGAATTCACTTTATCATTATATATAATTTGGGATATCTGCCAATTGACATCGCAATGAGATTTGCATATATGCATGAAACTTGGGGCAATCCTGAAGAAAATCTGGATTTTCCTGTTAAAAATTACAAATAATAAAGTGACTGATTGTCAAAGGCAGAAAACAAATTCCTACCTCACTTTATGCAGAGTAAATGTGGTCCTGAGAGCAAAAGTCTTTTTCAGCAAACAGAGTTTTTAAGGTACTGAGAAGTTTACTTATCAGACTGACCTTTAACGAGCTTCTGATATCGTTGAAATCTTACGTTCGTGGAGATTTGGAGTTGCAGATCTTCTCCATTGTGATGTAAGGGGTGGAAAAAAAGAAACTTTGAACTCCACAGGCACCTGGGTACGGCACATCCCATTATTCTCTTTCATTGTTCTCCTTGTGTCTACAGGTACGTTGATGGAACTGGGCATTTCACCGATTGTCACTTCTGGGCTCATCATGCAGCTCTTGGCAGGTGCCAAGATAATTGAAGTTGGCGACACCCCAAAGGACAGAGCTCTCTTCAACGGAGCACAGAAACGTGAGTAACAGCTGATACTAAAGGCTGATGTTTTAGAGCATCTATCCCTGAAAGTAAGTGTAAACTCACCACATGGTGAATGTTGGAG
The DNA here is from genome assembly GCA_013399365.1 of Pampusana beccarii. NCBI lineage: Eukaryota > Metazoa > Chordata > Aves > Columbiformes > Columbidae > Pampusana > Pampusana beccarii. Next base: position 372,972 of record VWYH01008401.1, read on the forward strand.
TCAGATATCTGGGTTTCTGTCACACGATGTATTCATGTTGTGCTACAGACTTCTGTGTTTCATCGGTCTGTTACTGACTGCTCTCTGGCTCGTTAGCTGTTAAGTTTCAGAAAGGTTTGAAAAGGAAGAGTACCTGTGCAGTTCGTATTGCTGCTCTAATCGCATCGGGTAAACTAAGAAACACAAAGACTGTGGGGCCCAGCGTTTGAACTGTGGTGGTCAGTGTTAACCTAAAAAAAGTTAATATTGATTAAGATGTTTAGTGTAGTTTTTACTTTGCAGTTTCCAGCGTGGGTCTTTCTCAGCAATAAGGAATCTCTATGCTCAGTCAGTAAATGACTTTTCTAAAAAATTGAGTATTCTTTAGCTATTTGATGCTGTACCACGCTACTTACTGATCTGCTTACTGGAAAAAAAATCATCTAAATTGCTAAGGTAATGTCTTAACTCCCGCACAGGTTTCAATATCTAAAGCAATCTTCGGTAACCAAACCCACTTGCTTTTAAGTGTATGTGTTTCTGAAGTGTCTGTGTATTTGTATTTTCAGTGCCAGATTTCAAACAACCACCTTAACTTGCCGTTGAATTTAAATGTCCTGTGATTTATGTATTCATTCCCAACTTTCTTTACAAAGAAGTAATTTCTATTTCAATTATATAATTGAATTATATAATAAGTTAATTATGTAGTATATAATTATAAATACATACTTTAAATGTGTAAATTATACATATACTTTCAGTTATATATTGAATCATAGAATATAACAATATATAATAATCATATAACTGCCACTAACATAAATCTCCAGAACAAATACATACTTTTTCTTTTTATTCTACAGTGTTTGGAATGATCATTACCATCGGGCAGTCTATTGTCTATGTAATGACTGGAATGTATGGAGACCCCTCTGAGATGGGTGCTGGTATCTGCTTGCTTATCACAATTCAGGTAATTTCTAGTCCTCCCTATTTACTCTTCCTCTGAAAGGGTCAAAAGATCAGCTTTATGGGCTCCCTGTCCCATGTGCAGAAAAAAAAAGATCAAATTGTGCCTGCTTACTCATATATAGTCTTATCTTTTAAGGCAAGTTATTTATTTTAACAAAGATTTAAAAGGATGAGGCTAATGCTGTATTTCTTTCTTTTTTGTTTAACTGTAGCTTTTTGTTGCTGGATTGATAGTTCTGCTCTTGGATGAGCTCCTCCAGAAGGGATACGGGCTCGGTTCTGGCATCTCTCTCTTCATTGCTACCAACATCTGTGAGACGATTGTCTGGAAAGCGTTCAGCCCCACCACCGTGAACACGGGACGAGGTGATGTGGCACAGTCCGTTTCCGTTACTTGATTAGGATTGAATTATTTTCTTAAGTGAAACAAAAAACCCAAGTAGCTTCTCCCTACTATTCTTCTAAAATTCCAACTCATTACATTCTTATATAGAATAGTACAGTGATCATTTAAAATAGAAAAATGTCAGTTGTGGAAAAGTCTTAACTTTGCACAAAAAGGCAAAGTGGTTTTTTTACAGTATGTTAACTTAAATGGCAAATGCTGTTACTACCATCTCAGCTATGCAGTTGCCATGTAGTGAAACTTGTTAATACAGCAAGTGCTGCTGTGCAAGGCGCAAGTATGAAGACATTTTGTTTTCATTTTTCTAGTATCTCACAAGATGTTCCCTAAACTTGAATTTTTTCCACTACCTCCATTAAAATTCGACTATGGTATGCTGCCCTCGTGTTACGGTTGTGCCCAACTTACTGACAAATATGATCTGTTTCTTTCTGCTCGTTGCAAGTGTTGCTCTTTGCCCCAAAGACCTTATTCTCCAAACCTGACAGGAGGTGATCTTGTTTGGTGCTTTGCAATAGAAAACAATAACTGAGATTATCACATTTGCTGTAATACAAACAATAACTAGTGTCTCGCCATGAATGACACTAGAAAGCATGCTGCCTCCCTCATTTTTTTGGCTTTTGCTGAGGAGAAGGAAATAGGGAAATAACTTGTTGAGTGTCAATCTTTCTAGACACCAGTAAAGTTATCCCATTTGACTGTTGGGTTATGATTTAGTTTCTAGGCCACTACAGGGGGATTTTGAAAAAATCTTCGAAATAACATGGCTAATATGAAGGATGGCAGTAGTAGAATTCTAAGAGTGTGCTCAAGAGGCAAAAAACTTGGAGAAATCCCGTTCTGCATCCTGTATTTCAGCAGTATGCCTGATGGGACAAAGCACTGAAGTTTGGAGATAATCACAGCACACCTAATTTGTGTTTTCTTTTTCTTTCCAAGGCATGGAATTTGAGGGAGCCATCATCGCTCTGTTCCATCTTCTGGCTACTCGTACAGACAAAGTCAGAGCTCTTCGAGAGGCCTTTTACCGCCAGAATCTCCCCAACCTTATGAATCTGATTGCCACCATCTTTGTCTTTGCTATTGTGATTTATTTCCAGGTCAGTTGGATTAAAGAGGGCTATAAAACTGTATGGAAGTAGATCTGTAGTCTGCTTCCTTTTTTTCACTTCTTTATTTTCACTTTATCCACACTTTATTTTCACTTCTCTGGTGCCTTCAGAAGACTCATTTTTGTGCCTGCAACATCGAGATGTTAATTTAATACTAGTCTCTTTAAATCAGTTCGAACACTTACTGTCACTAAAGACTTGAGGTATACTTGGGTCTCTGAAAAAGACAAGTGAATGTGTACGTGTAATATTGCCTAGTGCAAATTCTCTTGCTTTTTGCTGGAAAATACTTTGGATTCTTTAAGCCTGTATGTCTCTTACTGTTTGTTGCAGCAAACTGCTGAGGAATATCAAAAGTTTTGAGTAGTTTTAGTGTTTCTTTTCCTGGCCGCTATGTTCTGTCTCCTTGAAGCTTCGGGTTTCTTATGATATATTCGTCTTTCACACCTCCTTATATGTGTGAGTTAGACAATTGTGCACGTTTCCAGGCTCTTCACAGAAGCATTTGGATGAATAGTCCTCTGGGTATCATACATGTTTGTGCACAAGATGATTGCAGGATTTTTTTCTCTTGCTGTCAAGACCTTGCACTTGCAATTTATGACCTATAATGTGGGACTTTCTTTTTAAAACTTTTCAGGGCTTCAGAGTGGATCTTCCTATCAAATCTGCTCGCTACCGTGGCCAGTACAACACCTACCCCATCAAGCTGTTCTATACTTCCAACATTCCCATTATTCTTCAGTCTGCCCTGGTGTCAAACTTGTACGTCATCTCCCAGATGCTTTCTGCTCGCTTCAGTGGCAACTTACTGGTTAGCCTGCTGGGCACTTGGTCTGTGAGTATTCCTTCTGATCTTGGCTACGGCTTTATAAGAGCGCTCTTAAAATGTGTAGTTGAAGAGCTGGTCTTTCTAAACATTAAGACACACTTCTACAGGTGGTCATGTACACTGAAACTCCCAGACTAGTAATTTAAATTAACAGCAGACTATGAGAATTGCTCTGATGAGTATAGATTTTAAGTGTCCATTTACCTTGGGCTATTCTTTGCTGTCCTAGGTATTTTTGCTGTTTTTTGTTGTATTCCATTTCCACATTAGAAATTGCTTGTGGTAATAAAGTTGCATCTTTGGGCACTACTGTAGCCGTGATGATACAGCGGTCTGAAAATGATATAAACTTAATGGCTAAGAAATAGTGAGCAAGTTGGTGACTGCCTGCTCCCTTCTTGTAGGACACATCATCTGGAGGCCCTGCTCGTGCTTATCCCGTTGGTGGACTTTGTTATTATCTGTCACCCCCGGAGTCCTTTTCTTCGGTGTTGGAAGACCCCGTCCATGCAGTTGTTTATATTGTATTTATGTTGGGCTCCTGTGCTTTCTTCTCCAAGACATGGATTGAAGTCTCTGGCTCCTCTGCCAAAGATGTAAGTTTAAAACGATAACTTATGTAAGTTTACATGGTGAAAACAGATGGGCTATTGTAAGAACAAGGTCAACTTTATTCTGAAATGGGGCAGAATGGGGATAATTTTTGCCCTGTTTTCCTCACTGCTTTTTAAAAAACCACAAAACCCAAATAATTGCTTTGGCATCAGGAAAATTTAAACATTGCTATGTAACATCCGATCAGTGTGAGGTAACATGAAAGGTAGAAGCTCTTCCAGTGCCAAATGACAGATGCACTGTGTGCAAGGCAGCTGCCGCTTGAGAAGTTGCAGATAAAACTTCTATGACCCTGTCTGGCATAGAGAGTTCTTCATTTCTTTTGGGGGAAGATTAACTAGAGGTGGTTATTTTTAATTTAGGAGCAGTGATAACAGAGAAAATAGTGCAGTGCATTAACATACCTGAGCCCAGCTTCTCAAAATTCCCATTTGCCACAGGATATTTGATTTTCAGCAACTATCTCATTCTGAAATTGGAATTGGAAAACAGGGTGGAAAATAGTTGTCATCGTGGTATGTTTGCATTGTGTGGGTTTTGGGTAGGAAATCAAGTCGGGCAGCCATATGGAATGGTTTAATCCATTCTTTAACAAAGATGTAATAGTTGCACAGTTGCTGTAACAGCGTGAGCACTCTCTTGTTTTGGACTTGCATCTGGTTGCTTATTGTCAGCGTGCAGGGAGGCACTCACAGCCATGTATAGCCAGATTTTTCTTTCAGTATAAAACAACATACAGCTTTTAGCACTTCAATATACTTCCCTGAGACTGAAGAAAATGATTTTAAGTTCATGTAAACAAGGTCAAAAGTAAAAATTGCTAAATCATTGCTTAAATGTTCACAATGTAGTTGGAGAACTGGCAGCTTAATCATCTGAAAGTGTGTTTTCTAAGTACATTAGATTCAGCTTTAGAAGTTCCCTGCTAGAGTTTCAGTTCCTATCGGTGAAGTGTTTGCAGGGCTCTGTTGTAACCCTGTACAGTTGCGGAAACCCAGTTTAAGAATAATGTTTCAAGAAGGGATTCTTTCTAAGTCACACTGTTTCTAATATGGCCCCACAAATAAATAGTTTGCTCAACTGAGTGTGGGGAACTGGAATGTGGGAGCGGACACTTCACAGGATGGTTTTGCTGACATCTACTAAACCCTGACCAGGAAAAGGTTGGTGGCAAAACAGGAATCAAATTGTGTGTCTGGGAGCTTTCCGTTGTCCAGGGTTTCCTTTTCTCAACAGGACTGGAATTATCCAAAAAGATTTGCACAATTGACAGTGTGGAAAAGTGCCTGTGACTGCAATATATCTGAAATGAAAATACTGAGTATTTTAAACTTGGATGAATAATATCAAAACACAACCCACACCCCCCAAAATAACCCAAGCCACAACCATTTACTGAAATGTCTTGCTTCTGTTTTTTTATAGTACTAAGTTCCATGGCTTTGGCAAATGACACTAAACTTGCTCCGTTTCTTGATTCAATCCAGGTTGCCAAACAATTGAAAGAACAACAAATGGTGATGCGAGGCCACAGAGAAACTTCAATGGTACATGAACTCAACAGGTGAGCTGCACATCTCATAGCTGTTCACACAAAGTGTCGTGGGGAAACACATTGCAAATTTGGCTCTGAATTACCATTTCTAGACCCTAGGACACAGATGTTCTTTCAGCTTCAATGTTACATGTGTGAGACATAGAATATTGTCTCTCATGAATGGCTGGACTTGCACTTTACAGCATATTCTTGCCTTACAATTAGAGAATGTGCTTTAAATTCTCAGCTTGTATTTTCCTTTTGTTATATTCTATTTACAGGATAGCTAATGATGAGCATTTGAGTGTACTTTTATTATTTTAAACTGACACACAAGTATTTTTTTAACTGTAATTTTTAACGTGCTGTTATGTTTTGAGTATTGTTTTCGTGCAGACCTTGCTTTTAAAACAAGTAACTAAATCTACTAGATGCAGAGGTAGGCAGGGCTCAGTATCTGTAGGTTTTCTGATTGCAGGGTAGGACTCACCCTTCGTGTTACAGAAGTGTTTTTGGAACTTTAGATTTCAGTCATCTGCGGATGACTTGAGCTGGTAGCCATAAACTTAATCTTTGTGCTGAATTGTATGGCAGACTGTTAAGATGTTCTCAGCTTAGCATTTTTTTCCCCTCCTGTCAGGTTGAGCTTTTTACATCCTTACCTAGTGAACTGGCACTATTATATGTTCCTTGTCTTGAACTGGTAGACCCATGAGGGAAGAGAGTGTTCTGCTGCTGACTTTTTTCAATTCATCTAGTTTCATTCTTGCGGTTTGTGGGTTTTGTGTGTTTGTTTTGTTGTGGTTTTTGTTTGTTTGGGGTTTTTTTGTTGTTTATTTTGGGGTTTTGATGGTTGGGGTGTTTTTAATCCACCTGGTTAGATTAGCTCTGAAGTCTTCTTTCAGTTCTCAGTGGGATTGCTATTTAGAAAAAAACCTGCCTCTGATCTAGGTATTTCTCTTAGATCCCGTATACCACTAGCCGTAGTATTTTTCTTCATATCCTGAGCAAACTCTAATGGTTCCTTTTCTACTCTCGTGTTGTGTTTCCAGGTACATCCCCACAGCTGCGGCGTTCGGTGGTCTCTGTATTGGTGCCCTCTCTGTGTTGGCAGATTTCCTCGGGGCAATTGGGTCTGGAACTGGAATTTTGCTCGCTGTCACTATCATTTATCAGTACTTTGAAATTTTTGTAAAGGAACAGAGTGAAGTTGGCAGTATGGGAGCTCTTCTTTTCTAAACCTGGCTTCTCATGGACCCAGGAAAGAGGGGAGGAACATTCTCCAAATCTAGCCAGTCAGGGGAAAAGAAGTAATGTAAACTTGATCATGTCATTCTATAGGAACACATATTTTAATAATGTTTCAAAAGTGCATTCCCTTATGTTCGAACTTTTCTAGCATACTGTTTGCTTTTTATAAATTGATGAGGAACAAGTGCAAAGAAGTTTTTTTTAAGAAAATTGTGTTTTTTATTGTGTTAGGAGAATCGGCTTTCTGAATTGGATTTAGTTCAATGACTGAAATTTTTTGAGCCCCTTTTAATAAATAATTGTGGGGAGGGCTGAATGTTTGGAAGGGATGTTTTTTCATTTAATTTGTTTTTTTCAGCTCCTTTGCAGTAGTGGTGAGAAAAATCTCTCCCTCTGATGCTCAAGTTCCATAATTACGGTTCTAAGCACAAACAGTGTTCAGTATGTTCAGTTTTGTGTTTGTTTTTTTTGTTTTGTTTTGTTTTTTTTTTCAGTATGGCAGATTTGGGAGGCAGTTGTTTCTTTTTACTAAATGGTATCTCTAATTCCTGATGTCTTGTCATTACTACGCTAGACCTTGTCAGATGTTGAACATTGGCTTGAGACTGTTGTCACCTTTCTGTGTCAGACGGGACCGTGTTCTTTCCCACCATCCCTCCTCCATCAGCAGAAAACTCAGGTCAATTTAGATTCTGCCACAGTCTGTGCCTCAGAGTTGCAACTTTGAAACTTGGTCACACTGGCAGCTTAGTGAAACCTAATTAGTTGTCATTGTCGTTAGCAGTCGTACTTCTGATGCTCGCTGAAAGAACTGGATGTTATGGCTGCTTAGATGCAAATCTGCTTGTGCTCTTTGCTAAAGCTGAGAGTCTCTCATTGATGATGAATTCTGATCTTGTGGCAATTGGGATCTTACCTGGCTATTCATATCTAGTGAATTTTTGAGTCTCGTTACCACAAAGGAGTGTGAAAAGAATGTGTGTTACTGGTCTGTATCTCTAGAGCTAGATATGAGACCCTGGTTAGATCACTCCTATAAGTTGCTTCCATAGAAGGATTTTCCATCCTTTAATCTCATTGACTTGAATGGTGGACGGAAAAGTGCTTGATCAGAAGATATTTGGACTCCTCCTTTTTTGAGGATCATGCCTTCAAATTGGAGAAGTTACCAGCTTTAGATAAAGGACCAGAATCATACTTAATTCTCTGTTTTAATTTAGATTGTCAGTACTAATCAGGTGCCTAGGACCAAATGCAAGTATTTGCATATTAGTCTTGTAAATACATTTTTCCTCAATCAGTATTGGACAACGTGGAAATGAGAACGAGGACTTAAAATATTGGAATGTTTCTCTCCACTGCAACAACACGCCTTTTTTGCATTTTGGGCTGCCAGTGTATGAATTACTGTTTCTGCTTGGAGTGCTGAGACTGTTCCGTACCCAAGGGGCACAGATGACATCCAGAAGCCCTTGTTAATGCACTGAGTTCAAACACTGAATGTGTGAGAAATCTGCGAATTTGGAATGAGACACACCTGGGGGTGAGGATCACAATTGGGAAAGCAAAAAAATTCTTGGGATAAAGTAGCTGTGAAATGCTCGCTACCAACTATTTACTATTACTTCACACTACATTTAATAATTTTCTGTCTTTCCTCAAGTAGTAGTATGGCACAGCACAAATTTGGTGTGAAATAAGGGATGGTTTAAAAGTGAGTTTAAAAGGAGAGGGATGGAACACGGTGTGGTTCTTCTGCTTTGGGGACTTTCGTTGTTTTATTTCCAGGAAGCCCAGTACAAATTTTGTTTTAAAATACAAAAGACTCCGTTTTTGGGCACACGGTTCTGGCTGGGCTGGAGCTGTACTTGTATTTTTGGTCATATCATCTGTTTGAACCGGTTGCAGTTTAGACCGTTGGCTCTTCAGTGTCTAAGCAGCACTTGTTCTACGCATCTGTATTTTTGTTGTCTAATGCTGGAATATTTGTCTCTTATCAAGCAGCTATGTCCTCAGAGCAGGACCTGCTGATCCTACAGTGGATGTTCACAAAAAGAAATAATGCCTAAACAATCTGCTTTATAATGAAATAAAGTACATCTTTGGAGCTAATGCTTGGCTTTTGGTGCTTTGAATACTGTCACAGTTCTAACGCTTGTAGAATAACGTTACCTGCCTAAGAGACTGTGAAAGTGGTCCCTCAAAACAGCTGTTTAGAGCGTCACTGTAAAATAAAGACAAATTGTATTTGCTCCAAGGTCTTCTCTCAACAATAGGTTGCCAAAATTACAGAACCTGGACCATTCCTTCGGGCTTTCCTGTTCCGGAAGAGTCGCGATTCAAAAGGCGCTGCACAAGTAAATAATGGGAGAGTGAGGTAATGATGCACCAGTTTAGCAAAAACTATTTCCATATGGAATACAGTGACAATCGTTTTCTAGTGTTATAGGAGTAACAGGGCATTATTTGAAAAAATAAAACTCAAAGCTGATGATATTGCCAATTATTGCTTTGCCCTCTTGAGTTTTTAAACTTCAGTTGGAGTAAAGGAAGATTTTCTCTTCCTCCTGAGCAGAAATAAACTTAAAAAGAAAATTTATGCAAGAAGTTTGGCCAAGGTTTTGGCCGTATATGAAGTTGTTTTAGAAAACAGCTCGATTTCTCCCTTGCTATTTTATTTCTCCCCAGAAAACCTGCACTAATAGTAACTGTGGTTGCTGTAGGAATATTATGTCGTCACACACATGATGAGTTATCCGCAAAACAACCAGGTGAAATACCAACACCACGGCAAAGTTTCAGATCCTGCTTCTGCTGGTGGTATTTTCAGAGCAAAGTTCTTTGCAAAGCCTTTTCTTCGGCGCTGTAGATTTCATGTGAAAGCTTATGCCACAGCACTTAAGTGCTGGATGTTTGATTTTGTCCTTGTCACCATTATTCTGGAAGCCTGAAAAATCATCTAGTTTGTTCCAGTTCACTTATTCCTGGAGCGTATCTCCACACTATTTTGAGATGCCAAACAAAGGGACTTCTTTTCTTAATTCCTTGAACATTTTGTTTTTGGGGTTTTTTGGTTTAAAAAAAATCCTTTTGGCTGCAACTGTAAAGGTGGTTGCTTTACCCTGTGAAGCATTTCATGGCTATGCTCCCTTGATTACTTGCACTGTAACCCTGTGCTGTAAACAGGCTGTGATCTGGAAATTAGATTTCTCCACCAGCTTTCGGTAAAGGAGGAAGCCAAGTGGCCTGGTAGCTGCTTTTCCTAATTCTCTCTTGCAGCAAGGAATAATAAGCTTTAGGTGGCTTTCAGTTTTATGACAGCTCCGGGGAGCTTTGCGCAGGTTTTAGAGAGCTTGTGGCCGCGTTGTGACACAGCTGTCGGCTCCTGATCGGCCCTCGCTGTCGGGAATACTAAAAACTGCTTCCTGAGGTATCGCCGGGTGCCGAACCAGCGTTCGAATCTTTCCAAACACACGATGGCCACAGGGTGTTATCACCGGTAAAGAAAAGCGCTTTCAGGAAAAGTGCACAAGGGGGGAGAGCAGTGACATTTCTGAAGCTGGCCCGGTAGGCGGCTTGGCCAGCTGGCCCGCTGCTCTTCTCTCGTTCCCTCTGCCAGCTTTCTGACACCAAACCGCAGCCTTCGCCGCCTTCCTGCCTAAAAAGGTCGGGGTTTGAACGGCGGCCAGCGGCACCGCTGGCCCCTTCCCAGGACGTGTGCAGGTGTTCAAACAATGCCCGGCTTGTTCGGGGCTCTGGGTCTGAAACAGCCCCGGCCGGCGCTGGCACCAACGGCGAGCGTCTGCCCGCCTGGTGGCAATGTTACACTGCGCTTCAGAGCGGCCTGGATCAGCAAAATGCCTACTCAATCTGTTCCAAATGCGTGTTCTTTCTTCGCTGCTGCGCTGACGGGTGTCGTGCAATGTAAAAAGCTGGGAGCTGAGTTCGGCAATATTTATGTGTACTTCCTGGAATCGGGGCCAGAATTGAAGTGGTTTTAAGCTGAAGTGCTGAAAATTGTCTCCTCTTTTTAGAGTATTGATAATATTTTCTAATATTTTCAGGCGTGCTTGGTGCCAAGGGGCAGTTGCTGTCACGGCCACTTGGTGTGCTGAATATTGCTATGCAATGTAAGCCCAGGGTGAGACAGTCGATAGGATTGGAAAGAAGGCGAGAAAAGAAGCATTTAAAACCGAAATCAATATTCTAAGCTGGGGACCTAATTAGTCAGCTAGACCTTAAGCTGCTGGTTTATAAAACGCGCCGGGATGGATCTGCTCGAATGGAAACTCTTGTGCGGGCCAGGTTGTAGCGATGCTCTGGCTATTGCTGCAGCGACGCCAGCCAAGCTGGCAGCGCTGGGCAGGAAGGAAATACCCGACAGTGGCAGCCGCATCGGAGGGGTGAGCGAGCACAGACGTGACAGACGTTGTCATCGCTGTCAAGGTCAGAGATGGGATGCCTGCTCTGAGATATTTCATGCTGGAGAACGAGAAGACCGGGCCAGTCAACATTCCAGCAACACGAATCCCCGAGAGCTTATAATAGAGGGAACAAATAAAACAGAGGAACAGTTAGGATATAAATTTTTTAAAAGCTGCTTCAGATGTTTTTGTGTTGCTTTGGAGAAAATCAGGATACATGGCACATATCAAAACCCGGATTCCCCTTTTTAAATATTAAGGCTAAAGTGGATGGTTCAAAAAATGGTGTGAACCTCGTTGGGGAAATATTAGCTACCTGAAATCTGATATGAGTATTATCCACTTTAATCTTCAGCACATCTTTAGCCATTTCATGTTCTTACAGTGCTCGTGTCTCTTCTCTATACCTGTGGTGCAATGCTTTGTAAAAGAAAAAGGCAGCTCCAGACACACAGGAGCAGGAAACAGTGAGCAGAATGTTTTGCTTGATTAACTTCACTACGTAAGTGCAAATTTTGTTTTTGTTTAAAGAGCTTTATCTTTTGGCAACACAAGAACAAGGAGTTGTTGCTGCTGGATTCCCAAGGGCTCACCCTGACCACAAATGTGGTGAATTATTTGATGATTTGGGTTGCAGATCCCAGCTGCAGAGAGTGACGGGTGGGTGTTGGTGAAAAGCCGTCGCTCCAGGGAGCAGCAGTGGGATGAAGTAGGGCAGGAGCTGGGGTGGTGAGGAGATTTGTCCTTGTGGAGCCAGGATGTGATCAATCTGTACTTAAGTGCATCTCAGAATGCTCTTGAGCTCCAGGATTTTGATGAACTGCTGACCACAAATCGTGAGTGTGTTGCGCTAATGGGGGTGGTGATTAGAACTGCAAAGGGATTGCTGCCCACTGGATTTCCCTGGTAAGAGAAGGCCCAGAATACCTGTGTACTGTAGAAATCGGTGTTTTGTTCAGCCCTGGGATCTCAGCCTGATGTTGTGTTCCCTTTCCACTACACAAAGTGTTCTTTGTATTCTGCAGATGTAGAAACTTGTAAGAGAGGGAAGTGTGTTTGTTAAATTAATCCTTTTTCTGAGCACTTTTATCCTGGGCATTTGAGGATGGAGCTTGAACTAGTGATCTGGTGATAAGAAGAGCACTTTTTTCAACCTGGCCCCTCTTGTTTTGAGTAACTCTTGAAAGGAGGAGCGATTTATTCAAGTGGGGGGGGGGAACGGGACACTTCTTCAGGTAGGTAGAAAAGAGCCACCTCGTATCACAGTGCCTCCCATTCCTTAAGCAGTAATGGCAGGGAAAGAAGCCAACATTTGGGATAAGGCTTATCTAAATTAATGGTGGAACACAGCAGCGCGAGCCAGGGTCTAACACAACTGTCTGCAATTGAGGTACATTGCTGTCATTTTTATTTAGCTTGAAACACTTGTATCTACCTTTTCATAGCGGATAGCTGGAAGCTTGCGTGATCCTTTAGACTGGAAGGGTGACAGGAGGATCTCATCTGTGAAGAGAGAAGAGCTTTACTTGTAGAGCAAATAAGCCAGAAGGTTTTCCATTTTTATGAAGTGGATTCTCAGCTGTTACTTGTATTGCGGGAGTTGCTTGATTTGCATGAGCGTGCCTGTTTTGGTGGGTGCTGGCTGTAATTGCAACAGGAGAGATAGTTTTGGCTCCAAAGATTGTACAGTCTGAATTAAAATAAATAAACAAACAAGAGGCCAAAACCAACCAAAAAGTAAAAAACCCACACCGAAGGAAACGCTATAGGGAAAGACAGGACATGCAGCTGGTCAGTGCGACAGTCCTGACTCCAGCACAGTGTCTGTACCGCAGCATCTCTGTTCTCCCCCAGTCCCGGCGCCTCCCGGCAGGCACGGGTGCTCCAGGTGAACACCCGGAGCCCTCCCAGCAGGTACCTCTGGCATCTGGAAAGATGCTGTTGTGTTCCATCACGCAGCAGAGCAATATTGCGAAATTCCTGCAGCAATAAAGTGCAGATCTGACAGGGCGGCTTTGCCTTTCTCTTGTAAATCCTCTGGCAGGAGCCTGATGTGATTCTTGCCAAATGCCTCTGTAAGTGGTAGGAAGACCCGAGGGGTTTCAGGAGCAGGATGAATGCCCGGAGAGCTGGGCGGTGGGTCAGAACTGGCCTTTTTCATTGTGTCTCAGAGCTTTGAGCTCACACATGTCTCTGGAAGGCACCGGAGCCTGATGCTCTTGGCTCCCAAGTCAGATGGGACATGGGGGCTTTGCGAGCTTGTCCAACGTGACCTTTTGTAGGGCGTGAGATGAGCTTCACGCAGTTTGTTTTCATCTCACAACAGCAAGAGCACTTGACTTCACGTAAAACTGTTTTGCTTTATTTCTGTCCAAAAGGCTTAGCAATTCCTGGATGCGTGTTTTTAATTTTCTCACTTTCTGCTATGTATGTGTTCCATGGGCCTTTAATTGCCATTGGCTGACTGTTTGCCCCCTGGGTGGGGTTACCCTGCCCTGATTTCGGGTGAGGGAGGGTGGCTGGTGTTTCTGGAGACAAGTGATGATACGCGTGGATACTCCTGGCAAGGTCCTGCCTTCTGGATCAGACAAAACAAATTCATCCTCTGGAAAAGTCCATCTAGAAGGACAGGACCCTTTAGGAATATATAGTTATCAGTCTCTCTAATCTTAGGTGTCTGTCACCTGTATCCAAGTTGTAAAATATAGATGTCCAGAGGGGCCGGAGCCATTCAATAGAGCTGCTGCTCTAGTTCTTACCATTAATACTGAGCCTGAGGGCATCACTCCTGCGGTCAGCGGTCTGGAAAACCCCGCGCAGCTCTCTGACTCGGCGAGAATTTGGGTTAACGAAAGGACAGGCTGGAGCAGGGCCGGGGGTTCCGACAGCCGCCACTTGGGACCCAGAGAACGTTTCTCTGGTGCTGGGGGAGCAGTTGGCTCATTGGTTCCTGGTATTTACCTAAACATACTTTTGGATTGTCGCAGCTCCCGCTGTTTGTGATAAAGGGCTGGACAAAGGTCCATTGATCAGGCGGTTCTCGCGATCCGTCTCTGTCTGCCTGTCCAGACGGTGAGTTTGTGGCTTCGGTGACACCGCGAAGCCGCTGTGCTACATCGGGGAAAAAGATGCGATAGCGGCGAGTACGGGTACGCGGATCCTCCCGGGTTTGTCGCTGTGTAAACGTGCAAATCCCCGTGCGAACACGGGTGACAGACTCTGCCAACTTGCTCTGCTCCAAGCCCAAAGCTGGTGATGAACCTGCTCCCGTGTTTCGGTTTCGCACGGCACAGCCCGCCAGGTTTGAATGCACGTGGCATTCAAGCCCTGCGTGGGAGTCTGTCATAGAGAAAGATGCCAAAACTTATACAAATTAAAAACCAAAACACAAAAAAACCCCAACAACAAACCAGCATTGAAGGCAACTAAACAGTAGAGAGAATCTTGTTTCTAGAAGAAAGCCCCTGGGCTTCTTAGGAAAAGTGAAATATCTCCCGTAGTCATTGTTTGAGCTAAACTTTGCTTTTCTAACAATGAAAAATGGTGTTTGGTACCATTAGATAGTGTACAGAAAACAGTCATATTTATGAGATACTTGTTATTTCTTTTACTGTGTCATATTCAAAATACAGCACACGTTAGAAATGAAATTGCATTGCATGCAAAGATTCTTGCACTGACAGAGAAATGAAACACTTTATCCCTAAAATAGGAGGGAATAATATATTGAAAATAACAAACATCAATTTTGCTAACGTGCATACAGAAAATAAGGTTATATCTTGTGGCTCTGAAGTAGAACTTAAAACCAGACATAATAATGCAGTTATTCAAGAAACTTCTGTTTTAGAGAGCAAGCTGGGGAAAAAGGATGTGAGATTTCAATATAGATTCATTATAATGCAGTTAACAGAGTGCAATATTAAGGACTGACAGTAAAATTGGCCAGCAATAAATGGGGATTATAGTGACCTACTTTTTTTAACTTAAAATAACTCAAATTGAAAGATTTATTCATTTTATAGAAAGCTTTTGAGCTGGGGCGATGTCAGGGCAGAGCTGCCGCCTGGGTGCAGCCCCCACGGGCGGTCACAGGTAGGACTGGGGTGGGAACGTGAGCCCGTGATGGCATCGCCTCTGTAGGCTTTGGTCCCATCTAGCACAGATGTGACGGGAGCAGCTGAGGGAGCTGGGGGTTCAGCTGGAGAACAGGAGCTGAGGGGAGACCTTCTGATCTCTGAACTGCCTGAAAGGAGCTTGGAGCCAGGGGGGTCGGGCTCTGCTCCCCAGGAACAAGCGCCAGGAGCAGAGGAAACGGCCTCAAGTTGCACCAGGGGAGGTTGAGGTTGGATGTGGGAACAATTTCTTCCCCAAAGGGCTGTGGGGCATTGGAACAGGCTGCCCAGGGCAGTGCTGGAGTCACCATCCCTGGAGGGGTTGGACAGACGGAGATGAGGTTCTCAGGACATGAGGCAGTGCCAGGGGTGGGGTAATGCTTGGACTCAATGATATTGAAGGTCTCTTCCAACCAAAATGATTCCATGATTGTCTCAGCTGTTAAGTGTGGAAGTCATTAACTTCACCCAGATGGAAAAATTGTCTCATTCTCCTGCTCCAAAGGGAGCCTGCGGTGGTTTCCTCCGCATGACGAACGCACGCGGTGGTGGCTCTACCTGCTGCTGCTCACCGACCTTCTGGCTCCGTCCTCCCATCTGCGCTCTGCCCCGCTCCCCCGGTCTCTGCTGTCATCCCTCGTTTGCCGTCCCTCACATCTGCGCGGGGCCGGGCCCCGCTGACGGCTCTTGCCAGGGCTCTCTCATCATCGATACGCGCATCGGGAAGATCAAGGAGCGCTCTGACAATGGGGACATTGTACCTGGGTTTGTGCAGCCCTGCTGGGGAAACGAGCCCACCTCCCCATCCCCGTGTCCCCGCTGCCCGGCGGTTCCTTGGCCAGGTGAGGTGTTGGAGAGAGGCTTCGGTGGGAGCGAATTGTGATGGCTTTTAGCTAGTAAGATAATGGAGGGGAACAAAGCTGTTTGAGCAAACAATGCGATAAAAGGGGGTGCAGGATTTGAGGTCTCCTGTGCACACTGATTTGGAAAGCGTGGGGCTGTGGAGGTCTCTCTCATACAAATTGAACACAATGATTTAATTCATAACTTGAAGTAAAACCTCTGCCTGGGGTTTTGGTGGATTTGCTTCTATACTCAATGGTCTTTTTAAAAATTCTTTCTTTTCTATTACTGGCATTAACTTCCTCAGAAGAGGTTTCCCAGGGAGCTTGCTGTGTCCCCTCGGGGTGCTTTTCTTTCCTTCGCCTTCACCATTTTGCCTTTCTATTCTTCCTCTGTATCTTTCCCTTCTCTGTTTTCTTGCAATCCACAGCTTTCTCCCAAACACCCCGTCTCTCTCCAGCTTCTCCTCTTGCTCCCTCTGGGGTTGCATCCACTGTACATGGGGTTTATTCCCCCTCTCTGGTTGTGCATTCTGTTGCATTTTGCTGGTGTATTTCCACCTGGCCAGGACAATCCTGGAGAACGGAGCTGGGGCACATGAGATATGTCTCTGTTATTCAGTTAAATAGCATCATCCAGCTGAGGTGTCAGATGAGGTTCTGGCTGCTGTTATCCTGTGAGATACCAGGTGGTTGGGTTGCAGGTATGAATTGAAGATGACATTCAAAGAAGTTTGTGTGAGTGGCCTTTTAAGAGGCAACAGAGCTAAACTGAAGGACCATGGCCCGACCAGCGCATGATGGGCAAATAGCGTGGTACCTGGTGCTGAGAACCAGGCTGGCAACCTTGTATGCCCCAAATAGTCAAATATGATGTGTTGGTCTTCACACCACCCCTACACATGAACAGGATGGTATCTGGGTGGGGTCACTGGGAATTACCTCGCTGGCTTTCTCCTTGTGCTGGTAGAGGTAAGATGGGATCTGCTGATGGACCTGACCTTCCAGTTTGGACAAAATGATGTTGAGCCCTGTCTGTGCTGGTGTGGTGGAAGCGGGGACGCGGTTTTATCTTGGGAGGCAGTTTGCGCCTTGTCCCCTGACCCCGTCAGACCTCGTCACCCAAGAAACCCTGGAATTAATCAACTTGGATGGGAAACTTGCTGCAGATGTAGAAACGCTCAGTGAATGATTTAGGTGAATGATCGCAGGATTGAGCCTGATTAAACCCCGTTCCTGACCGTTCAACCCTTGGTGGTTCAAGAACATTCTCTGCTTTCTTTTCCGGGCTGTACGTTTTCCAGACTTTTCCGGCGTGTCGCTGCTCCGTGGTTCAGCTGTGTCTCACCCGGGGTGGCTGCCTCTCGGTGGCAGGTGAAGTGGCGCAGCTGAAGCACCACTAGGCTGGGCCACTGTAAAATATTCTTTATCAAAAATGAACATTGCAAAGAGTGCTGTAATTCTTTTGACCCCTCCACTTTTTTTTTTTTCCTATAGGAATATTTCTGCTTTATTTCTATTTTTTTTTAAAATATCTCTCTTTCCAGACTTTTCATCCCAGCCCCGCTGCCTGCGATCCCTGCGCGGTGCAGGACGAGGGCTGAGTGACAGGCTAATAACCTGCTCTGGCTCTCGCTCTGAGCCCGGTGGCAGGTGTCCCAGGGCCCCTATTGAATGCCACCATCCAAAAAAAAAAAAAATTATCAACAATCTTCCTTCAACAATGATTTATTATTGCCATAATTTGCCTTGGTACAATGAGCTGCAGAGCGCATTTCTGCACCCGGCTGACAGGGATTTGATGGCTCCAGGTTCCTATTTTATTTAGTCTTGAGCCTAATATGATTTGGTTACCCTCGCCCCCTCCTTCCCGTCCCTCTCCTCCCTCCCCACCAAACCTTTTCTCATTTTGTTTTGTTTTCTATGAGTGTGTGTTTCGCATAACCCTGGGCCGGCTGACAGCGCTTGTAAAAACCAGAAGTCGATCTCGCAGTGGCTTTTCACCATTAATCAAGCTGCCTGGAATTGGAAAGTAACACTGACAGGCTTTTATCTTGGAGAGAAGGAGGATGGCAGATGTATTTTATGGTGGATGAGCCTTCACGGCTTCTATTAGACTGGGACTTCAGTGGAACAAGGTGGTGGTTTGGGGGAGGAGAGCAGCGAGGGGGGAGGAGAAGCCGGGGAGCAGCCTATAGATAAATAGATCCGTCAGTCAGGCGATGTGGAGGTCTCCAGGCGGCCAGCCATTGTAGGTGACAGAAAAGGCAATCAAAGACAAAACAAATCAAAAGGTACATCTTATCAGCAGCAGGCCAGCTGGACTTCCACCGCACTCGGAGGCCCCGCCGAGGGCAGGAGAAATTAATCGTGCTGTCGAGGCCGGAGAAATTGTGGCGGCGGAAGGTCCAAGTTCAGGCGAGCGGAGGTGGCCGGCGTTGAAGGAGAGGGAGAGCGGGGGG
This sequence comes from Pampusana beccarii, assembly GCA_013399365.1. Lineage (NCBI taxonomy): Eukaryota > Metazoa > Chordata > Aves > Columbiformes > Columbidae > Pampusana > Pampusana beccarii. Next base: position 391,525 of record VWYH01008401.1, read on the forward strand.
CGGAGGAGAGGAGCCAGGAGCCGCCGTCCTGCCACCTCGCTCCCCCCCTCTCTCCCCCGAGCCACGGGCTCCTGACAAGAGCATTCATCGTGCGATGATAGCTCGGCACCTATGATTGGTACCTTTAATAATATAGCCCTCGCTCAGCTGTCACCCTGAAAGAACAATTTTTCCTCCCGCTTTTCCTCGATGCAAAGATACATCTGTAATGAGAAGGGTGACAGAAAGTGGGAGCGCGGGGAGCCAAGGAAAGTTTGGAAGAACATTAATCAAAAAGTGAAGCTGGAGGTGATGCAGGCTGCTGGCCCTGCCTGTGCCTCCGGTGGGGAACCAGCGGTGGCTTTGAAGCTCCTTTCATGTTCCCTGGCCTGTGGCTCTTTGGGACACCCTTGACAGGGGGATAGGGATCCCTCACCCACCCTTGGAGAGAATCATGGAATAGTTTGTGTTGGGAGGGACCTTCCAAACTCATCCAGTGCCACCTCTGCCATGAGCAGGGACATCCTCACCAGCTCAGGTTGCTCAGAGGAGCAGCTTTGAAACCCCCCCATCCTCCTGCAGGGCAGACCTGGTTGTGATGGGTGGCACGGGTGAGCAGCCCCCTGCACGTTGAGTCCTTGCTGTAAACCAGAACGAACTGTGTGCATTGGATTTACATTGGACAGGGATCTCTTTTTGCCTCCACAGAAAGAAATTGGTGCTTACAAGTCCTGTGGATTTCCCTGCAGCTTGGACCTACTTGTGTCCTGCTCTGGGTAATTGGGGCTCCAGCCTTTGGATCCAGCCAGACTCAATCTGTGTTCAGTTTTGGGCCCCTCATGACAAGAAAGCCCTTGAGGTGCTGGAGCGAGTTGAGAGAAGGGAACGGAGCTGGGGAAGGGGCTGGAGCACAAGTGTGATGGGAGCGGCTGAGGGAGCTGGGGGTTCAGCTGGAGAACAGGAGCTGAGGGGAGACCTTCTGATCTCTGAACTGCCTGAAAGGAGCTTGGAGCCAGGGGGGTCGGGCTCTGCTCCCCAGGAACAAGCGCCAGGAGCAGNTGCCAGGGGTGGGTCATGGTTGGACTCGATGATGTTGAAGGTCTCTTCCAACTAAAATGATTCTGTGATCCCCAACCCCATCCTTAGCAGTGCTGTGCAGAAACCGCTCCATTTCCCCAAAGGAGGAGTTCTGCCTCCCGGGCCGCGCTGCCCTCGTCTCCAGGCTGCAGAGTGCCCGGCCCACCGTGCTCTTATGGCTCCTCCTCCATGGAAGACGCTTGTGTGATCCCCAAAGGCTCCCCAAAGCCCTGAGTTATGGGCCACGTGTGTGGGGGTTGGCTGGAGGGGCTTGGGGGGGTATATTCCACCCCGATGTAAAAGAGCCCCCAGCAGCCCCGTGGCTGCGGAGAGCAGCAGGCGCATAAATCTGCGGGAGGCATGGAGAGAGCTCGTGTTTGTTGTACTTAAGGAACACGTCTATTTTAATTTAAGGGATAAGCGGCAATGTCCTCAAACGTGGTTACCTCCTGTGGGTTTTAGAAGCATTCCAGGCTGCCCGGCTCTGCTCTGCGGTTGTCAGTCCCTCCCTGGGACGGAGCCCTTGGGCTTGAATTCTTCAGCATTAGCATTTGGCAGTCGGTTCCCTCATTCTGCGTATTCGCTCTCTTGTACCTACAACTGATTTGCTAATCTGCATCTGGTTCTGTTTTTATCCTAATAAAAGTGGGGATTATGTGCAGCTCTGGATCAAACAGGGTTGTCTGTAAAAGCTGGGGTGCTGGTCTCTGTGGTCCATCGTCTCAAATCCCGGCGGATCAGAGGGAAAGCACGAAGGGTTAGGCAGCATCTCCGAAAGAAGTAGTTTGTTCTCTATGGTTTCCAAAAATTGAGCAGTGATTGCTTTCTGCCTTCTCCCCAAAAGCGGATAACTCCTGCAGACAGGAGTTGGCGGGTGTGCGAACCATATGGCTGGGATAAATGTTGGTAATAAGTGGTGGTGAAACCAGTCCTTGAGGAGCATTTCCCTCATCTCTGCAGAGGAGTTGAACCCGGGATGGGTAAGCACGGCTCCCGCAGAGGAGCGGAGCTCTGGTCTGCAGCACAACCTGTGTGCTGAGCTGGTATTTAATACCGTACCGCGCTGCTCGGGCAGGTACAGATTGTGGGAGGCAGAGCCGGGCCCAAAAATGGCCAAAATGACCTCATACAAAGTCCGTCCTCACTGTCTAGAACCCCAGTAGCCTCACTGCAGTCAGTGCGGGTTTGAAGTGATGTTAAGCGGAACCAGAGCTTCATTTATATAGTAAATCTAGTGAATCATAAAACTAAGCAGGTTTCAAAGTGCTTTCTTGGCGTGTGGTTAATCTCTTGCTAACTCTAACTCTGAAGTACCAGACCAAAGAACTAGACGCTGCATGAAGTCTAACCAGAGAGGCTGTCACCTTGGGCAAGATGCATTTACACATGGGATGAGGTAATGTTTGCATCATATTTATGGTTATGGCAGAGCACAGATACATTGCAATATTTTGATTGCTTTTGCAGATGGGATCAAATTGTCCCTTAATCGCATTAAAGAAATCAGGTTACAAGCTGGCTGCTGTAGCACCATTCCACTAAGATGATTATGAACAATTTGGTCCTGTCTGCAAACGTCTTAATGAAATGGGGAAACTACTCAACGTAGTTGAATTTGCAGTGTAGAAATGACTCGGTCTTTGGTCTCCTGCTCTTCCCAGTAGACAAGGCCAATCTCTGGCTCTTTTAACTTCCCACAGCACTGAAGGTCACAGGATAGCAAACCCCCCTCCGCCCTCCCCATGCTCTGTCTGGAGTTCTTCCTCTGCTGCCGGGCAGCAAGCGGAGCCCCTGCCATGTGTGGGCATTGGGAGAGCTGAGGGACCCAAAACGATCGTCTGTGCCCCTCTCTGGCTCCTGGCGTGGCAGCAGCTGAGCTGTGTGCAGGTTGTTGCCATCACCGCTGCGTCCACAGTTGCCCCGCGGGGTGTTCTTGATCCCACTCCTGCTGGAGAGGGGCTGCGGTTCCCCGTCAGGCAATGGGAAATCATTTCACTATGGTTGAGTTTTTCCCGGCTGACCTGAAGTCCTTCAGCTGGCCAGAGCTCTCACTCTTTTCCTCCCCAGCAAAAGTCAGCACAGACTCTTCGAGCTTTTGCTGCCGTGTGTTGGCAGCACCTCTCCCACCTCCTTGCGGTCTGCGTGGGATGGCTGGTGGAGGTCAGAACTGGGACCCTATTGCAAAAGCCAGCATGACACCGAACTGTGGAAGCCACAGAGGGTTGTTTTTTAACAGGATGCTTCAGCCTACCAAGCATGTTTGTTTGTTTGTTTGTTTTTCTTCCCCCAAATGTAGTTTCTAGTGTCAGAAGGTCCATTTCAGGAGCTGGGACAGCCAGTCCCCAGGGATGCCCACTGCTAAGAGCTGCGTTAGACACCAACATACTGCCCATCTTCCCTGGAAAGACTGGAAGCTTTCCAGGAGAGAAATCAGCCCTTGCTGTGTGGGCACACGGCATCCCAGGCGGCGGAGCTGCGGCCCCAGCTGGGACCTCCAGCCGCAACCAGGAAAGAAATCGCAGAAATCGCGTGTGCTTGGCACATGTCCGACTGGGGCCAGACACGAGGTTACTAGACAGCCTTAAAAACCGTTTCTCATTTGCTTCATCTTCGTTGCAGCGCTCGGGGCTCGGTTTGGTCACCCGAAGATGGGCCTGGAGGTGAAGCAGGTGCCTCCACAGCATATACAGGGGGTTGGCAGCTGAGACATATGGAGCAGCATCTCCCCGCTTGTGCGTGAGCCCCGTAATTATGTATTGTGGTTTTGTAGGCAGCTGCTACTGTCCTTTGGCAATGCCCTCGCTTTTGCGAGTGAGCCTGGAGTGCTTTGTGATACGGTGATGCTGGTCTCGCTGTTCTTGACCGCAGTTGTGGTTTTATTTGGGGTCCCTGGGAAGTCGCAGGTTTCCCTGGAAGTAAAATCTGTTTTGTCATCCAAAATGACAACACGCTCAATACCTGCCAGTTACCACCATTGTTTTTGAGGGGGAATAATAGCCCAGGACAGAAAACGGCAAGCTAGGCATCAAGGGGATGAGTTATTGACCCAGAACACGAGAACAACAGTCATGAGCGCGCTGAGCTCCCCATCAGGCAGAGCTGTCCTGGCTGGGGGGCTCAGTGCAGCGGGGAATTGCAGGGGTGGAGCTCCAGGGTCGGGGGATCCGGCACAAGCTTCATTGGGAAGTTGAGGCACTCACGTGTTTTTACCGCAGCTGCTTTCGACAGCCCCCGGGGCTTCCGCCTTCCCACGGGGCCGTGGGACCCGCGGCGAGCGGGCTGTAAAATCTCGGGTTGTGCCGTTTCTTGCTTTTAATCCAGACGCAGGAATGTGCGCTTTCTTTCTTTGGAAAAGAAAAAGCGTCAGCTGCGTGTGTTGAGAGGCAGATGTGAGCGCGCTCTTTGCTTCCTCGCCGTACCCGCGCTCCTTTCTATGCCCGGTTTCCGGTCTGAAACGTGCTCGAGTCTCTCCTCTTTCTCCTTGTTCGCTTGGTTTTACACCAGAAAACCATCACAGGCTTTGCTGGCTGCTGGTGGAGCCATGGGGCTGTGAACCAGTGTGGAGGGGCAGCTGTGCCAGGTTTGGAAACTGGGACTGGGACCCCAGCAGAGCCGCACGGGCTGCACAGGTACACGGGCAGGTGAGCAGCGTTAGGGCCTCTCCCTCTGGGGTCTTTAATTGGCACCCCCAAAAATACCCCGGTGATGGTTGTTGGAAATGTTGTTTGTAATAAAATAAATTAGTTCTTAGTTTGCAGTGTTTAGAGGAAAAAAAAGTCGGCTCTTTCCCTGGCCTGCTCGCTTTGTCAAAATCTTCCCGCTAAATGAATTCTGCCCACTCCCAGGGTATTGGTGCTGTCACTTTGCCTGGTGTTAAAGAGTCACTTGGACGCACAGAATTAAAATATGTACAGTGACGTGCAGGCTCCAAAGCTGTTAATCAGCAGAGATCCGGACGTGAACTGAGAGCCCCAAGTGCATTGGTACCCAGCTCCCTGCATTAACACAGAGATAGGCACTTGCGCCTGTTCCTTTTGAAGGTTCCGAGATGTTAGGCAGGAAAAGCTCGCGTTTGCCTCCGGGCACTCTGAGGTGTGATGAGAACAGTGGAGTTTATTTTAAACTGCTGGTAATGACTTGATTCTTGCCAAAACAAGAAAAAAGCATCAGCATCTTGTTGGTTACCCCAGATCTTTAAAGAGTAAAGGCCAGTGTGAGAAGGGAATCACAGCATTTTTCCATTGGGAACGTTCGGATCAATTTTAGAGACGAGAAGTTTTTAGGATGCAGATGCTCTTGTGCTTTCTTGACATCAGTGGTCTCCTGGCTGGGGCTGTTTTCAGATTATCTCCCATTTTTCTTAATTCTGTTTTACATGCTTTTGGCCCCACGAGACCTAAAGATGCGGCAATTTCTGACCTCAGGATGTGGAAAGAGGGGGAATCAACTTTCAGGTGCTACCAGACCGTGGCATCTGCATAGGAGACACGTCCACGGGATTTATGTGTACCCGCTGTCTCGGAGCAGGATCCGGGTGCAGCAGCGCTCCGCGTCGAGAGGAAATCACAGCTTATAATATTCAACCGGTTACTATAACCCCCACCCACCCCAGGTTTAATATTAGAACTATTTTTCACGTTGAAACCAAAATAGTACAAAATATGGGCTTGCTGTAATTGTTGTTAGATTATGTGTCACCCTGATAAGATGTAACAAATATTTTCCTACACAGCAGGGCCCGTTTCCCTGCGAGTAATGGATGGAGAAACTTCTCACAGTGTGCAGGCAATCGGTCGTAAAACTTCGCTTAGAAGATTAATGCATTGGGTGCAACCTTTGTGGAAAATAGGGAGAAAGGAATTAAAATAATAGTTTGTTCTTTCACATTTAATATTAATAACCAAACTTATTTGGCGGGAATGTTCCTGGCTGCCTGTGCCTTCCCACTTCAAGAGGCAGCTTTGTGCCAAATAAGTATTTCTATTTTTCATTTTATAAAGATGCTTCATTGGGAGCCGTTGTACGTGGTGTGGTGGTTCTTTCAACAGAACTATTTTTATCAGGAATATGAAAGACTATTTTCATGGGCAGAGCTTTGACATCCATAAGTCTGCCGGACGTCACTTAATAGGCCAGATAAACATTCGCTCGCCGTTTAGCGTAGAAGGATTTCCCCCTTATATCGCAGCTTTACGTCTTTTGTAGACACTAAATGGCTGTTAGAGGGACGGTGCCCTGGGACGGAGCTCCCGTGTGGGGCAGAGATGGGGCAGGGGCTTTTTTGCTGCTGTACAAACATTAATGTGCAGAAGGGAAAAGCGGGGCCCGTCTTGTTGGGAACTGATTTGCACCGAGTCGCGTCCCCCAGCAGCAGAACCGGGGGCTCAGGAGCATACCAGGAGGTGATGGCAGCCCTGACTCTCAGAAGGGCCAGTGCACGGGCTGCAGCTGCCTGGGCAGCTCTCAGGATGGTCTTCATGACGAAGCAATGATGAGATGTGTATATTTTTAATTGCTCAAGGGCTGGGGGAAATGGCAGTTTAGATTGATTGCTGCTGCTTCCCCCTCCCGTGTATTCTGAGATCTTCTTTTCCTCCTCAAGTCAGGTTCTGCACCCGCAGTCAGTCTCAGGTGACAGGGACCATCAGTCACGGAGCCGGGGGGCGGACAGAACCGCTCGTTTTCAGCGTGGGGCACCCGAGTTCGCTTCTTCCCCGGTCTCTACGTGCTCTGCGGGCTCTGGCAGCCCGTCCAGCCCGACTCCTACGGAGAATCCCTTGTTTTACTACTTGTGAGAACAGATATTTCTTCCTGCTTTTACAGAGCTTGAATTTCGATAAAGAACACTTGGTAAGCAAAGAAATAATTGGTTTGCCAAAAGAGAAGCAAAGAGTTTCTACCCCCTCTTGCCTACGGTAGGCGGTGGGAAGGGTGGTCTGGAGATCTCGGTGTTCCAGGTCCCACCTTTCGCTGCCCTGGTCGGTTTTTTGCTGCTGTGTGAACAAAGAATTTCTCAGTAAAAAGCCAACGCCATCAAACATTGATTGGGACTTCAAACAGCTCCGGCATTCAGAATTATTCCGGGCTTATTCAAACTTCTTTCTAAATCGATCAGTTAGATATTTCAGGAAAACCCAAAGAAAAATGGTACTTACATTCTGAAATACTGACATTCATCATTGCCAGGAAGGACTTTCAAACTGTGACAGGAAAAAAAGGTTCAATTTTGAGCAGGCAGCAGCTGAATTCACCGGGGCGCTCTCCGTCGTGCTACGAAAATTATTCCGATGGTAATTGCGACCTTTGTTCTGCTGGAGTCATTAACAGAGAGGGGCTTGAGGTTTGTACGTACGGTTGCTCCTTGGCCAAAAATATTCACGGATAAACTAAAAAACATTCATTACTAATCTCTTGCCACTACCGTTTAGTTGCAGACATAGAGAAAGTAGACGGATTATTTAAAATACAAAAGCTAATTGGGGCTGGCTGACAAGAGTGCTGTATTTTACTTTAAAGAATGGGACAGGTTTTTACATGGCTGAGATGGTAAAATGTGATCCAAACCTCATTAAATCCAAGCCATCCAGCTCTGCTTTGTTTCCCAGCAGTCTCTGCTGTCCAGTCCGTGGGTTTTGGAGTGGAAAAATCACGGGTGATTCCCACGAACAGCTCTTGGGCGCACGGACAGACAAACCTCTGGAGCCGGCGCGCTGAGGACAGAGGCTTTTAGCAGCTCGATCCTTTCCTAAGAAGTCTATGACTGAGCTTATGCGTTAGTTTTAGAAGTGAGAACCCTGCAAGTTCACAAGGAAGCTTCGTTGTATTTGATGCATAGCAATTAAGCTGCGTAAATCTATTTTCTCGAAATAGGCTGTGGCTCTGATTGTTTTAGCTTCTCTAACTACCAGGAACTCTTAAAACCTCTTAGGACACCTGTTGAATACCAGAGGTGTTTTTCAACTTCCCCTCCCCCTTTTTTTAAATATAAAAAAAGGCAGAAAAACCCCCAAAGCCATTGGCAGTGTCTGCCTCCTGTAATCCTACCGCGATTGTCCCCGGGTGCGGAACCGCCGCCTGGCCGTGCAGGGCTCGCAGGAGGCTCAGTACCTGTCGTGTGTTTGGTACTTGTCAGCAAGGTTCTCATTAACATGTTTGATGAGCTAAAAGTATTAATTGAAAACTCATCTTCTTCACTTTGCAGCTGCTAAAAAGAAAAAGGGTGTTTAAAACTGGGCTCCTGTGACAAGTTATTTCTTCCTCTCCCACTCGACCCTAAGAACTACGCTCATTTAAGTAAGCGTACATGAAGTTTTTTAGATCACTGAAGGTTCTAATGAAGAACATGAGGTGAGTTATTTTATAAAGCTGCTACATTTATTTTTCCTGGTTCATCTGTTTACAGATTTATATTTCAGTGTTACAAGGATCTTAATCTTTAACTCATTTATCCTCAGGGTGCTGTGGAACAATCAGGTATCCACGCTCTACAGAACCAGGAAGTTCACATTCTGTGAACAAGAGACAAGTTCATACAAAGTCTGTGCAGAGCAGGGTTTCAGACCCTAATTATTGGGTTAATCTTTTCACTATTGTTCTGCTTTCACTTTTACTATGAATACTCACACGTTTTTAGTTTGTGATTCTTTATTTTTTTTCTGATCCCAGGTGATCAATAAAGTGGGGGCAGAACATTGTGGAGAACATGGCTGACCATGGTGGACAGTAATGTTTATTCAATCTGCTTTGTGAAAACACAAAGAAAGGTAAGTTACTCTGGAAGAAAGGCTTTAAATAGGGCTATTATGTATTTCTGCATTCTCCCAAGACGCCCTCAGAAAATAAATATCAAGACCTACCAAAGAGTAAACACTTTAGAAAGGTCCGGTTACCATTTCTTTCCTTTGCTGTAGGTCTATTTTTATGTTGCCAATCCATTTTACTCATGTTTGGCTTTGTTAATTCCAACTGATGTACCTGTTTCTTTAGGCAGGTTAACACCCAGGGCAAACACAGGGAAGCTTCCAATATTCGTGAAATATTTTATTATAAAGCACTTCAGACAAACTTTGATTAAGAAAGAAAAGGTTCTCAATCCGTAAAAGGAAACTATCTTAAAGCAACATTCATAAAGAAAATAGACTGTTCTTAAGCATCAACTTTAGTTAGAGCTATTCTGTAATGAAGTCTAAAGACAAAACTGATGGGTCAAGAGCTATTAATGTTATATATATACTCATAAAAGGGAGACTAAGATGTTACACAGACATCATGGTGCATCTTATTATTGATAATGAAACAGGAACACTCAATCGCTAACTCTGGTCTGACAAAGCAGTCCAACATTTAAATATTGTTCAGTCCCCAAAGAGACAAGCCATTAACATTTCTCATTCAGCAATTAAACCAGCCCTGGGTGAGGGTTAACGCCACTTCAAAGCATCTAACGCGATAAACTCTTCATTTCATGTACTTGTCCTGTTGATCAGCCAAGATTTTTGCCGAGGATTTGGCATCGTAGAAGAGTTCATTGATTTCTTCAATGTGCTCTTTCTCGATGCTGTCTTTGCCATTGATCTTGGCCAGCAGGTTGGCCGGGGTCAGTAACTGCACAGCGTACCTGCGGTCAAACGGGGAAAAATGACAGTTCGGTGCAGCCCAATGGACTGAATACACGTATAAAAGATCTGCAAGACCCTCCAGCACGTACATTCTATGAAGGAGGAAGGAAGAGGATCACGGTTCTTTTTCAATGTTAGCACCGTTCTTACCAGACCACGCGACAGTACGGGAGAGGGTTGTCTCACTGCAAGACGGAGCTATCCTACTGTGGTTTTATCCCGGTCGTATTTAAAAGAAAAACCAACCCAGCTCAACTTACCTTAAGGTTGTCTTGGTACCAATTTCTCCTAAATGGTTGAGAGATTCTTCACTGATATTAATTCCTTCTGTCTGAGCACGAAGTTTTATGATCTGTTAGGATGAATAAGCGAGATAGATTAGCAAATGAGCACACTGTCCTACTTAGTTTAGTACCTGGAAACCGTCAGCTTCGAGGTGAGAGGTGCCGTTACACGGGATGGTGTGGAGTTAGCCCAGTGTAACTTACCACTACACTAGAATTCATAGAGTTTTAAGTCTTTGAATAGGCAAATATAACATCGGAAAATGGATAAGCACAAAAGGCAGGTAAAGTAACACGTCTGGACCACTAAGCCTTCGTGACAACTCGGCGTGGTTAGCAAAGTCTGTCTACTATTGAGGAGCAGAAAATGAGAAGTTATACAAGAAAACAGAAGAAGTCTGCAGGAAGCGGCAGCCGGAATCTGGTGGACGGCTACACCCGTTAGTTACTGAATTGCGCAGCGTGTCGCTGCAGCTGCGCAGCACAGCCCTCCAAAGAGCCCTCCAGAAAGCGACGCGCTTCCCTTAGCAGCTCACAACACACTTTTTATTCAATTGACAAGAAGATGGTAAAATAAATCAAAAAGTTACTTTCTGTGATTCACCTATTCCGGCAAGAAGGAAAAAAAAAAGATCACTGAGAAGAATCTAATCTTTCAAGAACAGTCTCAGGCTTGTACCAGTCTGGAGATCTTTACAAAGTTGGAGAGCAAGATATCACCAATAAGCCTGAGCATATAAAGCTGTAACAAAAGTGGCACAAGTCTCTCGGTAGCCCGTATTACCAGCTGAGTGATAAGGGGCAGACTGGATAATGATGTTGTGTTGTAGTGCTGAGATAACTCGGGAACTGCAAGCCTCATATAATACAGGTATTTTTCACTTTGGCAGCTTTGTAAACAAGATATCAAGAAGCGCTCGTTTAAATTAAAGCCATAAAAATGCGCTAGGGGAGTCAGGGTAGGGAAAGGAGTCAAAGAGAGGGGCTTGAAACGGCAGGAAGTTTTGCTCAGATATTAATACTGAATATTGGCAATGCTGCTGCAAATTGCAATTTAAGTGTGAAGATTTTTTTTCTGTTGTTTAGATCACTCAAACATCACTTTCCATTCATTTAAGTACTGCTACTTTACTCTTCCCCTTCTCAAAACAAGGTATCTTGAATGCCACATCTCTAACAACTTTTTAAAAATTACTTTTTATCTAGCAATGGGGTAAAACCTTCCTGAAGGATCAGGGCTCAAGCCATTACCCCAGCAAATACACATACATCAATAAGTTGCTATAAAATAGGAAAAGAAGTGCTTATACATCAAGAACAAAAAGTTACAGTTATAACCTCTACTATCTAACAGCAGGCACATATGCAAAAAAAGTTTGATTACAACAATACTTGACTAGAATATGGATAAAAGTGAATTTTCTCCCTGTTCTGGTTGCAGTAAGGTAACTGTGGGTCTTGTTCTTCGAGCAGAGCGACAGCCTGGGATTTCTACTTTATCAACACAAAGAGAAATATTCTGAACTGCTTATGAACCAACGGACAATTCTTGTGCCGATAAATCAATTGTGAAAGGCCCAGGTGAGGAGTCTCACACAGAAACATCAGGAGTGAAAACTTCTTCCTAATGTGAAAGAAAAATCTGATCAAAAATAGAGCAATAAATTTATGGACATCTTATTTTTAGACCTCCTCAATTGTATGTAGTTAGAAACCAAAGTGAAGCGTAATAGCTCCTCTTCTCCCTAGTGGAGTCGTTGTTCAAAAGTCTTAATTTAAGGAGAGATGAGATTATATGACTGTAGGAACATGATTTATGTGACACAGTGTCTGGACTCTGTTCTTAGCTTTGGGAAATGCTACTGTAAACACTCCCTTTCCTTCACCCCTGGGCAGAGTGGAGATGGCAGCACTTACCCGGCTCTTCAGCAAATCAGCAGTTCAGAAATGCACTCTTTAGCAGTGTATTACCTGCATGGTAACACAGCACACCAGGCAGGTATTACACAAAACAGCCTTAACAAAAAGTAACTCTGAGTACATCCCGCTAACTGCACAAAATTCACAGACAGGGAAGTCCAGACAACGGTCTCTGACATCTCCAGATTGAGTAGAGGTCACGCTTTAAAATTTGTTTCGTGTACAAACAAAACATAATTGTACTATTAAATCAGTGGGCTGCTTCTACTGTAATCTATACCATAATGCTTTAAAATGCTCTCTTAGGTACAAAAAAAAATCATCCTGAGAGTGGCTCACAAGAGCCGCATGTGCAAAGCCCCTCAAACCAAGTGAAATGAAGCTTTGCGTCTCCGTTTATATTCGATAAATGCCTCAGCTTCACCTTGGCACGTATCCAGCAGCAGGAGACTATTATCTCGTGACAACGCTCTCCTCCATTGACACTATCTCTTAAATAATACAAAGAATTGACATGATATACCATAATGCCTTCTGCATTGTGTCACTCCGCAGCATTGAGACGCTAATGAGGGGGATCTTTGACACGATGCATCATAATGGACCCAAGAATTATAATCGATACACAATACAGCGTGATGGCCCCACAGGAAAAGTTTCAGGCATTCAGAAGCGTATCTCTGCAACACTCGCTGTGCTTACATTTCCAAAGTTGAGTAGGAGCACGGAAATCCTCTCAGTTTCAGGAGACAGCTCTAGCAGGTTAAAGCTACAGTACAGAGCACAGAGGGAAAAACGCAGCGTGTGAAGATGCGTTCCGCAATCCTCTCATCTCTTGCATGGGGGAACAGCCCGAGGTCTGGCACCAAAGATCCCAAAATGTGACACGTCATCTCATACTGACTTCAGTTACAGGCCCCTCACCATAAGAAGGACATTGAGGTACTGGAGAGTTCAGAGGAGGCAACGAAGCTGGTGAGGGAGCAGTTGAGGGACCTGGGGCTGTTCAGCCTGGAGAACAGGAGCTGAGGGGAGACCTTATCGCTGTCTACAGTGAAAGGAGGTTGTAGCACAAAGGGTGTTGGGTTCTTCTCCCAAGTAGCAAGTGATAGGACAAGAGGAAATGGCCTCAAGTTGCACCAGGGGAGGTTTAGGAGAAAATTCTTCCCAGAAAGGGCTGTGGGGCATTGGAACAGGCTGCGCAGGGCAGTGGTGGAGTCACCATCCCTGGAGGGGTTTAAAAGGCACTTAGACGAGGTTCTTAGGGACATGGTTTAGTGCTAGAGTTAGGTTAGGTTATGGTCGGACTCAATGATCCTGAGGGTCTTTTCTGACTGATAGAAACAATTCTGTGATTCTATGACTGAAAAAGCACTACCCTGCTGGAATCTGCAAACTCTAAGGAAAGCAAATCTGTGCAAGAACAAAGGTCAGCTAACAATCCATGCTATTTCACACAAGTGAGATGTCACATTTGGCTCTAGATACACTCACCACTACAGCTCATCAGTGGGTGGAAATCAGAGGGACTGCACGCAGATTTTAACCACTTGACTGGAAGCAGTTACTCCAGCAGCATGCATTTAGGAAGTGGTAAGCTTTCTGGCACAAACCCTGGTGACCACAAAGTGTCAAACAGCTCTATAGGAGCAGAATATTCAGAGGCAGAGCAGTCATCTCAGTAGATTAGAACTCCAGGGACTTTTTAGAATTGCTCTAAAAATGCTGCGCATACCTGCTTCATTTCTTGGGGTGTATACAGCATGGTTCGGATAATCATCACTCTGTCCAGCAGGTCCAGCGGTATTCCATGAGGAGACACCACATCCTCTGTGCCTCTACAGAGAAACCAAACACAAAGAGATCAGATACTAGTCTGAGTTCAGTAAACTGATTTTACTAAAACCAGTTGTCACTGCACATCTACTAGTTTACAATTCTAGTGCCTTCCCATAGAGACACACACCTCAGGTAGAGACAGGAAACATTCTGAAGTTCACACTGGACAGCCCGAGGGAAACAAATACTATTTCTGGAGCTCTTAAACGTGCCACTCAAAAATACTTAGAGATGGTGCTTTCCTTCATGTTTCCCTGCATTGTATTGCAATACAGCCTTATCTAATGATGCCTTTGCAAAGAGAACGCTGCAATGTCCACAAACATTTCTGAAGGGCTTATCACCTTCACTTCTAAGCAATGTAAGCAGAGAAAGATTAATACCAGATGAGCCACTAAGAGGGAAAGGAATAGCTGGTTACACAGCTGAATTAAATCAATTTACAGAGTAGCAATCACTGCTAATGACAGCTTGTTTAGACATAATTAGACCTAGACCACAAATTAGCAGTAGGATTTAAGGAAGAATCTGAAAGAGGAGAGCACTTTTACTGAACATGCGAAGAATGCATTGTGTGGGGGCAAAATGCTGAAGTAGAGGAATTAACTGGAGCAGAGATGAAAAACAAGGTAGTTGGCAAGACTGCAGAATCACAAAAAGCCAGACCAATAGAGAAGGAAATAACAAAGGGTAGGGAGATGCTGAACATGCTTTAACAGAGAGAACAGGAAGCTTAAATCTGATGCAAAGAGGACAGCAAACAGCAAAATGATCCAGAAGCAGCAGGAAACTGTAACATTAGAGGTTTGTAGCCCTGCTGCTTTTCATGTCCCTAATGTGCAAGCAACAGACATGTTGAGGTATCTGATGAGAAAGGTAATTGTTACAGATCACCCAGGAAATAAGACAATTCAGAAGCTGTTGGAGAAAGAAGGATGTGTCAGTGGAAATAAAAGGAGGAATTCCATTCTGCTTTAACTCAGCCTGGCGTTAAATGCTTGTCCCAGGGTGAAGCTCACAAGCAGTTCTTGAGCACTAACACCTTGTAACCCAGGGATCATCACAGCTGACAGTATCAGAGACAAAAGCCTTCAGATGATAACTGCTGATACAGTTAATTTCTAAAGTTCATGGACCAATGCAACATGGAAAATTCAACTTTAGGCATCATACCTGATAATGCAGTTTCCGCGATTGGAAGCAAAGATGACAATGGGAGAAATGGAAGATTCCAGCGCTCGGTGCAGGTATGTGAAACATTCAATATCCAGCATGTGAACTTCATCTACAAAGAGTACACCTGGGACCAGCTCTGCGATGCCCTGATCGATGTATTTATTTACCACCTTATTTATCTCTCCTCGAAGTTTGTCTGAGAACAAAAAGAAACAGTTTGTTCTGCTGGTGAACTATAGGTCTGCATGAAAGATTTTAGGTAAGTAAAAGTTTTACTGAATTTTTTCATGGTTTGGAATCTTACTGCCACAGGGAAAAGCATCTGTGACATTAAAATTCTGTGGTGCTCATCACTGTATTGGGGAGACATCTGTGCAGCCAAATATTTCTAAACTTCTAGCACTTAACTGGGGTACTCTGTCCCCTCACATGGTCTGTGAAAAACTATGATTTTGGTGGGTTTGGGGAGTTTGGTGGGTGGGAAGTCAGTCAAACCTCAGTTTAAAACATGAAACTTAATGAGGTTTCCAAGCATGGCTGACAGGAACATTACTGAAAAAATAAAATATTGCTACTGTATTTCAGCAAAGAAATTGTGTTTAACTACAACAAAAAAGGGCTACATAAACTTCCATGAACAGATGGATCTCAAAGCTATGCAAGATATTACATTGATATATCTGACATTAGAATAGGCAAAGTGATCTCTGGAACAGATGAGATACTTCAAAAGACCACCATTCTAGTTGGGTATTGAAACAGACTTTGATCTAAATTTAGATGGTCACTTACTGAAACATCATTTCTTTCAAAGCAAAAAGGAGAACGGATCTTTCTGTAGATTTTTTTTCCTCCAACAATCTGTGGGTACGAAGGGCAGCAGTGCACTTAGAACAATGAGTCAATACGCAGCTGCTATAGAGGTGTCTAAACCAAAGCAAGGCTGGAGTCTTTAGAAGCCGTTTTTCTACTCCACACAAGTTCAGTGTGGTTGCTTCTCATAAGCACGCGTCCTATCGACTTATGAGATTTGTTTTGTTGTTCAGTTTGGCTCTTTGTGAAAGTGTGAACCTCACACTGTCTGGCAGGAGTGTTTTGAGAATGGGGACGGCACGTGCGCTCTCAGCCCTTTCTCCCCAGGACAGGTGCATATAGCACATTACATATTTTATCACTCTGTGTGTGAACCGATAACATGTTGTACTGTTTCCAGCCCCTGCAATTCTAGTAGCTGTATCACTGCTTTTTGAAATCTGACTATTTATAAGTAAATATTATGTAGGCTTTCATTTAGAGATGGTGCATGAATAACGCTATTTTTAATCCTTTTCTAACTAGTAAATATACAGATTATGTTGGTCTAAAAATACCAAGCGGGATTCATACCAGTGATTTCAGTTTTCTTTGGCTTCATCAACTGTCCCATCATAGAAAGGATGTCTTGCCCACCCTGAGAAAAGAAAGTTACAGATCAGCTATGAGGTCTTATAGTAAACATGTACCATGAGAATTTTATAAACCAGGAGTTGGTTAAAGAAGTTGTTTCTTTGATAGTCTGTATCAACAGTTGGTTGATAATCTGTCAAAAGTTAGGTCACTTCTCTGCAGCAGTCTTCTAAACATAATCATTTAGCTTCCTCCTCACCCCTTCTTGAGACTCATTCATTTTCAGAACATAAAAAACCAAAATCAGGTAACCTCTGTTATAAAAATTGTCACAAGGACTAAAATTCTCAGTGAACACAGACTTGGACTGCCTGTATGCACAGTTCAGCCTGTAAACACAGCAACGATTATGCTGAGTTTTAAATGTTTTGAACACCGTGATTTTTATCCTGTAAATTACTTTGTTGGAAAAAGTATGTTTATTTTGAAATGGAGTAGGTTAAGGGCTTGTAGTATCATACTGTAGAGATGCCAGACTTTAACCAAAGATACTATATTGTCAGTGGCTTTTGTTTATGACATAGATGGAGTTCCCTCAATAACTCTATGTTAAGATACAGCAAGGAGTAATTCTTCCATTTTCAGTTTTTTGCTGCAATATGTTCAGAGCTGTACCAAGAGTCACAAGGAAATTCAGCTAGAGGTAATGAAACATTTCTGAAGGAAGCAGCGACATCAACAAAATCCACAGCAGTCAAAAAGACTAAAGTGACCTTTTGTCATAGTGCTTGCAGCTTCCATTTCATGGCCACAAACCCATAGACACAAAGGAGACTAAATGAATCTGTACGCAGAACTTTCGATAAATAAAATGATGCCGATCTGGCTGCTGCTACCTCACACCTGTAGGCAACTTTCCTTCTGGAGACAGTACTCATCTCTTTTCTTGGTCAAGAGGAGCAGCCCGCACTGCTCTTTTTCTGCAGGGGATGGGGCAGAACGGTGGAGGGAAGGGGAGAGCTAGGTCTAGATTAACTGCGAAGGTAGCAGATCCCAAATATCCATGTGCTTGTTCTCTGTAGTGTTGGGAAAGCCTGGCCTCCATGGGTAACACCTACAGCTGTTCCTATTGTGGAATCCTCGAGGGTGATTTAGGACAGCTCAACTTTCTACTTCTTGATTATTGCAGTGACCATCACATCTACGTCAAAGAACTTCTCTGTAAAGGCCTCATCTGCAGAGTCAGATACCTGAGGTCGAGCATTGGCCACATCCAAGTCATGCAGGGTGACATCCTGAATAATCTCCTTTTTTTTGTGCACATCACCCTTCGGCAAGGGAACATACTCTTCAGCTTCAAGGTCAAATTCCGTAGCATAGATATCACACCTGCCTTGTCTCTGAGGAGAAGCAAAGAAGAGAAACCCGGGTATAGAATAAGTTTCAGTGCCAAAACCTCGAGTGACATGAACTTGATAAAGGGCTTAGTTCACAATTCCAGTCCTGACAAGCTTCAGCTGACAATTCAGACATCCCACCCTGCTTAGCAACAGGCACACCCTATCTACTGATCAAAGCTCAAAAACTCTGTTGAAAAACACCTGATATTTCAGTTGTAAGAATATTCCACTCCTCTCTCCCCTTCTTTTAACCGTACGTAATTCTTGCTAAAGGACAAATCCAGCAGATTAACTAGAGATTGGGAGAACTGTTCAAGACTCCTTTGTAGGTAGGTGATTTATTATATGCTACAAAATATTATGCTCATCCATTAAACAGCAAGAATCGCTGTACACTGCTTTCTAAATCAGATTTGAAAAGAATGCTAACTAATGCAGTATTCCCTTCTACGTGTATATATCTTGTGGAGAAAATACCAGAGTGATAAACGAAAAGATTAAATACGCTGCACATGTCAGCCTGAAAATGGCTAAAGTTGCTGTGGATTTCCCCTCTTCCCTTAAAGATGTCTTGATCTTACAGAAAAGAAAACTCATCCAGACAGCATCAGTGATAGCTTCCTCGCCAGATGACCTTAATTGTGAACTAGATGACCACGTTCTTTCAGTGCAAGAGAGAATTTTCTCTCCAGATAAGGAAAACACTGGGCTCTTTTTAAAACTTCCATGTAACCGTTTCATGTCAGTTAAGGTTAATAAATCTGAGAGCCTTCTGACAAACGCAGAGAAAGATCTGCAAGAATCACACACCGGCATCAAAATGCAGAACTTTTCTTTTACCTTGACGGCTCCACTGTTTGCTTCGATATAAATAACGTCACCGGTTTCCACTCGCTCCTTCTGCAAGCTTTCAAATATGCTGGGGTCCAGCTGGAAACAAGCAAACATCGCAGTTGGTCAAAACAATTCCATATTGTTATGGTAATCAAGGAAAAGAAATGTGGTCTAAAGCTCACCCTCACTAGGCAAAATTAAACTGCAACTCCCCCCAGCAATGCCTCTAGGATTTTATAGAGCTGTAACACTTGGAGTAGCGATAGAGAAAAAATCTGAAAGACGACGCAGAGAACTTACTTTCTTACCAAAAAGTCTGCTGTCTGAAGGAAGTGACGGTAAGTGCCAGAAACGTAACGATAATGATACCAGTTACTATCACAAAATATGCCTTTGTGTAACGCAACAATGTATTTATACTTAGGAAGCAGCACTTCTCTTGCTTTCTAGAAAAGCTTTTATAAAAAATCTGGCTATAGCATTGAATTATGCTACTTGATTTCTTGATTATATTTTTTTTTAATCCTTTGTGGAGCTGCATGAGGGACAGTGGATGTGGAAAACATTATACGCTTTTGTTTCTCTCAGTATGTGTTTATTCACTTTTGCTCTGCATTTTCTTGTTTTCAAAATGAACAAATGCAAGACGATACTTAACAACAGAGACAGCTTTCAGTTCTCTCTTACTCTGACAGGGAAACTGAACAACGTGGACAGAGACTTGTACAAGAAAACAAAGGGAAAGTGGGTCTGAGCTGGCAATGTACCAGCTCAATTTCCAGTTCTCTATCAAATATTCACTAGAGCATATTTCCCCATGTAGAAAGAAGGGATGTGACAGAAAGAACAATTTCTACTGGAACAGGCAAGATTTCCCAAAACCATCCTCAAAAATTCAGTTGAGAATGAGGAAAACAAAAACAAGACCTTTCTCATACGTTTGTTATCATGAATGTGAATTTATAGCCAGGGTCAGCGCGAGTGTATCACAGACTGAGCCAGACCATAGCCCAGATTTCCAATTCTGCCAATTTTTCTGTGGTACTGGTAATGCTGCAAACCTGAAGCAGCATCTCTTCCTGCTTAAACTCCCCTTTAACTTGTTGAAGACGTACAAGTGTGTGCTGCCAAGCAGAAAAATTACAGGGACTGCTAACTGAACAATGGGTTTATCCCCATTTTCAATTATCAGGAGACAAGACTAACATTCTAAATATTCTACATAAAGCAGATAAATGTACGCACTCAGGAACAGGATAAAGTTGTCCAGTGAAAGAAAACAACCTCCTGGCATCTCCGCTTTACAGAGATGGGGATCAAGAGCTTGAAATGGAAATAAGTGCTAAAAATAAAAGATGCAGACCTGAAATACTTACAGAAATTGTTGAGATTCTACCATGCATACCTTCAACTGTTTGGTTCCTTTTGCAGTTTTGAGTCCTATAATTACGTGGCTGATGGTTTTGCCATAGCCCCCCATAGGATTTTCAGTCTCGCATGGAGTGAGTTCTGTGACTTCTCCTTCATAAACCTCCTTGGTCTCTTTTATCCTCAACCCTGCAAGAAATTCAGAATAGTTTGAGTATGCAAATCAATGGCTATATACACTCAAGAGTCTATGGCATTACTGCCAACAGAATGTAACATATTATTAAGCTGCATGACACTAATGGTTATTTGTTATTTTTAAAAGTAGAAAGATGAGTTATTGCTCTGTTCTTCAATATTATGTGAGAATATTCATCCTGCGTCATCAGAACGGAAGTTTAGCCCAAGTTCTGCCCTGCAAAATGTTTTATTAAACTCTAAGAAATTATTTTCTTCTGTTTGCTATTATTAGTTCTTGAAGCAAATGTCAGTATCCTCTCGCTTTTCCCTCCCCCAGAGAGGATTTTCTTGATTTGTTACCCTACGCTGAGGTCAAAGAAACAGATCATCTTCTGAAACTAGGGACACTAATATAACTGCGAGTTTTACACAATTTTGGACCATCAGAAGAGCCATGCAAAGTAAAGAAAAAGACAAGAGAAAAAAGTAACTTAATAAAAAAACTTTATATTTCAGCAACTGAATTAAAAATGACACTGATTACTAGGTATTGTGTTAGAACCTTTTAAAAATTAAGAAAAGGTTAATGTATAATTTAAAATATTTTTCAAATGAGTAGCAGGAGGTGAGATAAATAAAATTTAGCAGAAACTGCTACAATGCTACAATTTACAACTATTTCAAAATAGCTGACCATGACATCCTTGTTTTGTTGGTTTTTTTAGACAGTTGAGCAATCATCATCATATCTGAGTATCTTTGATTCTACACATAACTATTGTAATTAGCTCAGTTATTTTAAATTGATGACTAATACAGAGCTGAAGTGTTTTGGAGCTAGACTGTTCCAAAGAAAAACCACTATCATCACCACCACCACTACAATTATGCAGATGTTCTAACTACATAAAAGTTCAAAGAACCCACATCTGAAGAGACTCTATAAAGTATTTTATGAGACACACATGCCATACCAAAAATAATGAATGGGCTGTAACAAGATATAAGGAAGTCATCCTGCCCAGTCTGAGGCTATTGGGACTTTATAAAACTTTCCTTGTTCCGTAACTTTTCATTTTGCTTTGAAATAGATCAGACACTTCACCAGTAATCTTGAGTTGCTGATAGGGGAATATAAAGAACTGACAAACATGAGTCTGTCTCCCTCTACTGGACCCAAATTAAGTACAGGACCTGAAATGTGAGAAAAGGTTAATTGTATATAATGTAAGTTCTTGGTAAGAAATGTTTCCTTTCCTTTATTTAGCACTACATTAAAAGTTCTACATAAAGTTAATTTCAGTATTTTTTTAAAATGTTTTTCAGGTATGCCAAAACATCGGACAAGAAAATTAACCTTAGAGTTCTAAAACTGACCTAGAGAAAAGCTGCATCACATAGGCTGCATATCCAATCCAACCAACGCAATATGGGAACGTGAACAGTAAAACTGCCGGGGCCGAGAAGCCGACATTCACAGGTTTGTTTTTACTTTTTGTTTTGCTTTTAAACTTTCAGCACCAGCTCTATTTTGCTCTGAAAAACTGGAAGCCTGTTTGTGTTTGGGGTATATTTTGTATGCTGCTAAAGCTCATCTTCCAGTTTCATTTCATCTGAAATTAATCCAATTCACATGCTCAGAGTCTGCTCCACAACACAAACCAAAGCTGAGTCAGCGAGGACAACCTAGAGATTTCCTTCAAAATCATGCCTCTAACCTAAACTAATGAGCTCATGTAGATGTGTCTAT
The DNA here is from genome assembly GCA_013399365.1 of Pampusana beccarii. Lineage (NCBI taxonomy): Eukaryota > Metazoa > Chordata > Aves > Columbiformes > Columbidae > Pampusana > Pampusana beccarii. The sequence goes on from VWYH01008401.1 coordinate 413,336, forward strand.
AGAAAATATTTACAGTTGACCATGATCTGAACAAAGATAATCGATGCTTTGGACTTGCTGCTGATTATCCTTTGTTGTCAAATTAATCTGCATGGATCAGTTACAAACTTCATTCTCAAAAGAGCTCTTACACTTCAGCAGAGACATTTCTTAGTTACAAATCAGAGGCACGAGTCCAAGAAGGTAATTATGGGCTATTTCATGCTTTGATTCCATAGCACTATATGGAGTTAAACAGTGCTTGTTTGATTTACTGGCAGTTACAATTTGGAGACCCAGGGAATAGATACGCTATTTAAGTGGCCATTCCAGTAGTTATTTTTTACTCCGACTGAGCTCTAACATTAGCTACTGTCATCATCCTTCCAGCTGCTAATGAGCTCTACACAGGATTTATCTCTCTGCTGAAGCTTTTTTAACCCGTGCAACAATTCCATCTTCTCATTTCCCACTCTGTCCTTTTATGTTTCTTAAGTATTACAAATTCTCCTATACCCCAAGCAGTACTTGGCCAGGAGACTTTCAAGTCTGTTATTAAAAGACTCCCAACAATAAAAATTCTGTCAACTCTGAGTCATTCCAGTTTCTTCCCACAGTGATGGGTCCAAACCTGTCAGATTCTGTTTCCAAGGAAAAAAAGTAAAAAATTGATGTTAACATCCCTGATCATTTTTATAAATTGAGGTGGCTAAACCCTCAGAAAGTAAAATGCACAAGATGAGCAATAGATGATGTGTACAGAACCTGCTAATAAGGAATCCTGCAACACCCTTCCTCAAAAAAAAAATCCAACCAACAAAACCCCCCAAAAACCAAAACAAACCACAAAAAAACCCCAAACCTAAATGAATTCTTTAGGTACTGGTTAACATACAAACTGAAGCTTCTCTTGCACCCAGTCACCACTGAAATTGCACTGTGCATACAAAATAATTTTAAAAAGGAAAAAAAAAATTTAACAAAAACCACACCGTTGTAAATTATTTATTTACTAGACAGGGAAGCTAAAAGATAACTGAGATTTAAACATGATCGGAAAATGTTCCACTATGAGAAATGGTGGTTACTAGTCCTTTAAAATATTTCAGAGATATTTTTTTCACACTGATAAAAATATTCAATAAAGGTTGTGTTATGAAAATGTGACACGGAATTCAACAGAAAGGCATAAAAGAAGCTCCATCTTTCACTAACACCAATATTTGTTTAGAAGTGTCTCTCTGTTGACATTTGGGGAATGCAGGGAACTAACAATGTAGCTGGCTGTTAAACCTTCGGGAGTTAAAATACCGCTAGCACTAGAAATGACAACACGGACGGCACAAGTTTCATCTCTTGGTTCAGGTTTCCGAATCTCTGACAGGGACCTTCATCACATCAAGGAAATTTTGCAGACTGCTCAGTCTCTGGCTTCCCTCCCCCAGGCCCTGCCAGATTCATGGTAACCAGAAGACCAGAGACTACTGAGAGTTGCTTTCTTACAAAAGACACTGGAATACTTTTGTTTCATTGCAGAGCTGAGAGACTCCTTCACCTCACTGCCACCAAATACTCAGCTGAAGTCCAAGGGGAAATGTGGTGCAGAAACCAGGAAAATTAACTGTTAATATGTTCAGTGCTAAAATCAGTTAGGCTATCTTTAGCCAACCCTCTTACAAACAAGGGCCACTTCTAACTGCATTTATCAGCTGTCAGCAGCGATCGTATGAGAGATTTTAGATACTCGCTGAGGTTCTGTTGCAAATTTAACCAATCTACATCAAGCTCGTAAAAGCACTCTAGAATTGAGGAAGACATTAAGTTAAACTATTTGTTTTGCTGGCACAGAACTTTCTTTGTGCTTGCTGGAATATTAAGTCAGGCTAAGATGTCATTTGGGAGCTCCCGATTAAGATTGTTTGCTTAGTAGGGTGAAATCACTAAAATAAGAAAGGAGAGCATTTTCCTGCCTGTAAGTATTTCTGCTAACGTAAGAAACTAAAAATAATTTTTCTTTCAGCTTTATTCAGAGTCACAGGCAAAACCAGGAGAATTGGCAGTAGAATAAGCCATAATACAACAATTAAATTATGGTTTATAAACTGTAAACCTGAATCCACTGAATGCAGGAGAGATTCACTAAATCAAGATCAGCACTGGAAAAAGAATACACAATAATCTGAGAACCACCATCACCACTGAAAAGTTTTTCCTTTTTAGGTGACTGGGAAAAAGTAAAATAAGTATAATGCTAATACTTAGTTCTTCTGTTTTTCTGAAACTTACCAATTGCACGTCGGAAGTTTTCCATTAGAACTTCTGTTTTCTTGATCTCGGTGGAATAGACCTCACTTCCAACCATAGGGCAAAAGGGAACTTTACTTCCCAGTTCCTGAGCAATAGCTAGAGCCAAAGCAGTCTTAAAAAAAACAAACAAACACACATTATTTTTTATTATAATTAACAAAGGATCCTTTCTGCACAAAGGTAACTTTCCTCATCACATGATCTTCCATATATCAACTATCAATTTAATATTAAGAATATTCTGTCTGACAAATATGTCTCGCATATAGCAACCCTCCTCCCCCCAAAACAAGTTATAGACACATATAAAGTGACTTTTATCAAAGACTTATGAAACACCTTAAAGAAACAATACTGGGCATTTGAATTTGACATCTGATACAAATGCAGAAAAACAGCATTGGAAAAAAAATAAAGGAAAAACTATTACATTTTTAATATAAAATTAGCTCCTAAGACTCTTTTTCAAGGACCGTATTATCAGTGCGTGCCTGAACACACCACTGGATTCTGCCAACGTTGATGACATGGCAAAAATCGAAATACAAAGCAGGAAACCATGTCAATACACTGATGAAAAAAATCCCAGTAGATGAAAGCACTATGTAAGCACTACCCTAAAATGGTTTTCATAACAAATTAAAATACAGTAAGATTTGGGAATACTTTATTTTGTATCGAAAAAAGAATAATAATACCTTGCCAGTTCCAGGAGGTCCTGCCAGCAGCACAGCTCTGCCAGCCATCTTCTTGCTTTTGATCAGTTCCACTATAACCCCACAAGCCTACAAGTTAAATAAGTATTTACACTGTGAACACAAGTATTGCTATAGTATCTTTTGTCCCAATCTTGCTAAAAGTTTTAGAAATATTAGGTTTCGTGAGCCCACTAAAAATAAAGAGGATTTCAATTTCACACACACAAAGAGGGAGGCAAGATCAGAAAAACATACTTTCTACTATGATTTTATGACAGAGAAATTAAAAAAAAAAAAAAATCACGGACAATAAAACTCAACCTAAGAGCACAGAGTGCTTTCCCCCTCCTGGAGTAACATAAACGTTTAAAAATAAAGCAAGAAATGAATATTTGACTTTCAGAACGCCAGATCAGCACAAACACCCGTCCGGGGTGACATCGGACTGGAACGGAACCTCCAGCCCACACCTGCACCTCGTCTCTGGACTTTCGGTAGGTTGCGTTGCCTTTGACACCCCGATTTCTACGCCTGAACCCCGGGAGCCAGTCCCTGCCTTCATAGAAAAACGTAGCGGCGGGAACAGCCGTGATTAACCCCAATCGCACAACACAGGAACGAGCCCAGGCACAGACTTTCCCTCACTAACGGCGCTTATAAAACCCCTCAGCACAGATCGGAGCGGGGCCCCCGAGGCCTCCGCCTCAAGTGGGGAACAGGCCGCAGATCCCCGGGGGGACCTCGGCCTGCCCCCCCCGCTCACCTCCCGCGCGTTCTCCTGCCCCACCAGCCCGGCCCCCGCCGGCTTGGCGGTGCCGCTCTCATCCAGCCCCAGCCCCTTGACATGGCTGTGGGCGGCGACGCGCTGAGTCTTCGAGGTGCTCTTCACCTCCTCGATCTTCATGGCGGGGCCGGACCGTCCCAAACCGCCCGCTCTCCCCACACGCGGCCCGCGCGTTACCAGGGCTCCCGGCGCGCGGCCGCCTCCCGCCCGCCCCGCCGCGCCATTGGCCCTTGCGGCGGCGCTCTCGATTCTTATTGGACGCGGCGCCTGCCTGTCACCGACACGGTGCACTTTTTCTTAGCGTCCGTCCGGTTATTTCCGTGTGCGTGGCTTGCACAGAGTCCGGGCGGGCGCTGGCGCTGCGGAGGAGATGGGCCGAGGGGACTTTGTAGGGAGGCGAGCACAGGTCCTCTCGGAGAGGAAAAGCAGCTTTTTCTTCTTCAGCAGGTTCCTTGTTTGTAGCGTGGAGGGTGTTGGTCTCTTCTCCCAAGTGACAAGATGGGAGGAAACGGCCTTAATTTGTGCCAGGGGAGGTTTAGATTGGAAATGAGGGAACATTTCTTGCCAGAAACAGTTCGGGGGCATTAGAACAGGCTGCCTAGGGCAGAGGTGGAGTCACCATCCCTGGAGGGGTTGGACAGACGGAGATGAGGTTCTCAGGGACATGGGGTAGTGCCAGGGGTGGGGGAACAGTTGGATTCGATGATCTTAAGGGTCTCTTCCAACCAAAATGATTCTGTGATTCATCGAGTCTGTTTTGGGGTTGGAGGCAGCACCTCTCCCCACTGCCGGGGCAGGGGGAGCTCTGGGTGTCCCCTGGCTTGTTGGGTGCTGGGTGCCCTCTCCCCATCCCGGGCCCTGGGGGTGACCAGGAACCGTGAGCAATTATTTCCGACAACCTCTGCTGCCTTTAGCTTGCAAAAGTAAGTTGAGGCTTTAACACATGCTGTGCTTAGAGAATATGTTCCTCCTGGGCTTTGACCTCCTGAAATAAGGAAAAATACTCCACCTTCTCAGCTGGGAGTTTGATTCCCTTGCAGTCCTCACCCCCGTTTCCCCAGGTCTGTGACTTTACAGCTTTTAGGTTGTTACAGCTCCCAGCTGTGGTTCAGCCGTAATTCTGCTGCACCTTGTACGTGGTGTTTAGATGCTTGAGGTGGAGATTGCTCACAGTGAGAGTTTAGGTGGGATATGGGGATCTTCCTTCCCAAAAAAGAGGGGACTTGTTTTCCATGAATATATAGTGTTTTCTGTGTTTGATTATAAACTATGGCTGTGTCTGCAGCGTTCGAGGCTGACGGATTAGCAGGGTGTGATGCAGGACTGTTGTCTGTGCAAAGGGATGGTGCCATCTCAGATTCCCAATGTGCTGCCAGGGGGAATGGCAAAAATTGGTCCAAGCCAGGAGAGTGGCTTTTGGGAAGGATGGGAGTTGTGGTGCAATTTGCAGAAGCCAAATGAGCAATATATATGCTATTAATTCCCTTTTTCTCCAAGAGCTTCCATTAGTTTTGTTATAAATGTCATTTAGGAGAGAAAAGACTTTGCTCTTTCTTTTTCTGCTAATTGTTCTGTCAGTTTATATTTACATAATGTAGTTTAAAACTGTACTTACAATATAATTGCACACATATGTAGTTCAACAACTTTGTAAGGGTATCCTATTATACAGCTGTTTAGCTAAGAATTTTTGAATCTAACAAAGCTATCCTTTAAATAATTAAAAAAGCATGTATACAATTGGACTCTGTACATCCTCTCAGGGTCATATTAGTCACAGAATACAAATGCTTAATATGAACTGAACTGCAGACTTTTTTCTTTGTAAAAGAGCAAATATACAACTTTGATTTCTCTAGTGCATTAAACTGCCGTGAGTGGTGTGGGTAAGTCTGGTCAGAGTTCAAGTTTCTGCCAGGTCTGGAAGAATAATTAACAAATACTTGTAAGAGCTCTGGAGGTGGTGATGCTGTTAACGAGAGGTCCAGGCTGGGTATGGCTCTGCTTTTGAGAAGTAATAGGTGAAATACACAGTCTTTTGTTAATTTAGGCTGAAATCTGTCCATACATTCCATGTTATCTTGTTTAATGTTGCAGCTCGTCCTATTTTTGAGATGATGGCATTTCAAAGACTAATAATATTTCCTTATTTCTTTTTGGTGAAATTCTATATATATATATATATATAAAAGCATGTAGATGGCAGGAATAGAGAATTGCTGCTAATCTTCTTTGTAACTTAGAAGAAGGATAGAAATATTCCATGTATGTAGAAATCAAATATGCTACATAAAGTTCTTTAACTTTAGAAATACTAATTCAATTAGTTGTTTGTTTTTTTTTTTTTAATGATAAAATTGGGTAACAAACAGAAGTCTTAATTATTTGTCCACAGCAATATGTCTCACAAATAGAACTGGAGTAGAGCCTAAAATTTCAGCCGGCTAGTGACCAGGTACAATTTTAGTCCTGACCTACAGAAATTGTTATTTGGGTTTGTATTTGCAGAAGAAGAGGCTATTTCAATATAAAAAAAGAACCAGTAGACAGTTTTTTGCTTGACGGATGTGAAGCTGGTTTCTTGTTTCTTGCTTGCTCCATTAGTGGCACTTAACAGACTTTACAACCATCCGTAAGCTTTGAGCAGTTGGGCACGTCTCGTTGTATTGATTGTTTTACCCATTCTGTATGTTCTTTGAACATTGTACTGAAGTTGGAGTTAAAGAAGGGGAGAGGAGCATGTTTGGGTGAGGGAAAATAAACAATAATGCTTTAGACCACACAGGATTAATTGTTTATTCCCCACAAAGAGCAGAGTACAAGAGGAACTACTGGGAAGTTTAGAATTGAACTTAAATAGCTTAAATGATCCTTTATAATTGGTGTCTGATGTGTTATGAAGTATCACTACGAGGAAATATGAACCTCAACTTTAACATGATTTTTGAATAGTTAACACATTAGAGGGGGAGGGTAAAATAATTGTGCTGCAAAGCAGGAGTCATCTTCTCTGTCCATGCCACCAGACGGAACACGTCGGCTGTTGGACCATTCTGCCCATCTCATGTTGTAGAAACTTTGAGTATCATTTAATATTTCACTAACCACCAGGAAAAAAACCAAAATAACACCTGTCACTAACAGTCTGGGCTCTTATTCCCCAGGTTTAATCAACTCATTTTACCACCGTTTCTTTTGCCCTCCCTGTTTGAGGTCTCCTTTTTGGCACAGACGTCATGCGATACCCGATGTGGGAGCTGGAGACTCGAGAGCTGTTTTCCTAGACGGAATGTTTGAGGTTACAGGACATGGCCTAGTTTCACATAAGCTTTCAAATTTCCCTGGGACATGCTGAATCCTGAAACTGTCAAATAGTGTATTATTTTTGGAGTGAGAGAGAGAACGTGTGTGTGAGTGTGTGAATGACCTTTACATTTTTAACCTATCCCAAAAGTCTGACTTCCTGCCCTTTTTCCCGTGAGTCCATCAACTTTAGCAATTAAAGCGAAAACGTTTTAAGGAAGAAATTCAGTATAGGAGAGAACAACTGGGAAGGGGAACGGTGTATTAAGGAGAAAACAAGGAAAATGGCTAAATGCTATAAACTGCTTGCTTCATGAGGGATAGAGAAAAATCTGGAGAAGTTGGGATTCTTTAATTTTGCCATCTTCCCCTTTCCACCTCAGTAGTATTAGTTTTGGTTTGTTTTCTTTTTTCCTGCAAAAGAAGCTGAAAGGTTTTTTCTACTCTTTGTCAAAGCAATAGGAGTGATGAATGCTAACGGATGCCATCTCTTCATTTCCAAATCTGTTATTAATTCTAAAACTTCTATAAGCTAACAAAATGGACATCTCTAAACACCCAATAAAAATGCTTATGTCTTTATCAAATTTCTGGTCCTTAATACTGGTGATGTAAGTGTATTCATTTCACAGGTACCATGTGCGCCCTGATCTTGCTGTGCCTTCGACTGCTACATTGCAAAATCACATACACAGACTCCAGAATCTTGGAGACAGATTTGGTGTGAGTGGTAACAACAAAACTGTCAACATTATGGCAAATTCATGTGTTTGTGTGTGGGTTTTTTTTTTTCCTTCCCACTACACAAGGACAGCTGCGTTCCCTACCTAGAAAGCTGCAAGTCTTTTGTGTGCCTAAGGGAAGAACAGTAAGAACAAACCCACATTTCTACCTGACACTCCTCCTTCCTGCAGGTCACTCACAAGGTTGTAAAAGAAATGCTACATTGCTTATGTGAGCAGTGGAATTAAATCAATTTTCTCTATGGACTTTTATCTTCATTCGTTACATCTCCTTAGCAAAAATAATTATTCTCCTCGCCATGAGTTTTGTCCAGTATCCCTCTAGTTATTGTATGAGCAGGATGCAGCTCTTCGTTTCTTGGGGAAGCTGGCAGTCCAAATAAGATGGGTCACACCTGAGCTCTTGCTGTAGTTTCTTACAGTGTGGGCCATTCTCATGGCCCTTCACCAACCTCCTTCAGCTCGTTGCCAGTTTTTGCAAGAGCTGTACAAACTTCTTGGCCTCTATACTTTGCCAAAGCTTGTTGAAAATGACCGTTATTTTAGAGCTTGTGGGAGGACTTCTGGACAATGCCTCTTCTGGTTAGAATCAGATCTTTTTCCACCTCTTCCTTCTGAAGTCATCTAATAATTAATGCTAAAAAAACCAGTGAATGGTAGGTAATATTATACAGGGATGTGCGTGGATTGTAACTGTATAGGGTGTTTTCTTATGGGAATGAACATATGCTTTCCCTTCACTTTGCAAGTATGTATTAACAGATTGAGACATTCGGGGCAATGAAGTGTACATGAGCCTTATGATTTAACAGGAAACTATTCAAAGCCTGGGAACGTGGTCTGAAAAGTGACATTGTGCTTAATTTGGCTCCCATGACAGAGCTCCCAACAAGGTGAAATATTCTGCTCAAAAAGCTGATTAACCAGGCTCGTTAAGAGCACTGGCAGGACTCCTTGAGAGTTCATTCCTGTCCTTCAGGGAGACAGTTGGGTCTCAAATAGCACCCAGTGCTAGGAATGACTGCTAATTGTTTGTTTCCTGGTCACTGAGTCATTGATTCTGTCATCTTGACCTGTGTGTTTGGGAAGGAGGGGTAATTTGTACCGAGCTTTAAAGCTCTGCAAACCCTTTCATATTGAAAGTGTTATACGGAGAAACTTTCTTTGTAAGAAAGATGCTGGAGTTTGGAGTCAAAGCCTAAAAACTAAATCCATGATGCTAACAATCTTGGAGAAGTTATCTTACACTTCTGGCTCATTAATTATTCAGATGGGAATGCTAAATACTGTTAACAATATATATTACTGCGTAGGGAGAGCAAAAAAGTAACAGCACTGCTGTTAAAGAAAGAAAATCTGTATAGTGCAGGCCTAGTCTACTTGGACACCTGTGGGAGGTCCATAACACATTATTGTTTTCTTGGCTTGTAAACAGCTCCTATCGTTTAAGTGCTACTTGGGACTTCTTAGTTGAGCAGCGCACATGTGTGAAGCTTTATTGTCTAACGCCTTTGGCCCTGGATGCCTCCTGGGTTGTCAGTACAGCCAGGTGACTTAAACCAGAGAAATCTGCTCCTGCCCTCAGCCTCTCCAATGCTCATCTACCTTTTTTGTGTAGGTTTGCAGGAGAGCTGTTCATCACTGCTAATAATCTTGATTATTCTTAATTTCTTAAAGGTACGATTTTTAGGAAGCATCCTACACAACATATATATACTTTTACAGGAAAATGAATTATGCAAACCCAGAAACTGGTGATTAAGTGTAAGGAGAACAAAGGATCCCAATCTTGACCTGCTTTTTCATGCGAATTTGCAATGTCCATGCGACTCTGAATTGAAACCTCAGCACCGTTCCTCCAGCGGCACAAGGGCGGGGGCATCCTTGCCCGCAGAATTAAGGTGTGCTGTGGTAGTGAGTGAGCTACGCTAATGAGCCCTACAATGAGTAATTAGTGTGGGCAACATGAGAGCAAAGTGCCAGTGTCCCAGGAGCAGCTACAATAACCCCAGGGGCTCTCTACAGCTGGTGCTTCTTGGCTCCCTCCTCCTGCAATTAGCTCTGGCCATAATGAGCCCCAGCACAGACCTGGGGAGGGAGCACCAGCTGTTATGTGTGTGGCCATCAAAGTAAAGGGCTTTAATTCTGTTTTAGATGAGGTGGCCTTGTAGGTGAGGTTGGGCAGATGCAGTGTGTGGGTAGAAGAGGAAACCTGCTGAGAGGTGAGTCTGTCAGGGGTTGGGTGGTTGGTGTGGCTGCTGCCAGGAGCTGTGAATTCAGCCAATCTTTTGTTTTTCTGTGTTACGCTTTAGAGCATATGTTGTTAATCCTAGAACAGTTTGGGTTGGAGGGCCTTTCCCAGCTCCCCAGTGCCCCCCCTGCCATGACAGGGACATCTTCAGCAGCTCAGGTTGCTCAGAGCCCCGTCCAGCCTGGCCTGGGATGTCTCCAGGGATGGTTCATCCACCACCTCTCTGGGAACCTGGGCCAGGCTCTCACCACCCTCAGGGCAACAATTTCTTCCTCATGTCCAGCCTGAATCTCCCTCCTTTAGTTTAAAACCATCACCACTTATTCTGTTGCAACAGGCCCTGCTGAAAAGTCTGTCCCATCTTTGCTATCACCCCCTTTTAAGCACTGAAAGGTGCAATAAGGTCTCCTTGGAGCTTCTTTTCTCCAGCTGAACACCCCAACTCTCTCAGCCTGTCCTCCCAGCAGAACTGGGATCATTTCTGTGGCCCCTCTCCAGCAGCCCCGTGTCTGTCCTGTGCTGAGGAACCAGAGCTGGGCTCCTAATGCAGATTTTGGCGCCTTTCACTCCATACCTGTGGCGGTGGGAGCTCGCACCGTGTGTCAGAGCCGCTCCGCACACGGGGTGGCTGCGCTTCTCTCCCACTTCGCGTTCCTCCCGCCTGGAGCCGGGGCAGGGCCGGGTTTTCCCGGGGCTGAGGCGGCGGAACGGCGGCGCCGGGGTCCGCGTTGCCGCAGGGGCGCTGTGGGGCCGGACCGGCGGGTGCAGCCGCCGCCATGGCCGCCGAGCCCCGCGTCCTCAACGTGAACGTGGGTGTCCTGGGCCACATCGACAGCGGGAAGACGGCGCTGGCGCGGGCGCTCAGCACCACCGGCTCCACCGCCGCCTTCGACCGGGCGCCGCAGAGCCGGGCGCGGGGTATCACCCTGGACTTGGGCTTCTCCTGCCTGCGCACCGCGCTGCCGCCGCAGCTGGGCCCGGGGCCCGGGGAGCTGCAGTTGACGCTGGTGGACTGCCCGGGGCACGCCTCCCTCATCCGCACCATCATCGGCGGTAAGGGGGGCGGCCGGCCCTGGGCGCCCTCCCCGGGGCCGGGAGGCTCTTGCCGGGGTGCTGCCGGGTTTCTCGGGGCCGTCGCGGTGGTTCGGAGCGGCCCGGGGCCCGGCTTGCGGTGTGAGGGGAGCGGGGCGGGGGCTCCGCTGGGAGGCCGGGCCCGGGGTGGCGGGTTTTCCACGGGCGACACTTCTTCGGAGCTGCCCCTCGAATAACGCACCGGTACTCGTGAAAATAGTAGTTTCTAGATGTGCATTCTGCAGGTGCTCTTCGGGCAGTCAGACCTGCTGTTTTCTCACACTTTGAAGTAGTTTTTTGTATAGTGTGCAGTGGTGTGGTTTGGGGTTTTTTTTGGTGTGTGTTTTTTTGTTTGGTTGTTTTTTGTTTGTGGGTTTTTTTGTGGTATTTAAGGGCAACATTAATTTCTGCTTTCTCGCTTCCAAAGCTGTCAAGAGTTTGACGTTCCCGGTGTCTGAGGCTGTGGTGTATTTGGACGTGCTTGTGCTGTGCTCTTGGAGAGGCTGGGAGTTGCTAACACAATAATCTCCTGTTTAGAAATAATTTTGTGGATTTTGGTAACTTTCCATTTTAGTCTTTGGAGGTGATATTGGAAATTTAATCTAGTTTGTGTTAGAGCTCATTTTAGATTAGTTTGCCTTGTTCTATGAGAAGTAACGCCTCCCTCTTCCATCTCTTGTGAGAAGTGTTAGGAGGTGGTTGGTGCTTGATTAGGAATATGATGGAGCTGCAGCTGTTTAAAGTGGTCACAAGTTGAGAAACTGCAACTGCAGGGACCTCAGAAAATTCAGTTTCTGTGCTTTTCCTCTGCTGGCATCTGTGCAGCGTCAGCTCGGCGGTGGGTTTGTGATGCAGGAGATGTTCCCAGCCAGGCTGAGGTTCTGACCAAGTTACTTTTCTTGATAGATGAGTTAATCCCCTTTTGAACAGGTGTTTTGTTTGCAAATGGTGTTAGCAGTAACTGGGTTGTATTGTTTGTCTTTCTTTTGGGCAGGATAACGAACATTTGCTTCTTTCTTGGTTTCACCTGCAGCAAAGTGCTCCATACCATTAATGTATGGGCTGCAGCTGCGAGGGAGGAGTTGCTGTGTGGTGAATTCCAGAAACCTGTGGTCTTGTAGTCTTTTGTACTTTACAATCAGCTGTCATTCTTAAATAATTGTAAGCACCTAAAGTCTGCTAAAGACCAAAGTTTACTTTGGCAAATGGTAAGTTTTCTTGGATATACTGAAGAGCAACTTGTAGTTACAGATTCTGTTCTGCTAGAAACAACTAGTCTGAGTAGGGTAAAGTTCCTCATGAAGAGGACATGGGAAAACTGGGAAAACCAGCTTTTATAATTTCTTTAACACTTATCTGGGGTGATTGTTTAATATATAGATTTCTTGTTGCTTCCTGTTGGTTTTATGAAGAACTTCAAAGCGTGTAGTCACAGCTTTCCACGTTCAGGTTTCCTTACTGCAAGGCCGTGCTGAAGATGTGGAGAGTGGACTGGAGTCGGTGACAGGATGGAGTTTTCTTCCCAGCAGAAATGATTATTTACAGGTAGCAGTTCAGATGCACGAGCACATCAAACTATCTTAGTTCCAGTTATACCAGATCATGTATTTTAGTGAAAACATTTGTTCATTGTGACTTATTGCAATTCTGTGTATTAAGAAAGTGGCGTAGAGAAAATGCAGTGTTGTATTAATACTTAGTTTGAAAAGTTAGAAATTTCAGTTTTATGCTTCATAGCATACATGTGTCTTGATAGTAGATACCATTTTTTTATTTTTAACAACCAGGTTTAAAAGGTGAAACTTTAATGATAAAATTGATCTGTGCCTGTGGGACTATTGAAGTGTTCGTGGTTTTTGCATGGTTTGGTGAAACTCAGACTGAAGTGTAGCATATCTTGTGTAACAGGATACATCCGTCAGTGTTTAGGTGTCAGTATTTTCGTGTTGCCAACCTTCCCAGCTTTTCAGAAATGGAAAGCCAGGCCTCTCAGATGATGATACTTTAAACATTCAGGTTGTTTTCATCTGCTTCCTAATCATGAGTGTTGAGGGTTCACCATTCCAAGCATTTTCTTTGCAGTCAGGAATGCTACAACTTTCTTTCTTTCTGATGGAATCTGTGATTTCCCTGTTACTACAGATTTTACGTATGTAAGGTTTTAAAATAAAACGTGAGCGCGAAGAGCTTTATGATGCGAGTTAACCCACAATAAAACTGGAGATGGGAGGAGGGCTGTAGGAAAGGGAGCAGGACGTGAGGAATCGGAGAGTGGGATGGCAACAGAAGGCTCTGAAGCAGCGTTTTGGATGTCAGTCCTGTGCATGGAGCTTTTAAAATCGGTGGTGACCCAGGCTGTCTCCTGGTCCAGCTCCATCCTCTGTATCATTTTTTCTGTGTTCTCACAGTGCTCTAAAGTTTAATTCCTTTGCTGTACAAAGCTGATGAATCTGCTTACAGATAAAAGGATACTATTTCCCATTCTTTAACGTATTTCTGTATCTAGCTAATTCTTGAACTGTTTTTTTCCCGGCTGAGTCTAGTATTATGTTTTTGTCATGCAATGCCAGGTAGTGCTTGACCTTGTAAATACTTCTCAGTCATTCACAAGATGCTTATTTAGAGATGGTACCTTAGGATCGAATGAATGTGGAATATTTGAGCAGTAACCAAATGGATGAAAAATGGAAGTCATATTTCATTCTGTGTGGCTACGTTTTTCTTGCAAAGCTTGTCCTTGAAAACAAAACGTATCGAGTGTTAAATCAAAAGTGTTGGCTTTGTGTGGTGTGTGTGGTAGTTTTTCTAATTTTTTTTTTTAACCTACATGCTGGAAATTGAAAAATGTTGCGGACAGTTCTGCCCAAGATGCTTGCTTAAAGTTTTACTGGAAAGTGTGATAGTCAGGGTTGGAATGGAATAAGTGACAGGCACTTGGCCTAGTACATCATGGCTTTCCCTTGTGTTTAAACCGTGCTGGTTTGTTCTTTACCAGCAGACCTTTGTATGTCTCGTGTGGCAGGAAGGTATTAAGTTGTTGTGGATAAGTGTGTCGCTTGGCCTACGTCGTGTATTTATTTTTGTATTATTCTTTTGAACAGCAAGAACACAACTCTATTTTACAATAATTTCAGGACTTCTCCTGTGCTTTAGCAGGATCCTATCTATCATGTATTAAGTAGTGCAACAAATACTGTATTTTAGCTGTTCATAGCTGACTTGCTGAACAGAGAAAACAAACCTGAATTTTAAGCATCAGTTCTTTATCTTGTCACAAGCAGTAAAAAGCACCCACGTCAGCCTTACGCTCGCTTTCTGCACTGCAGGAATGACTTCAAAATGCGATACTGCTGGTTTTGTCATCACTGTTTGCTTCTATTCCTATAGAGATTGAGGGTGGTATTTTGTTAAAATTTCGCACCATGATGGGGTAGTTTCTCTTACAGTCCTGTAGGTTTGGTTTATTTGCTTTAAACTTCTGTTCTTTAGTTAAATTTCATCGCTCTGATCTTCCACGAGGCTGATGTTAATGTCTTCAAAGTAAAATAAGAGTTGCCTTGACGCTCGTTTGTGTCCGGAGCGGTTTTCCAACGCGCTCGGTGGCGAGGGATGCCTGCGGAGAGGTTGTATGAGTTAATCTTCCCGGAGAAATTCAATCCCCATATTTCTTTTTAAGACCACTTTGCGTAGCAAAGTAGTTTAACCAGTAGCAGATTTTTTTTTTTGCCTTGCTGATGGCCAATTTCATGCCCTACACAGGGTCAGCGCGCTAATGCAGGAGAACATGATTTACCTCATCCTGGCTCCCCCCCACCCGCCGTGCAGGGATACACCGCAGGGTTTATTTTAGGTGAGCTCTTGTCAGACGCCCTTTGTCTGTTTGATTTTTGAGATGGGTCCTCGAAAGAACTTCTCAAAAAGAAAGTTGTCTTTTCTTTTTTTTTTTTTTTTTTTTCCCCCCCCCTTCCACCTTATGAAGTTCAAAGGACAGAGTCGCCTTGTAGGGTTTTAATTGGAAAGCTACGGCTTGACCCTGGTTGTCTAAACCTGGGGCAGGGGGGGAAATTCTGATAAACTTGTAGTTTTGTAATCCCTCTGCCTGTCTGAACCTTTGACCTTTGTACTTTATAACTAGAGCTTCATTGTCATCGTTTGTCCCCGCAGTTTCTTTCAAAGCAAACGGCCTTGCCAGTGTCTGGTTCCACTTTGCCGCTGTGTTCTCTTAAGGAAGGGTATTAATTCATACCTGATATGTTGGAGGGGCCAAGACTTTTGAACTTGCACAAGGGCTTGGGGAGGGGGAAATGAGCGTAGCAAAAGCTTGTCTTGCTGATGCAAATGAGTACAATGAAACAGTCTTGGGAGATCGAGTGAAATGTGGTCTCTGTATCAGCATTCAAATTTGGTCAGTGCGGGTTTATTTGTAAGATTAACATAACACAAAAGAAACCTGTATTTTTGTCACAGTTTGGTTGTTTTGCTGAATTTGTCGTAAGCTTTTAAAGAGGATTTGTAAACGCGGGGTTAGAAATACCATTTCCTCAGTGTCAACTTCTGCTTGTTGACACCTTTGTGAAGATGTGACAGTTGTTGTTTTTTCCGTTCCAGGTGAATGACCAAGTAGTTCTATAGTTGTAAAAGTGCATATGTCTGGATGACATAAGTTTATGTGGAGGCTCTTGCTGTTGAGAGCACATGTTGAAAGGAAACCTGTTCTCTGGAGGAAAGAGCGTTGTGTTGTGACCATTCTGGTCGGAGAAATCACTGGAGAGTCTCTGACTTTGCCAGCTTGACGTGAGAATAACATCATAATGAACCTTGTGCTGGTGGGGAAAAAATATTAAAATACAACTACTGTGTAATGTAATTCATGATCTTGAGCCTTTATGTAGTGGCTGATGTTATGGATGTTCTCATAGAATGGTTTGGGTTGGAGGGACCTTCCAAACTGATCCAGTGCCCCCCTGCCATGACAGGGACATCTTCAGCAGCTCAGGTTGCTCAGAGCCCCGTCCAGCCTGGCCTGGGATGTCTCCAGGGATGGTTCAGCCACCACCTCGAGAGAGTGTTCGACCAGCACCAACGGGAGTGTTTTCTAAACCCTGTTAGACTTATTGGGTTCATGGTGCTTCTGCATTGCTGACATCGCTTTATCTAAAAATTGTAAATAACTAAACTTTATTTCTGTAAATGAAAACACTTTGACCTGAAATTCAAACAGTGTCTTTTTTTAATTCACTTTAATTTGGCTGGCTCCTGATGCTTCTCTGACAAATTAGAGGAATATTTTAACGTTTTAAAATGAAACGCGCTCCTTTAATTACGGAGCTCTGCATAAAGAAAAGGCAGCTGGTGTCAACATCTCCTTGCTCGCAATGGCCCGGCCCCGCAGTGCAGCAGAGGGCAGTGTTTGATCACTGAGTGGGACCTGGGGCTGGGGACACGGGGGACAGGTCAGGGCTGGAGTGACCTGCGAACAGAAACAGCATTAAGGAGAGGGCTTGGAACACAACTGCGGCTTAATTTCCCGTTCCTAAAGAAATTATCCTCAGTGTTTTAAGGGAGGGTAGTCTTATTTCGTCTACAATTTGCATAGTGATTTTTATAACTTAAGTCATAAAAATTTATGGGTGTTGTCTTGCACATCACATGGAATACAAGTAACACGTGAGACGAAACAACCGAAGTTGCCTGGGAGTGCTGTGACTCCATCCATGTAGACAGGGCTATGGTTTTTATTTTATTTGTTTTATTTTATGTTTATGGAAAGCTGATCTAGTTTAACCGGCAAAGCAATTTGGGATACAGGACCCATGAAATTTAGTGTACAGAATTATTCCTTTTCTCCATTTCTCCATGTCATTTATTAGCTGAGCAGAAGCAAGGTAGTTCTGCTGAATCTGGTTTGAATCACATGTGTTATACAGGGTTTGTTGGGTGAGATTAAGAGTAGCATGAGACTTGGTTTTGTGAGTGTACCAGGGCGCTTTAAACAGGGGTCTGCATGTGGAGTTTTTATCTGTCGTGACGTTAACGGTTCTTTCTGTTTACCATGCATTACATCTAATTTCCATGTGTATTAATGTTTTTTGAGTGATGTGACAGCAAGACTAGATTTTTTGTTCTATGCCCTCCTCTCCTCTTTTGACTTGGAGCTGCTTTCCCTATTAAAGTGACACAGATTGAATAATCTCCTGAACTATTTATCAACTCTTCAGTGATACTGGAGAGCAGAGCAGGAAGATTCTTCCTCTCCTTTGATGGGGTGAAAAGTTTAAAAGGAGTCAAAGCGCCATCGTCTTCTGATCTCAAAAGTTATAGCGAATAATCACATTCTCTTTTTGTTAGAATCCTGTCAGAAATGTGTTTTTTCCTGTTAAAAAAAAAAGTGCATATCTTGTTCTGAAGATGTGATTTATAATTGAATTCTCATTCTTAAATGTAGCTTGCAAACAGGAGTGGTTTTATTGAACCTTGTTTGAATGTTAAATTGTCTCTTGCTAGTACAGGAGAATTTTTCTGCACAGCTTTTGGGTGGTTGTGTGTGTGCTTGCTCGTATACCACAAAATTGTGTTAATTCACGCTTTGTTATTTGACACACAAACTTGACAGCTTCTCAGGAAAACATAATAACTGAGCACTGTACTGGTGCAAAGTCTGTTTGATCATTCTTCTTATTGATTTAAAAACAGAATTTCTTTGTTCCGTCCTACTGTGCCCAAACATTCATCAAATAACCAAATGCCCTTTCATTTTGCATTTGCTTTATGTTTCTCATTGCCTGAAATTATTTTGTAAGCTGTTCAGGAGAGTGGTCAAGCTTTATTAATGCATTTTTAGATATTTTTAAATATCAGCTAATGTGGTGAAGTTATAAATACCTGCGTAAAATCTAGAACAACTTGCTGTAAAACGTGAAGCGTGCTTATAGTTAAAGTAACCGTTGTCAAAATAGATGTAAAGCACTTTTTTCAAAGCAGTATTTTTAGTGGTGATGGATATGTGTGCTTGCTAAATAGTCCAGTTGAGCAATTGAGTGGGCTACTAATCAGTTAACTGGCTTAATAAGGTTCTACTGTATCTGTTCTACAGCTCGATTTAGAAGTTGTCTTCAATTTGTAGGTGCTAGATGCAGGTTGAATGATATGCTGCTTATGTACAGAACTCACTTTTAATAGTTAGTTTAGCTTGATGGAGACATGAACTTACCTTAATGTTTCTTTTTTTGAGGGGGGGGGTTACTATAAGTAATAATATATATTCTTGGATAGCTGTTATCAAGTACTGTTTATCAAAACCCCTGGAAAAACAAAAATGCAGATGGAAAAATGTAGGTTGTAACTGTAAAGCAGACACGTGGCAGCTCTTTTAGCAGAGCGAGCAAACCAAACCCCTACGTTGTCATCGTTAAAAGTCCATTAAGCGGAATAAAAAGTTGTTTCTCGGTGCGGCAGGTAGTTGTTTTGTGTCTGGGACCCCTAAGGTTGGCTTAGGCTGAAGAGCGAGGGCACGTGTTCCATGGGGTAATTTCCAGCTGGATTCCCGAATATTTTGTATTCCTGAATATTTCTGTGGGTCACAGCTCATAATGGAGCAAAATCGAGTGAGAGCTTCAGCAAAGACAGACTCGAGCAGCTTGTCCGAGAGCAGCGATCGGAAAGATACCGTACGTTCTGTGCGGAAATATTCTCTGTGCTATCTGGAAAATTCAGATTAAGTAGCCGTTCTGAAGTGCTTCCTTTAAACTGTTTGCTTCCAAAAAGCGTTGCAGGCTGAGTAAATACCAATAATTCTTATTTCCCATCTCCTTATCAGTTATTCTGCTGAAATGTTCTTGCACAGCATATCTAATCTCTTCAAGTGAACATGAAATGGTTACTGTTGGCTTCCAATTTGAATTATGATCTCTGTTTCGAGCTTAAGCTGATTAATTCTGCGTTAGATTGTAATTATCAGCATTACCAGCACTAGGGGTGGTTGTGACCAGACAAACAAATATATGTATGTGTTGAATGCAACAGAACGAGTTGGTGAATAGTGAAAGAAAAGGAAATGGAATCGAGAGCATAACTTAACCAAAAATGAATAAATTGGATTTGGGAGCATCATGGGGGTAAAGGAAGACAAGGGGGATAAAAATCAAAGTTTGAATTTTGAGGTTTATAGGAGAAGCTGACCTGGATAAGAATCCACAGCATGGATGATTTGTTTGGACTTATGGTTTTGTTTAAAAACTTATTTTCTGTTACTTCATGCCATATAAGGATCTTGAATGTTATTTGGTCCGCTGCAGATCTGCTTTTTCTGAAGTGCCGGAAAAGGGAATTTAATCCAGCCCACTGTAGCACTTTCTTGCCTTCTGTGCCAGAGTTTTCCTTTGTTTTGTCTTATTTGGGATGTATCATATGGTTGGCACATCAGAGCAGCTGGTACTCTCACATCTCAGGTGCTCTTTTTAATTGTGGAACTTTGCCTCGATTTTGTCGAAGTTTCACTTTTTTCCCATTAGATGCATTGTAGAGCAGGTGAGGATATTTTAGAGGTGATTCCTGTATAAATAAAATTTGAAATGGTTTTTGAGAACATGTTGGGTGAGGAGAAGCTGTAGAGATGTTAGAGAATTGTTGATAGAACTATCCCATTAATAAAACCAGGATAGGGAAGGGGGAATGTTTTTTTGTCATAGGTGTTTATTTGCCCTTAAATCAATTTTTCTCCCGTTAAAGATTTCCCTTCCAGCCGTATTGCTTTGGAGAAGCAAATTTCCAAAGCATGTGAAAACTGCATTTTGGAGAAAGAAACAAAATTATTAGCGTTTTCTTTTTAGGCTCAAGAAGAGGGGGAGGGAAAATGGTTTCCTTGTATTTGACTGTGCTGTTGGATGGGAGACAAAGCTCGGTCTCTCTTGCTGACTAATGTCATCATCGAGGCATTTTTTTTCTTTTTCTCCCACAGAGCAATTTTGTCTCCATTGAGACCCCCAGAGCCATTGGCAGGACCGTGGCCTGAGATTAAATCTCATGCTTGGGTGAAATTCTAATGACCGTAATTGTTTCCTCTTTTTAAGTCTGTGGTCCTCCCATCAAAGAGCGGGGCGGAAATTACGCGTTTGTCTTGTAAAAAGGGAGGTCGCGATTACCTGAACCTGTGGGTGACTTTGGGAAGATTCCGTGTCATGTTCTGGCAGCGGTTTTATCCGCGCTGGCGGCCTAGTGTGTGAAATGATTTCAAGTGTGGTTTAGAATATATATATATATAAAAATATATATGTTAAATTAATTGTGGCGTGTCCTAGTCCTTGCCCTGGCTCGTTGTCCCTGCTCCATCAGGGCTGTGGTAGCTCTTGTGTTTTGCTCACCTGTTGGAATAGAAGGAGAAGTGGTAAATGTGGGTTGAGGTTGGTTTCTGTGGATTAACTTTTGCAGGAATAATCTCCTGACCCGGTGCAGCCATGAAATAGCACTGGGTTTGTTTTCCCCCGAATTATGAAGGGCTCAGGAGCTCTGGTTTGACTCTCGTGCTTACTTGGAGGTGTTTCAGCATCTCGGAGGGTTGTACCAGTATGGTGGGGCTGGTTGTGGTGGAACTGGGCCAAAGTGGGTCTGAATGTGGGTAGGAAAAATAATTACATGTGATTTTTGTAGAGGTAGCTTGCCTGATCCTGTGAAATAGGAATAAACACGTGTGTTGGTGGGGCTGTGTGATGGAAAAATTCAGATAAATGTTTGTGCAGTTCTATGTGTACGTGGCTTTGTACCCATACTCTCCTCTAAGTTCTTTGACGATTATGAAAAAAATAATGCACTGTGCATTAATTACAAAATGTTTGGAGTTTGTACTGTAGTTTCTGAAGTATCCTATAAAGATGTCAGAACTGAGCAAGAAGCATTTCACCTAAAAGGAAAATGCTTCTAAGTAGTACTTAATTTTGTGTCTAGGCTGCATTTAGAGACTAAAACTCCAAAACATGGTAATTCTTAGAAGCTCGCAGCATCTCGGAGTCTTCCCTGATCTCAGTGGGATGATGTGTGTTCAGTTTGGAGCATTGAAAAGTGCTGGAAACAAATAATCCGAAATGTCACCAGTGCAGGTCACGAAGGGACCAGCTTTGGGTTTTTCACATAGCAACTGTGGCCTGTCTGGCAGTATTATAACTTCAGATAATTTGACAGAGCCTTATTCTAAAAATTCCTTCAAGCCTGAAAAGCAAGTTTTTACACCAAAATTAAAAATGTAAATAAAATCCATAATAGAAATATCTGAAGTAATTTTTGATTGGTTGTCTGTGCATATGATGATAACAGTGACAGGACCCAAGTCAGGCATCCCTAAGAAGGTTGTTTAAGGGAAATACTTTTGCTGTTTGAATTTGCTCGCTGTGTGATGTATTTTCACCGTGTGGTAGGGACCAACATGTGTGTTTTTCTCCCTGTGCAGACTTTTGACCTGAGTAACGCCTGAGCTGCTCCTCCCCTTAGTTCAAGTGCTGTGATAATTGTGGTGATGTTTACCCGGGTGTTTGGCATTGAGCTCTCTCTGGGGGTTGTGATATCCAGGAATAGCAGCTTTTTCTGTCCAAAATTGCTATTTAACTGGAGTCTCTTGGGGGGGAAAAGATTCACTTGTCTGTGGTGCTGTATAGTGCATCTAGGACAATATTGAAAAAGTATATTGGGTTAAATTGAACTGTAACAGACTTTGCATGGTGAAAATACTCTTTTGGTTGAGAGGAGGAAAGAGTGTTGAACTGAAGCTAAATTCTTTATTAAAAAAAATAGAGAGGGGAAAAAAATAATTCCAGTGGCTGAAAATCCGTTTTTTACAGCAAGTTTGTCTCCAGATGTGTTTTGAGGATTGAGCCGTATTCACCGACAGACTGTGTGTGGGTGTTTTTTCGTTCTGTGTCCCTAAATGTGTTTTCTTTTATGTTTTGAAGCTTTGTTTACTGTATGAAATAGTTGATGATTCTAGTAATAGCCAGCACTGCTTTTGTGGGGTTTAATGTTTTCTTTGTTGTAATTTAAAGCCAAACAAATTAAACGTGAAGATAAATTTAACTTTTAAAATGCAAGCCCCTCTGTCCGTTTCTTTACTCAGCCTCCATCAAGGAAGTTATTTTGGTTACCGTACTTGTTTCTTTTCCCTTTGGATTGTAAAGGTCTTTATTTTTGTCCCGTTAAGAAAAGGGTAGACTAGGAAAACCGTAAAGCACGTGTCAAGTGATATCAAGTTTATGGGATTTTCTTTTGTGTATTTTTCATATAATTGAGTCAATCCCAGGTAAAACCGGAAGTAACTAATGTGAAATTTAAATTAGTCGGCAGTATTCTTTCAGAGTTTATACATACGGTTTTAAACCTTTTTGCAGTAACTTATGGGCTCGTATAAGATCAGTTGGAACAAAATAGTTAAAAGAATGTTTGAGGTTAAGCTGTCCGATATTTATTTTAACAGCACATGATATTTCAGCAGCATTTTCACTTTGTGTTGGACAGGTAACAACTTCATAGCGTCTCAAATTCAACTGTATTTGTCCTTATTATTGGACTCTGAAAAATTTTGAGACACCAGGAAGAAATTATGAGAATACACCCATTTGGGGATGTTGTTGTTCCATTGGGAAGCTGTTGTGCTCTCTGTGAAAACTGATGCTTTTGCCCCGGTTTAAGTCCCCCTTTATACACTGTTTGTTCAGAAGCAGAATCAGTAAGTTTTGTGAATGAGCAATGTGTGTTAAGAGGATGCTAAAGGGGGGCCTGATGTCCTTTAAAAAAATAAAAATAAAACAAAGTTAGGAATCCAGTACAGCACAGAGGTGCTAAGAGCAGCCAAAATAGCTTATCAAGCTAGTTTTCCAAAATTAAATATATTCTGGAAAATAGGGTTTGGTAAGTGATAATGATCGCTGCAAAATATTTCAAATGCCCGAGTTGTAATCTCTCTTAGCTCTGGGCAACAGAGAAAGGAGCTTTAACCACTGTATTCTTTCTTGGCGATTTCAGCGTTTCGTTAAGCAGTGATTAGTACTCTTCAATTAAGCGTTCATTTATCTTGGTGATGCATTTACAGTTAGCGATAGTGTTGGTTTGCTGAGTTTGGCTGATGCTTAGCAGTTTCAGCAGGTTTTTTTTTTCTTGCTATGTAAGAACGTGCAAGAAAGCAGCACAGAGGGGTTTATAGTTTTGGTATCGTTTTTAATGATAGTCTTACCTGTTTGGGGGGGGTGTGTGTGTTATATATATTTTTTATTTATTTATTAATTTTAATTTTTCTTTTTTATTTAGAAAAGTGGAAGATGAGAGTTGTGCGTTTCCCACCCTCCATCCACGTAGAACTTTTAGGAATTCTGTTGTGAATTCCCTCCCCAGTCTTTGGCCGTCAGCGGTTGAAGGTTCAGGGCAATAACCAGCGGAACAGGCTCGTCGTGGAGCCTGGCCTTGAAATGGATTTTTCTCCATATTCGCAACCCGGGAGTTCCACAATGAATTAAAAGATCGTTTTCCTTAAGGGAGGTGGAGGGAGAAGTAAAAGAGGAGGGACAGTGTGGTGGGAAATGGGGCTGAAGAGCAATTTCTTGATACTTGTACGTTGTCCTTTCCTGGAGGAATGAAAGGGAGGAGAAAAGGATTGTCGGACTGTTAAAAGCTGCCTTTTTTTGTTTTCTTTCAGAACTGGGTTAAATTTGGGTGGGCTCTGGTGGGCTGAGATGGGGTGGTTTGTGAGGGCGAGTCGGGTTGCTGATAACCCACCTTTGCTTCTCTTCTGTTTCATGGGTTTTGTTTAAAATGATGTATTCAGTTTGCATCCAGATTGAGCAGTAGAGAAGCTGGAGTTCTGGTTTATTAACGGGCCTGAAATGGATTCCCTGCCTGCCCAGTGCTGCTGCAGAGGGAATAGGTTGTTGCTGCTATTTCTTTGTGCCGAAGACTTCAAAGCTTTCGTTTTGCTGGTAAAGCCCTTTCTAAAACTGACGTACTTTGAGATGTTGTGATTTAATTTTCCTTGGGTCAACAGAATCTTTGAGAGAGGCAAATCTTCTCATTGGACACTTAACTCGTTTTTCTGAGTAACAGAGCGTGTTATGTATGTTTAAAACACGGTGACTACAAATTAACAATTTTTTTTAAAGACTTTTTTTTCCCCTTTGTGGTCTTTCAGGTCTCCCCCCACCTCCAATGTGTACCTTGCTTAACAGGGCACTCCTGAGGTAAAACTCATAGAAAAGGATGCTGGTATTGCTTTATTAAGGGAGAAAGAAATTAAATACCCATTTATGTGATTTTATTTTATTTTTTTAAATTTCCATGTAGAGCAGTCATTAAATATTTCATTTTCTGTACTTACATTACTTACCTTTTTTCCCCTTCATACACTATTTCGTTATATTTTTACAAAATGGGAAGATAATATTTTCCTCAAAAGCAGATTAACTGTGACATTTTAAACATAATTAATACAAAATAATTTATTGAAAGTGCTTTAAAGGAGCTCTTCTACCAAAATTTAATTTAAGTCTACAGTAAATTGTCAGTAAGAATATACTTAATAAAGTTCCTTTGTATTTCTCTTCCGTTGTTATTATATAGCTCTTCAACAGCAGTTGTCTCCATTGTTTGATATCAAGACCAAAGGAGCTAGATAACAGGTGAAGTGTATTTACTTAAGATCATTTAAAATGTAATTCTCATTCTGAGTTTCACATTTCTTGTTCTGTAATTCTATAATACTTCTTATTGTCAGGAAGTTTCATTTAGTATCTGCTGGTCTCTCCAAGCCTAGAAAGTGTGAATGGGAAACGAGACCTAAGTGTGAAAAGAAATAGCTCAGAATACAAAAAATTAATGCAAGGCAAAAGCATCTAAGCAAGGGTTTCTGTGAGGAGGGCAGTTTGTAATTTTTAGATATTCTTGATAAATTGTTGATGCTGTTTTGTATTTTGCTTGGGAATTTCTTCTCTTGTCACCAGAGACGTCGTATCCCAGAGGTCAGATTAGCCAGCGCGGCTGATTTTGTTGGACTCTGGGCACTTCATTTCCAGAATCCCGTCCAAACCAGATCCTGCTGGCTCAGTGCTTGGAGTTGCTGCTCTTTGATTATTTTTTAAATTTATTTTTAACTTTTTTTATTGTTGTTGTGACTAGCTGTCTCTTGAAACGTGCTGGTTCCGTTGTTCCATTTTTGAACAGCGAAATGCGGATTTACGGGTATGTCACACACTGGAGTAAAGCACTCCCTGCTTTGCGCTCCATCTTATTTTGTTGTTATCTGGGATTCTTGGTCCGTCTGTATTTCTATTGAATAACTCTGCAGTGCCAGCATTCCCCAGAGCTGCTCATATGTGTGTTGCAAGGGGACTTTGTTTTCTGTCGCCTTTCTTCCCACCTCCCTGGGGGTTTGGAAGTGTAGATTTGGGAGAAAAGTGGTTCTGAATTACCAAATGAACCAGAGGAGTGTGGGATGCAGAGCTGGGAGACCCGTCGTGCTTTTTCTTCTTGGTTGCAGAAGCAGAACTCTGGTTTTGATGAAGGTTTTGATCTTGAGAGTTCTGTTTAATCAACAGATGTTGCTGCTCACTAACTTCAGTTTACACAAACTGCCACTACTACTTGTAAAATCCCTGTACCGTTGAGTCAACACTTGTATTTTATTTAATTGTTCGTTTATCCTGGAGAAAATGCTGGAGGACTTCTGAAATACCTCTTATAATCTAAGCATGTTCTGTTTCGTATAGTATTGAGCCGTGCTATGAAATTACAGTGCAGGGTTGCGATGAACAACTTCACCTTTTAAGATTCTTCAAAATACCCAATAGAAAACTTTTTTTTTCTGTAATTATGAGGGGTTTTAGAGATAAAAGAACTGGTTTTATGTTGATGGTTTCTGTATGTTAACTTCACAAGATCTCTGCTTCTCGAAGTATAAAACTTGAAGCAATAAAACAACCTGGCCATGTCCAAGATTAAAATGTTTTCCATTATTCTAGGGAGCAGCGGGTCTAAATTTAGCTTGTGAACTTTGTGAAGCTGCGGCCTTGTTTTGTGAGTATCTGAGGGGCCACACACGCTCGTGGCTCTGGAGAAGTAACAATTGGAGCCCGGCTGGACAATCTGCGTCTGTCCGCTCTGGTAGGAATGAACTCTGCAGAGGAACTCGAAGAATTAAGGTCCAAACCACTACAAACTCAGACCAAACCTGTATTTTGCTCCTTAGTTGGCTGCCAAACTTCATTCACATGAGTATCTCTTTTTAAATAATAAAGCAAATCATTCAATGTGTTGTAAATTTTTTTTTTTAACTAACACTCTACCAGTGAAATTTTGGTTGTCTTTTTATGGCACTTATTCTGCTGCCAAATATTTTTTAAAAGTCGTCGGTGTATAAATCCTGATGCTTTAGCTTTTTTACCTTCCCTCCCATATTAGTGTTGTTGAAAACATCTACGCAAGTGTTGCTACTGTGTCTTATCTCGGTGTGGTTATAGCTCATTAAATTCCAGTCCTTCTTAATACGGTATCAATTCTAATATTGGCAAGTATTGTATCTAGTTTTATTTAGTAATTAAGCTCTGCCCTGCTTTCCTCCTTTACAGTGAGCATCACCTTTTATATTACAGTGGACTTTAATTATATGGAGAATGTATTAATGTGAAATACAAATACCGTATGACCTGCAATATCTGGAATGCTTTGTAGCGTTGGCAATTTAGATGGTGTATCCAGTGTGATATAGTTTGTTTTGTCCTGAAGTTCTGGGATGTTGAGGTTTACATGAGTGTTGACCCTTTGAGACTGCTCTGCAATGAGGTGTGTATGGTGTGCAGTCCTAGTCAGCAGAAGTTGAAATAAAAAGAAATACTCTGTCAAAAGCTCTTCTGTCAGGTGGCAGAAGTCCGAACTAGTACCGTGTGCTTGAGAAGATGCTCTGGTGTAATGTGATGTGACTTTGTGGAATGATGAGCTGTGCAGAATTCTGCTTGCCGTCATGGATTGGTACTGGATGGTGGGGCAGGGCCTGCTGTCTGCCGCGGGCAGAGCACGGTACAGCAGAAATAGCTTTTCTTTAAAAAAATTGAGTAGTGAGTCATTGTCCTTTAAAACAAATAGAACTTACAGCCTTTGTGAATGTTGAAAGCTCTGTTAAAGTGAACTGAGAATAACAGATCGCTGATTTGAGTTTGGTTTCAATTGATAGGTTTGCAGTGGTTTTGCATATAAAACTGGCCATTGGTAGTGCAGTGCTAACTTTTAAAACCTTAGCAAGAGCAAGTTAATGGCTATTTTAATTCTTCAATTGCTCATATCTTTCTCTGAAATTTGTAAGTTAGCAAAGCACCTGATATTCAGCATTGCAGCAGGGCAGGTTTAATGACTGCTGGCTACACTGTGTCTGGAAAAATTTGTCTTCCGAAATATTGCTGTTTACTTTGGCTCTGATTATCTGTGCACAGCGCGGAGAATGGAAGCATCCTTCTCCCAGAGCTGGCATCCTTCATTTAGTTGCTTGGGACAGATTTGTTTCAGGCGTTTCCTTATTCCACGTGCTGTACTGCTGTAGCTTTGTGGTGCAAGTGCTTGAAATAAAACTTGGTGTAAAACTAAAGGGACAGGATGTGTGGGAATGGTTAAAAGCTGTGCTGGGGGAGGTTTAGACTGGACATCAGGAAGGATTTTTTTAGGCAGAGTGTGGTCAAACACTGGAACGGGCTTCCTAGAATCGTGGTTGATGCTCCATGTCTATCGGTGTTTGAGAGGCATTTGGACCATGTACTTTATAATGTGTTTGAACTTCTGCTCAGCCCTGAGTTGGCCGGGCAGTTGGACAGGTGATCCTTGTAGGTCCTTTCCAGATGAAATATTCTATTCTAAAATGAGGTTTCACCATACTTTGAAGTGCAAAGACTCTGCAGGCTAACTGCAGTATAGTCCTGGTAGCTTGCTGTAGTCATTGTCTTCCTTTTCCAACTTCCCACTAGATACTTGTAGCTCTTTTGGTCATTCTGGATTGAACTGCTTGACAGAGAAACAAAGCTGTAGCTGAATGTATGAGAGCAATGGTTATATGTAGGGGATTGAAACTGAAACAGGCATGGTTATTACTTTAGCTGTAGTGGGTCTCTGTTCCTTGTTTTCACCCTCCGTTTGATCCTCGGTCCTAGTGAGACGTTCCCTTCATTGATGAACAGTTTTGAAACTCGATCCATAACGTTCTGTCCATACAGGTGGTGACCAAGTGCTGCTGAGCTCTGCAGCCTTGGTGTCGCTCCACGGCTGGGCACCGTATCCATCTTCTGGGCAGGCTGTCGTGGCTCCTGCTCGACGCTGGCCTTCCCTTCCCGGAGGACTCGCTGACCCTTTGCGTTTTGTGCGGGATCCGCCTGGCGGGCGGGCTCTGGAGCCCGTGGCTGGAATGCGTGTCTAATGCCTTCCACTCGGACCCTCTGTTCCATTCCATCATGTTAGCTTTAATTGGCTGGTTTTAAACTTTCGTGTACAATTTGGTTGTACACGGTAAATTACCACCCGCTGTGTCTTTTCCTAAGAGCAAGAAACTAGGACTGAGCCTGTGCTTTCCGTTGCTGCCTCTCGCTGTTGCCCTTGAGCTGGTTTAGAGGCAGCGTTGCTGGGTTGTGTTTCTGATGGAGGACAGCCCTTTTTTTACTGGTGTTTTTTTCTCTAATCTCCCAAAGGATGAACTCTTTAAACACTGTGGTGTATTTTTGGACTGACTTCTGCATTTGAAAGCTTAGAAATAATTATTTATTTTTTTTTCCCGAAGTATCTCCAGTTTAATAACCATTGCCTAACTCTTAGTGTGGTTGGGTGTCCGGTGTGGCCTCCAAGTGATATATATTTTGTTTTCTTTTTAATATTCGTATGCTTTAATTTGAATTTGCTTGTTTGTGCATACAAGAGCTTCAAGAGAGAATCAATCATATAAGCAAGGTTTGTCTTTACTATATAAGAATGTTTTTGTATGTGCTTCTGAAGCGTCAGGATTCATAGCATGGGCAGAATTGGTAGTCTCTGCTCCTATACAGATTCCATCCAGGCTTAGATACTTGCTCAGAGCATCAGCAGAAGCTGTTTTTGAGAAAGAGGGGTAGTTTAGTTACATGAAGGAAAAAAAAACAAACTTGGCAGCACTGCATACAAAACAAATTTTGCAGTTCGAGCTCTAAACAGTGATGAGTCTCTTGTTCGTACTTGGTATGAATAAAGTCAAACAAAGCCTCCCTTTATCCGCCGGACCAGGCTCATGAGCTCATGTTTCAGCTTTTCCTTTCCCCTCCCTTTCTGACGTGGCCTTTCTTTCTTTATTTTTTTTTTTTTTGCTAAACAGACAGTAAACTCTCCACAACATTTTTAATCTCAACAAGATGCCCAGCGGTGGATGGTGCACAATTGTCGCATCACCCAAGAGGAGATGAGAGCCGGGTGTTTCTGGCCGGGGGGCCGCGGGCGCCGGTTCCTCCCGCGCAGGGCCCGCGTTGCGGGGGCTCCTGGTGTGTTGCCTCCCAGTGCCCTGTTTTAGGCTTCCCCCAAAAGTTATGACTGGGAGCCTCATGGTTTGAGATGAAAGAGCGTGTTGTCTTGTTGAATTATCTCCTTTCTGTTTGTATTTAAAGCAAAGCTGACAGGTAAAAAAAAAAACAAACAGTAAAACAAAAGCTCTGTTATAGTAAGATTTTAGGCTAGATTAGCATAAAAAAGAAAGAATGATCTAGAGGTTTTTTTTCATTTATGTGTTTGTTTAGACTGCTTGTTTGCCTGTAGTCCACTGGCACCTGACTCGTTGCATTCAACTTCAGATGGGCCCTGGGCACTGGTGGGATCTAACCAGCAAAAATCTGTTCACTGAAATAAATCCTAACAATACAAATTGTTATTATGGAATTTTGTGTATTATGGATTGTATATTATGGAATTTTAAAATAATATGTATGTGTAATAATGGATATTAAGTAGCCATAAGCATCTTTTAGTCTCAGGTTTTTGACAGAAATATGGTTTTTAAAACCCAAACTAAACATTTTGAATTTTTTAATACTGTAGTGCAACATTTTAAGCTAAAGACTCTTTTAGTGACTGAAATGAACGCAACTTGTGAACCTTTTCCTTCACAAAAAGTACAGCTGATACTTTCTAAAATGGATTTAAAAGTTTCCTCATGACAGCGAAACTTCTTGAATCTCCATAAAAATCTACTTAGGTAACATAACTTAGCCTTGCAGCGCTGGTTTTATTGTGCAAATAAACTATCAGAAATAGATTTAGAAGCCTGTTTGATGTGTATGACTTATTGTCATAGTCCGTATCCCTTCACAGCACAAAACCTCGGACAGCCCTTGAGTCCCGTGTGTTGGCTGTTACCATCAGGCACTTGTTCTAGTCGTGAGGTTCTCCCCAGTCTAATAAAGGTAAGGCGGGATACTTTGTGGGTTTCTACCTGAATGCGTCATTAACCATTACAAGAGGGGAAATCAGGGCACGGGTTTGGTGTCTTTTCGTTTTTTGTACATCTTGGTTTTGATGCAAAGGCAGTTCTGTCGCCAGCCAGTCCAGCGTGCGGGGACTCTCCCCCCCACCCTAAAACAATGAGCACATTCAGGCACAACTCGTGTTTTCAGTTATTAAAAAACGGAGCCGTCTGTCTCCGCCCGTGACTTTAATCTTTAAGCCTTTATTCCCCGTCCCCCACCCCCTCTTTCTTTCCCCAACCTTTTGTTTGTGAAGTGCAGAGCTACAGGATACGTGGGCCTGGAGTTTCGGAATGTTTTGTACATTCCCCTGGCAGTTACAGCTGTTTGTAACCCTGACCGATGTTGTTTCAGAGGGTGAAGAAAAAAATTAAAGAATTCTTTTTTTTTTTCTTTGCCCCTATCTGTCTGTGATTTTTTTTTTTGAGGGAAGGGTGGGAGGCAAAAAAAAAAAAGTATAATCTTATTTTCTTTAAGAAAAATCTTGTTCAACATCCTCAGATGGAACAAAACTGAGAGCATCTTCCTATAGCCTACCACAAGTCTTCTGTTGGGACAGCGCGTTGCATGCGATGGTGTAAAAAGCACGATAGTGCTGGATTTTAGTACCAAACAAGCTCCTTAGTGTGAGGTCTGTGAGCTTTAGATACTTTATTCCAAAGACAGACAAGTAGCTTAGGGCTTGAAATGCTTCAAGAGTACGATCACAATTTATTTCCAGCTTTACATGGAAATCAGGTTTTCCTTTTTGTAGAAGATGATGTAGAATCAGATGAATTTGGAGATTTGCTTTTGGACTTGGGCTTGCAGAATTGTTCAAGAAAACTTATTTTTGGTAGTCTCATAGAAATATGCTGCACAAGGTTTAAAATGAGGTTCTTGTTGGTGTTCCTTGAGCTATCTAAAGCTGCAGGTGTGCTGTAGGACTAATGTCCTTGAATTGACAGAGGTGAAGAGAATCTAGGAGCAAATCTCTGCGATCAAGGTGTTAATTTGTGTGTTTCTTGGGAATTTAATGGTCTTCAGGGTAGTTGGCCTAAAGCATTAAATTTAGCTAGAGAAAAATGTAACGGCGTCATGAATTTCAAGGTGGTTCAGCAGTGTCCAGCTTTCGTACCTGTTTTTTGACTGCATGCAAGCTGCGGTTTGTAGGTTGTGCAGGTTTGGAGTTGTATGTTTAAATGTGTATTTGTGGTGTGATGTGGTCCTTATTTCTTATGACTGCTGTGTGAAACTTGTGAGACTCCACTTTCCAAGATCTGGTAGAATAATAAGAATTCCCAGCGAGGTATCCTTTGGCCAGGCAGGACTTTAAGAAGTTAATGCAAAAGATAGCAAAAATAGTCTAAGTGTCATCTAATATTAAACTAAAGTATTTTTGAAGAAATTCTAACAGATGTTCTAAGATGTTGATAATTCAGTAATTCTCCTAAGCACCCAGAGGGAGGCAATAGATGCTTTGTAGTAACAATTCTGCAGTCCTTGGGGAGGAAAACTACCCAAGTAGTTGGTCATTAAGCAGAGCACGTTCTTTTTATCCTGAGATAATCGAGTACTCGAGTTGTGTGTTGCTTGTGTAAGGATTTCTGAAATGCGCTGTTTCTTTTTGTATTACAACAAGGGCATGGATGTGATGGAATCCCAGATATGCTAACGTGACGATATCATCTTGTGAGATTTTTTAAAAGAACTTGAAAAGACGAAGAGCTGAGTGTGAAATAGCATTGATGGAGAATAGGAATTGCGGAAACTTCGTATTTATTGTTCGGGTGTTTGGTCTTTTCCCCCCGTTTCTGAGTCCAATACTGGGCTTGTGTGTAATAGTATATTCAAATACATCCAGAAATATGAACATATTGGTTAGGAAACTTTTCAGTTTAGCTGGCCTGTTCTTGGAAAATAGCGTGGTTTATTTTCCAGAAAGCTGATGCAGAAGTTCAGTGCCCGAAGCAGCAAACCGCTTTGAAGGCAACGTGTGCACGTAGGTACCATTTGTCTGTTTGTGTCCTGGTCTCCCTGAAACAACCTTGGAAACTACATCAGGTTATTTCAGGCATCTTTAATGTGCCACTTTTCTGCCTGCGGTACAAACCTGTGTTTCTGTCTGCTGTGGGTTGAGTTTTTAGGGGCGGGACAGGAGGCTCCGGGTGGGTGGAAGGGCTGGGATGGGCTCGTGTCCTCATGCGGTTTTGGTGCCTTCCTAATTCTTCCAGATACTTGAGGCCTTTTGTACTGTTCAGCTGCTATTTTCTATTTCTGGTCTTGGAAATAGCTTCAAAACCAATGTCTGTCTGTACTCTTTGAGAGATGGAGTGGGCAGAATGCTCATACCTTATAATCATATTTTTGACAATGTATTTAGCATTATCATATGCAAATAAAGTTTTTTTTCTTTGAAATTAGGCAGGAGATCTTGTAGAGAACAAATGTAAAGTTGATATGAGTCCAGACTATAAAAAGGGTGTATATATATATATTTAAATCTTGTTTCTTCTGACCTGTTTGCTTTTCAGTGTTTACTGTGAAGGCTTTGTGGACCTCCAGGGACCACTTATGGTCACTATGAAAGGCCCAAGCGTAATGATATGTTATGTTTAATTCTTCAGAGCAGTGCAAAAACACACATGGCCTTGATACCAAAGCAAACCGCTTCTGAATAAGAAGCCTGAAACTTGCACTGATCACTCGTCAGGCCATAGGAAAGCTTACTGGGACCTCGAGCACAAATATTGTCTGAGGAGGTCAAAGAGGGGTTTTACGTTTATCCTTTTTATTTTGCACCTTTCTTTTTCCTGAAGCATGAACATACAGTGTTGATTTACATTTCAGAATCCTTGTTTCATGAGCTCAACAACTCCAGAGAGAAGGGAGAGGACACTTCATTGCGAACTTCTGAGTCTGACAGGAATCAGTGGAATTACTGGTGCCATTTTCTTCTGTCACTTGGGAGCCCAGCAGTTTGACGTGACCTTTTCTTGTTGAGGTGTTTTAGAATCTGGATGACAAATTAAGCAACCGAGCCTTTTTGTGCCGGGTGTAATACAGGCATGTAGCACACACAAAAACGAAGTTACAACCTAGATGGTAATGACCCAGTTGTTCTGTGCTTTGTTTTGCTGTCGAGCGTGTGAAATAACCACTTCTCTTACTGTATGCCATGGATTGTACTCCAAGGATGATGAGCTGTATAATGATGTTCAGCCTAGGATATTAGGTAACTTTTCCGCTAGTTTTGTGCAGTACCCTAAGTATTTAACTTTCCGCCTCTACCGGTATCTGTATTTGCATATGCGTATTTATGAACGACACTTTTAAAAGTTAATGTTTGCTAACTAATGCACAATTTATGCACTTTGGACTTCAAGCCAAGAAAGAAATAAGGCAGCTGAAATACCATGGTGCTGTGCAATTCAGCAAATGCTAAACTTTTCTTGTAGCAGTCATTTGTGTCTACTCAGAGTGCCTGTTGCTTTTTTTCAAGATACAGAGGCTTTTTTAAACCCTACCACAGTTAAAGTTTTCAGCCTTAAAATAAGTAGATGCCTCTCCTGGACTCTGTCCAGTTTGTGCCTTGTCAATATAGAAATTCAGATCTAGTAATAGGTAGTATTGCAGAAAAGGACTTTGCTGCAAGTGGAAGGAGGATGATGTTTCCTCTTGTATGGTGGATTATCTCCGTTTTTACATATACTATGTATTAAATGGCATTTCTTGTTATAAGGCAAGAGTTGTTTACTTTCCTGTAGATTATGAAGAGAGAGCATTGTCATTTGTGGAGATTTTCTGGTTTTCTTCAGAAATATTTTGAAGAACGGGAATCGAAATACTAGGCCCTAGTAGATACTCACCTAATTTGCTGTATTTTCTTTGGAAACAGTCACAGTGAATATTTCAGAGGATCAAAGCAGGAAAGTCAATGATGGAGTCAAGTGTCACTTACTTTAAGTTTTATCCTAATGCTCCTTACACAGGATTAAAAACATAAGTGTTTTATAGACGGTGGAACTTTGTCCAGCAGGATGTAGCTTTAAAAATCTTAATTGCATAAATACCGAATCTCTATTTTCATTTGTCTGAAGCCAAATGGTATCGAGCAGGTATCGTCAGGTTGGATGGGACCTTTGGAGGTTGTCTGGCTCCAGCCCTTCACAGTGGAACAGCCACCTCTCAGTAGGCAGCTTTTAAGGCAGATCAAGTTTCCTAAGATGATTTTAGGGCTTCCGGGATGTGGCCCAGCGTCCAACACTTGGCCAAAGAGGCTGAAGGCAACGTGAGACTCCTTCCATTCCACAAAGTCTTGCGAAGAATCTCTCGACGACCTTCGTTCTTCCTGTGCTGTAATGCCTTCTATTGAGGGAGTTCTCGCTTTCAGGTCTGTTTGTCTGTTTGTGGTGGGTTTTTTTTTGATTTTTCTCCACTAAAGTAATCTATTTAATATAGTCTTATATGCACAATATTGCAATAGCTGATCAGCATATAATAATGTTATTGAAGATAGGCCCCAGTCTTTCTTATCGTAACCTTCTTTGGAGGCCTTATCAGGTTTGCTTGTGCTACTTCAGCACGGCCCGTCAGGCTTATTGACGTGCTGTAATCATTAGAGGCATTTCCTCCCTCTGAAGAACACAGACTTGTTTCTAACGTGTAGTTAGAACGTATTCAAACAAGAAAGATCCTTGGATGACTTGACTTTACCCTCTTGAGGACAATCGTGTGCACGGGGAGTGTATTCCAAGTAGATCTTGTGTGAAGTCTCTTGCAAAATAACCCTTTTATTTCTCTTATTATAAATAAGAGATTAGCAATTATCTCTTTCCATCGCTTACCATTTGTAGTTGAGTTGAACTCGGAGTTACAAATAAATAACTGTAAAAGACGGGTCATCCTGCTTTCTCTTTGTAGCTCCTAGTTTAGGAAAGACCTTGGTGCTGGTTTTCATTTAAAGGGAATTTGTGCAACCAGCGGTTTCTTTATTGTTCGAAAATCAAATATAACGCGTATAATTCTGAGCTTTACTGTGCACCGAAAGACATCCTGTGGCTTGCTGCTCTGACCCTCGCGGATTCCCAGCTCTGCAGAGTTTGGAGCCGCTCGGCTCCTGTTTGTGCTTCCAGCTGTTGCACCTCTGGGAGCGGCGTTCCTGGGAAACGGCGCTGGGATGCTCCAACTCCCCAGTTCCTTTTCAAAGCGCTTCCTAACGCGTGTTGCGGTGTCGGGTTTGAGCCGCGATTTGCATTGCTTTGCAGGGGGTTTCTTCATGTGTAATTCATGTGCTCCAGTTGTGCCCACGTCTCTCTGCCCCCTCACGCCTCCTTTTTTTCTGTTTGAATTTTGGGAGGTTTCCCATCCTGTAAAACATCTTCCGTATTCATCGCAATGCATCCCCTAAGGTACCCAGCGAAATCCTGTGCGGCTTGTAGCATCTCCCAGGGTGTTACTGTATATGACAGCGGAGAATAATTTATTATTTCTGAATAAAGATTCTTAACAAAAAAGTGGGGGGTGCCCTGGGAAGGGGGAAGTTTCGTACTCTGCATGATATAGACAATATTTCCTGAGACAGGAGATACTAACCTCAAAGAATTTAAAATAAAACATTGATTTTATTATTTTTTTTGAAAGGGGGATAGGGGAAGCGAAAATGGTAGAATAGTCAGTCTTTTTATCCGATGTGCAGATGAAATTGATTAAACCTTAAAAACTCGCCTCAGTCCACCCGGTTTATTAATTGAAGAATTTCCTCTTCCCCAGAATGGGAAGTGCACATTAAAACAGAGCTTTGCCCCTGAGTAGCAATGATACTTGAGAACGGGCCATTTTCTACAATCCTATTTTCTCTTCTGCTCCGGAGGAAATCTTAACATGGTAAAAAGCATATTAAAAAAAAATATATATATGTTTAAGGAAGTCTTCTTTCATTTCCTTGTAAAGCATGAAATCAAATTATAGCCCATGGCCCACAATTATTTTATTTTTTACATTTCAGGTTCCGTTTTCTGCTTCCTTTCGCTGCCTGTGAGCAGGGGTTGAACTGTTTGTGCGAAGTCAGCCAAAAAAGATTCCCCTAAACAGGACGGGATGTGGTATTTGGAAGGAGCCGTGAGCGAGAACCTGTGCTTGTGTTCCCTGGGACACGAGAAACCTCCCGCCTATTCACTTAGGGACTCGGCTCCTTCCTTCCACCAGCCCAGGTTTTGTTGTTTGGAGCCAAGTCAGCTTTATCTTGATGGATTATGGAGGATTTGATGCAATACTAAACTTATGTTTAACAAAATAGTAGCAGTTGTAGATACTCTAATATTCTTAATCTACTTTTGAGGACAAAACAATTGAGATTCTGCCTATTTATTGAAAATGCCCCTTTGTGTGCTCCTTTTCGGTAATGCTGAAGTCACCAGCTGGTTTAGTGCTTGGAGTTTATAACTGAATGGTTCTGAAAGTGGGCACAGTGCACATACATTAATAAGCTTTTGGAACTGATAAAGTAACATGAGAGGCCAAAATAGTTTGAGTTAGTGTTACGTTTTGGTGGGTTTTGTTTGGTTTTGTATATTTTTCCCACCCTTAGAGCTAATAATACCCTCTGTAACTTGCTGTTCACATTGCGCTTTGCTGTCAGGCTCCATCTCCACACAGCTGGGTCTGTGAGTTGGGGTCTGTGATTTACCAGGATGGGCAAAGAGAAAGAGTTTGAGTTCCATGCAGAACTGCAGCAGCTTCGGTGGTGGAGGTTGAAGGAGATTTGTTATTTAAGACGGAAAGTTCTGTTCCAAAATAGATTTTATATTGTTTATTATAGTGCTTTACAGTCTCTAAAAACGCGGCCTGTAGGGTGGGATCTCGCACGGTGTTTCCCTGGGAAGGTTGGTGTAACAGGTCTGCCATTCCTAGTTGTACACTTTTGTGGAAGGACATGAGCCAGTAGCGTGTAAACGCTGCAGAGCTTGACTTCAGTGGCTACTGGGCTTCAGTGAGCAAAATCAGGTGTGCTTTACTCATATAAACTGTGTGGAGGTCAAAGATGATCTGACACTGAGCATTCCAAGGAATGAGTCTGATGCGGGTGGTGAAGGTCTGCAGCCTAGAACTCTGCACAGGTCTTCCTTTCTCTTTTGGTAAAGGTTTGAAGATATAGTGTACTAGATAACGTAAATGCAGAGAATGCAATGGATTTTCTCCTAAAGATTAAAAGTTTGTCTCTTTTTTTTTAATACCTACAATACTTCTGGGTCATCTTTCTTTTGGGATGAAGAGGGAGATCTGGCTGTGAGCGACGTGCTGCAAGTGCTATCGTTTTGTTCTTCCCTTGGAGGAATGGAGCTGGTGACCAGTTTAGGGAACCTGAGTCGCTGGTGTTTGCTGCTTTCTGCGTGTATGAAACCGGTCATAGCCTGTGATATCTCTGATTCAGCTAGTTCCGTGAGTGAAGAGTAACTAATTACTTCCCTGGACTTTTTCTTTCTCTTCTCTGGAAGGTATTTTTCTCAATGTTTGAGTTTTGTGTTACAAATGAGCGCTGCTGGTGCTTCTTGATCTCTTTTCTCTGGGATGCTGTGCTGCTGGTTTTGTTGCATTTTTCCCATATCTGGCTGCCATCCAGATTCTCTCTGTTCCCGTGTTATGTTTCTCGTTTTTCTGCACTTGGACTATCGATTCTCTCTGTTCCTGTGTTATGTTTCTCATGTTTCTTCACTTGGACTATCTACTGCACGTTGGTTTTGCTGTGGTTTAACTGCTTATCTTGCTGTATAATTCCCATCTTTCCCCACCCCTCTGTGTCTTCTGGTGACAAGTGCTTCGTCTGGTTTGCTTTTCCAGGGCTGGTCTGATCCTTCAGTTTTAAGCAAAGTGAGAAGTTGCACTACAGGAGGACTCTTGATCTTTGAGTGTTCTTGAACACCTCTTTCAAAGCTGAAACAGCAAATGAAAGGTTACACTCCTGGTTTTTCTAGAGGAGAAATAGTTTGAATACCTCAGTTTAACTTTTATCATTGATTCTGTATGACCTGCTTCAATGCAGATGAAGCGTTTTTCTTGATTGCTGTGCTGTTGTTTGCACGCCTCTCTGCTTCATTCAGGGTAATTACAAGCCGCTTGCCTGCTTGGAGGGCTTGAAGGACACTCATCTCTTCCATATCGCCCTTCTTACCTGTGTAGGACCATATATTACCTCAGTTTTTTTGAGCAAAAGTGAAGGGTTTCAGTTCTTTTTTTTGTTCTGTTTTGTGCAGGAGCCCATGGCAGGTGTTCCATGGTCAGATAGCGCAGGTTTAGGTTTGTTGACTGATATTGTCATGTTGGTTTTGGAGTATCTGCTTGGTATGGCCGTGATATTTTTATGCCTCAATTAAAAGGTCTTTCCGAGTGAGATTATAGGTATGAGAATACTCATATATAATCCACCCTTGCCTCAGCTTTCATGGTTAAATCTTGCTCTGCTGTAGAAAATCCTGTGTTCCTTTTGCTGACTGAAATCCAACGTGGCAGTGATAGAGTTTATTTAAATAGTGAATATGAAGCTAAGTCTGCTCTTGCTGTTTATATGCTATGAAGAAAAAGTGTTTGGGATGAGATGTTCTGCCTTCAGTGTGTGTGGGGGGGTTATTGTTTTGTCACCTTGTTACAAGTGACCTGCCAAATGTCCTGGTTAGAAATGTTACATTACTTGTTTTGACTCCCCTAGACGTTTTTTCATTTTAATATTTAATGAGCTATCATGCAGGGATTGAAGGGCAACTGAGGAAATGGGTTCTAGAATAAAATAAAATGTAATACCGTCAAGGAGGAGATTGAGGGTTTGGGGAAGTGAGTGAGTTGTTAAAGATGGCTCATTAAACAGTTCAAAGGTGGAAGTTGAGCCAAGTCTCAGAATTTTTGGGTTTCGCCTCTCATTGAGGTGTCCTGTAAAGCTGAGTGTTCTGGTCCCCGTGTGTGTGAGCACACAGGTACAGAACATCCCGGCGCCTCGGGGAGGATGCGGTTCAGGTATTTCCAGGGCTGCTGGTCCGGGTCGTTCCCTGGGCTCTGTGACCCCATTGAAAGGCAGCAGCGTCCCCCCAGCTCTCAGGTCCAGCCCAGCCACTGTTTGGGGGTGCTGGTGTTTCCTTGACTTTCAGTACATTTGTCTGGAGCGTTGCGATGTGTGTTCTGGTGTTTCTGGAGTCTCTCCATGGACTGCACAGTTATTTTTCCTTGTTCATCTTGTCTTTGCTATGAAATGTCCTGACGTCGATGTTCTTGACCTTCTAGCTGATGATTTTTATGTCTCTTTTAAAGTGCTGCTAATAGATTAATAAATACAGCAATTACAAGTGTTTGCTTTTTAACAAATGCATTCAAAGCAGTTGATTTAGTGTTTCAAGATAAAGTGGCCCTTGTGTTGAAACTGCGTGTAACCGATTGCAGATTTTGTCTCCTGTTGGAGGGAAGAGATACCGCACCATATATATATAGTGCATCTTATCAGTCATGCTTTACAAGGCCAGGTTTGGCTTAATTCTGGAGCTTAAGGATCGCTGAGCTCTAGTTGTCATAACAGAGTTATCCAGAACTGAAGCTGCAGCTTTGTTTTTGTACTATTTGCACTGTTGAGGTATTAATAGTCAATTTGACTTGATGGTTTGGTTTTATGAATTCACGCTCATTTTAAGGATGTCACCTATATAGTAAGAATTGAATACAGAATCTAGGTGTTGTATTAACTTAATAAAACCCTTCTGCTCTACTCCAACCTGTATGTGTTCCAGTTGTTCGGTGTTTTGTCCCACTTGAATATTTTCAGGCTGTTCTTTCCCTTTGCGCCTTGTCCTTTAGGTCTGTGCTTCTGTGGCGTTTATAAAGTCTGAGCCTTTTGTACAGCCTTGGTGATGCTTGTGTTGTAATTTAAGTGAGTTCTAAATTAATGCAATTCTTGAAAAAGAAAAAAAAATAGTTTTGAAGAAATAAAGCCTATCTTCAATTTGTCATGGCGAGATGTTTGAAATGATTGGGTAACATTCTGCAGGAGCTTTGGAAATTCGTAATTCTCCATCTAGCGCTCTGAAGGGTTCAGCATTCATTAATTACAAGATGAAAGCTTTGGTAGGTTGAAAATAGTAATTTGTAACCATAATTCTTTTTTTTTTCTTTTTTTTCCTTGTTGTAGCTCCCGCCCACTCGTTCACCCATGAACTTCAACCTCGGAATGGTTTCCGAAGCGGGGTTCATGGGAATTGCGAACAAGGGTGGCTGTTGTCACAGACACTGTGAAAGCTTGGAAAGAAAATGAAAGCTGGGGGAAAGGTTGGAGAGGGCGAAGGAACAAGGAGCAGTTGTATTGATTTCTTGTTCTTCTGATCAAAAGCGCAAGGCAAATATTAAAAGTACTGAAATTCAGAATGCTGCAGTTTTGCGGGATTTGTGGCATCTATCGTCTTTCACAATGTATTTTTGACATATGACTTTCTGCTAGTTCAGCTTTAGACTTTGTTGTAGTGTTTTATGTTTAATCTTTCTCACCGTTAAAGTCTGCTGCACTTTACTTTTTTTTGGTATTTAGACTATTTCAGTTACCTGGAATGAGGCAGGAAAATTTTGAATATAGTTAGTGGAAGGCCCAACATTCATCAAAAGCTTCCTTAAAAACTCTTATAATTTAAATCCCTGAAATTCAGGTTGCTTCAATAAAAGAATTAAGGGATCCATGACAACAATACTTAAAAAAATAAAAAATAGCCCATAAGCATGCTGGGGTAACTTCAGCCTAAAATTTAGGAGCACTTTCTTGAAGGTATCTGAGAGTCGGTCTGTTTGTGGCTGTGGATGAACTGCATATTCGCATTATGTCCATCTGAATTGGGAGTGAATGACAAATATTGTCAGGTTTAAATCACCTTTTCCTCCCGTTGAGGGGTTATAGGAATTTAGACTCGGGGTAGAGCTGCCTCTGGCAGTGGTCATCTTTTCATTTTTATTAAATTTTGGCCTCCAAAGGCAGAAATGGTGGGGAGCGGGTGGGGATGAGGGGCTGCGGGTGTAGTTCTGGGGCAGGTATTGGCTCTTTTTGGGGTCGATCCAAATGTGCAACTGTCCGCAAGGCTGTTGTGTGTTTCTTTGGCTCTACCGTATTCTTTCTCAGCTCCTTAGATATTTTTTTTTAATTGAGTCAAATGTCATGCTCGTGTTGTTGCAAGGGTAATTTATTTTTTTTTAATACAGTGATAACATACTCGAACTGTTAATACGGAGGAATATGTAAACTGTCACAGGCTTTGATAATTTTATAATCTGATGGTAGCACATAATAGCTTAAGTTCCCGAGGTCTTATTTCCAAACGCAGCCGTGCGTTCGATGCTTGCTTTGACTTGCGTTTTGTTGATGCTTTTGGCCGTTTGTACATACACCGACAGTTTTAGTGGAAACCATTTGAGAAAATGATCCTTAATGTTTTTCCGCTGCTGCGGTGCTGACTGTGAATTCTCCTCCAGGTGCCCAGATTATCGATCTGATGATGCTCGTGATAGATGTGACCAAAGGGATGCAGACGCAGTCGGCAGAGTGCCTGGTCATCGGGCAGATCGCCTGCCAGAGGATGGTGGTGGTTCTGAACAAAATCGACCTCCTTCCAGAGGAGAAAAGACAAAGCGCCGTTGAGAAGATGACCAAGAAAATGCAGAAGACCTTGGAAAATACGAAGTAAGTTAATAGTAACAGCTGATTTGTAGCAAAACGTTTAACAAAAAATAACACACTCGCGTTTCCCTTCCAACGTACTTCCCAACACAGCAAGGTGAAGTACAGAGACGTTTTGCAAAGATGATGAGAAAAGAGTGGAAAGATTACCAGGAACTCAAGTGTAATCCTGAATTTGTATTTGTAACTGTTGTGTGTAGAGAAATACTTCTCTGTATTGAAGCAGCTTTTCAGTTTAAAGGGCTGCTTGAAGTTCAGATTGCATAAAATAAAGTCAGAATGTCCAGGTGAAGAACTAGTTTGTTTGGGGTTTTTTGTTTAATTTTCTTTAAGTTTATGCACTTGCAACTTTTGTTGTGGTCTGCAAGTCTTTCTCGCTTCAGAGAAGATAAGGAAAAACCCTCACGCTTTAGCTGAGGGTGGGGAATGTCAGTGCCCTGAGGAGGGAGAGCAGGGTGATGGAACTTTACCCAGTGTAATGCGGCTCTGGCTGGGATGGTGTTTGCCAGCCCTGTTTAGGTGAAGTGATTGAGGTACACAATGAGTGAAATGCAGTGACGTGCAGTGGAAATGTAGCTGTTATGAAGTGGGAAGATACAATACAGACACAATGTAGTGGTTATGCAAACTGAAGCACAGCTTGTTTTCCCTGGGATTGTCCCACATTTATAACTATGTTTGGTACATACACTATTTGAATTAAACCTCCTCTTTATATCCTGATGTATGTAGGAGTCTTTACAGCATGTCATGTAAATCAGCAGCCTGGAACTGCTTTACATTGGCACGTGTGGAAGGTCTGTGGTCTAATGGGAGTTTTTCTCTGTTGCAGGTTCTCTGGGTGTCCTATTGTTGCTGTCGCAGCAAAGCCCGGTGGACCAGAAGCGCCAGAGTCTGAGAATCCATTGGGTATTTCTGAATTAATTGAGGTACCTGCTCAAGAATATAATAATAACATAAAATGTGCTTGAACTTTAAGTCTTTTGGAGTGCCATGTATTAGTATCTGGAGCAGAGGAACTCCTGCATTGATATCAGTTTTAAGGGACCTGATTCTTTGGGGGTTCCTCGCAGTGAATGGAGAAGCTGAGGTTACATGCCCCCCCCCCAAATGGATCCCCTTTTTCAACTACCGGGCTTCAATACCTTTGAATAACTGTGTCTTAAGAAACAGCTACCACAGGTGTGGTGAAATTGGTTTTAAAGCTGTAAAGAATTACAAAGCATGGTGAATAAAAATAGCTTTAAAATTCTGTGAAATTCCTGGAAGGTGTTCTTTTATAATTGTGCCATGGTTTAGAAAACAGGCTCAACTGCCGCTGAGCTTCAAGGTATTGTCCTCGATAAGAGAATTCTCTCCGTTGTTCTGCTGTTACAACTTGGGCTTAACCGCACAGTTTCTGACCTTAAATGCAGACACTGGAGGCACCGCCAAGTTTATATGCTGATGTTATAACAGAGATCAGAAGTGATTTGGGATGGGGGTGAACTGTTAGGTATGTGACGGCATTTCTATAATTAACATCTATGATAATGTGTTTTAAGAAATATAATATTTGTCAGCAAAACAAATCCTGAATTTTGGTATTTTCTCTAGAAGATGGTACTTGTCTAGCTATTTTTCTTAGTGGTTTGACCCTCCAAGAACTGTTAACAGAAATTTGAAGAGGAAGTTGAGTTTGAAAACTTATCTGAGTATAATAGTTTTTCTGGGAGGCAGGGATGGGCTTTATGGGGCACCAGTGTCTGTATACAAGTTCATTTTCACAAAATCCAAAAAAAGCTGAAGTAGCAAAATGCACTGTAAAATTGTACTTTTCCGGGGGGAAGAAAGAAAGAGGGGACGTACAGGTTTTTTTCCTCTTTGCTTTGCTGCAGTGTTTATATTGAGTTTGGCAGCAACTTTATCGCCAGTGCAGTTTTGCTAACCAAGCTAAATGTGCAGCACCAAATCTTTCTAAGGCAGAAAATCGAACTGTTCCTGCTGCTAAGCGTGTGTCTCCTCTATGGCCCGCACAGTTAATTTGACATTGGTGTGTTCTGAGCTCGTTGGGAGATGCCCGAGATCAGTAAAACCGCAAACTTGTTCAATCCATCATCTGCTCGCCTTCCTTTTGCTGTGTGGCTGTCAGGACTTTTCACCCAGCCGTGGTGCTGCTTTTCTCTCTGTTTTTTTCCAGGTCCTGAAGTCTCAGGCTTACCTGCCGTCACGAGACCCCTCGGGACCCTTCCTCATGGCCGTTGACCACTGTTTCTCTATCAAGGGTCAAGGCACGGTGATGACAGGGACTATTCTTGCTGGCTCTGTTAGCCTTGGTGACAACGTGGAGATTCCTGCCCTGAAGGTGAGTCTCTCATTTTCACTCCTAATTTTCCTGATAGAAAGAGGTGCTCAACAAAGAACAGAGTGTTCTCTTCCAGTCTGAAATTATTCAATTATTTTCAATGTCTGTCTTTTTTTCTTTTTTGTTTGATGCTCTACTATAAGCCAGCTTATAATAGGGAGAGACATAGAGATGTTTAAACAAGGCATCCAGTAGTTACCTGCTTGATTTCAGTTGAATGAAGAGAAGACTGGCCTAGATTAGTGTGTTAGACTTCCAAATTCAGAAAAACAAGGTGGGTGCGTTTCCAAGGTAGAACATACCCAAGAACTGAACACGGTTTGGGTGAGGTTACATTTGTTTGAGCCGTTGTGCTGCAG
The DNA here is from genome assembly GCA_013399365.1 of Pampusana beccarii. Classification (NCBI taxonomy): domain Eukaryota; kingdom Metazoa; phylum Chordata; class Aves; order Columbiformes; family Columbidae; genus Pampusana; species Pampusana beccarii. Next base: position 458,324 of record VWYH01008401.1, read on the forward strand.
TGAGAAAGCTTCCAAAAAGAGCCTTGACTAGGTAGGTGACCTGAGTTCTCTGGAAGTGAAGGGAATGACAAGAAGAGGGCAGTGAAATTGCTTCATGCACCTTCTCTTTGTTTGTTGGGGTTTAATTGGCGTCAGCAAGTTCTGGGAGAACTGCTGGGATGGTGTGGCTTGTTGCCATTGGGCTTTTTAGAGAGCATGTAGAAAGTCAAGAGACCATTCTATGGCTTTTGAGCGCCTTAACTGTTGTTACTATTTTATTTCCTTAAACTGTATTTGTCCTTTAAAAGAAAAGAAGATAATTTTATGCTTGGAACAGCTGAAGCCTGTCTCACAGGTGCTGATTTGGACTGCTCTGACTTTTCCTGTGTATTAATTGACCAAAATGAGTCAAGACTTTAGGAGCATTTTGCAGCTGCCACTTAAAGTGGACCTGACTGGTTACATTCTGAAAGTAAACGGCTTTTGGCTGAAGAAGCCTGGATGGGACCCTTTTGGTGCTGTCAGTATTTTCCTCATGTCCTGTTACTGTAAGGATCCTGTTATTTTATTGAGTGAACATGCTGCTTTCTCATTTTTGCCTATACTTTGTGTGCATGCGAAGGATTCTGCTTTCACCTGAAATATTTTGCTGATAGCTGACAATTTTGAGTCAGCCTCTTCTGCGAAACCTGTGACCATCTGGTTCATATCATATTGTCATTTACATAAGAGTGATTTACATGATACGTTCCCCATCATATCTGCTTTCCCGGCGGCGTTTGCGCCTTTATTCTCACTTATAGTGTGCAGCCCATTCTGGGAGCCGTGCTCGTGGTTCCTGCAGGGAACGTGCGGTGCTGGGGTTGTTGCTCTGGTTTCCACCTCTGCTCCTTTCCCTTTGCCAGAATTCCTTTCCTTTTCCGCTGTGTCCTGGGTTTGCCTGCCCAAGGGGTCTGAGGAGGGACAGGTAATGAGGAGCAGGAGGCTGATGGGGGCCGAGTGCCGCCTCCTACCCTGGGCTGAGTTTGCTGCTCTCCTTTTGGCATCACACCAGCCAAACTTCCCTTCACTTTGTCTCACACCCATCTCCCAGAGCACAGAGCGTAATGGTTTCTTGCAAAGGATGCATTAACTAGGTTATATCTGGAAATGACTGCTTAGGTCCTCATGTGTAGTCCAAGGCTGCTTTGGAGAAATATGTTTAGGAATTAGTCTGCTCTTTCAGAATGTGTATGAAGGGGAAAAATGGCAAAAATATAGTGAATAACTTGCATATTGCAAATGGATGTTTAAAAGGACACTAGGAAATGCTTTGAGTGGGACTTGAAAAGATGCTTTTGTCCCAGGTCACCTGGGGAGCAGCGAAGTGAAAGGCAAGTTAGCAGATGAACAGGCTGTTGATAAAGAGAAGCCTGATCACTTGGCTTTTATGGCATTGAAACTTACTCCAAAGTCTGTTATTTTCAGTTGTTGTTAATGAATGAATCCTTCCACCACTTTGTGTGAAGTGGAAGATAAAACTGCCTGACAGGAGGCTGGAGCAACGGGGTTGGTCTCTTCTCCCAAGTGATAAGCAACAAGATGAGAGGCAACAGCCTCAAGTTGCAGAAGGGAAGATTTAAATTGGATATCATGAAAAAATTATTGATGGAAAAGGTAGTTGTGCATTGGAACAGGCTGCCCAGGGCAGTGCTGGAGTCACCATCCCTGGAGGGGTTGAATGGATGGAGATGAGGTTCTCAGGACATGGGGCAGGGACAGGGGTGGGTTATGGTTGGATTCAGTGATCTTAGAATTGCTTTGGTTGGACAAGACCTTTAAGATACGTCTGTACCTCTGGGTGGCAATAGCGCTGGGCAGAGTGTTGTGTTTTGCCACCGGCAGCGTGTGGCTGTTCCCGTTCCCACCGCCCAGGTATGGAAACCGAGGCGTAAGTTTTGCGTTGTGTGTTATACTTACCCCCGCCAGCATCCCGCAGAGCTGGGTTAGGATACCTATAAAAGGTCAAACCTTTCTCAGGCCTACAAGGTAACAGAGGAAGCACATTTCACAACACGTTGTGGTTTATGGGGATCTCTGACCCTTCTTTGCCCTGACCCTGCGGTAACTGAGATTGACAGCCGGTGCCCACTGGGCATTTGGGGACATCACAAACCGGCTGCTTTGTAAATTTGAGGAACCCTCTCGCCGAATGAAGTGGCATCACTTTCCAGTTCTGCTAATGGGCTTCGACATCTTTGACCGCTTGAACCTGCACGAAGGAGGGACACAGCAATTAAAAATAAACAGTGACATTCTCAAACGCCCGGGCCTGCTCTGATTGAGGCTGAGAGCACCAGCGGTGCGTGGATTCCTTTATGCTGTTGCCCATGTAAATTGCCATCTGGGGTTGATTATCCATACAGCAAAAAGAAAAATTATATGTATGCGTTTGGCAAAAAGCTTTGACACAGCAAACAGTTCACGATCCAATTGAGTTAGTACTATTTGCTCACTAGCACTTGAAATCCACCTTGAAGAGCATGAGCCTGGGATTTCTGCAGCAAAAACATAGTGTTGGCAGAATTCTGAATGTCCTGGAAGATTATTTCAGTCGTCTTTCAATCTCTACAGTCTTCCAGTTTATAAACTGTAACAACTTGTGACATTTTCATTTCTGCTTTATAAAAGTTCCTGGAGTTTGAATCGTGAGGATTTTTTTCAATATAGAGGGGTTGTATTTTACTGATAAGTTTGGTGATAATCACTTCAAAATATTGATCTAAGTATATTTTGTTTAGTGAATTTAAGTGAGCATGACTGTTAAATTCTAGTGCTGCTGTGTCTTTCTGTAACTTTTTTTTTTTCTGTAGGGGAGAAGAATTATCTTTGCCTTCCTTATCCAGGTGAAAAAAACCATAGTAGCTTAAGAACAGCAGCAGTTTAGAAGGCTGATGCTAAACAGGCAAGAACCAAGACTTCTGTTCTTGTCATTGATGGCCTCAAAACAAGAGTAATCCTTGTCTGAAAAGTAATGCAAAATGTTGTACGTGGTGTTGCTTCTGCCCAGTGCTAGTGATTCTGGCTCTGGATTGCACAGTTGCAAGCACAACAGAAATACTGGAGGACTGAGTAAAACATAATGTTAATATTACTTTTAGTGTGTTTTGTAGCACAGATGATGTTCCAGGTTGGTTAATAAGAATCACTCTGTCTATGGAAGATCACAGAAGAGGTCAAAGCTGAAGTGAGTGAGGAGGCAGGGACAGATGTACCCAGGTGATGGGTATGTAGTAAATCGGGTCACCCCAAAAGTGTCGGCTCAGCGCTGCCTGACCCGTGGGCAGGTGCTGCGGTGCAGAGCAGCCGCAAAGCGCGTTCGGGGCAGCCCAGGGCAAAGACGCTGTTGTTTGTCGCAAGACTTGTGGAAGTAGACGCTCTTCTTCTTGCTTTAGATTCAAGTTCCTATTCTGTTTAATACAATTATTGATAAATGATAGAGCAAGTTGGTGCAAGCTGGATGGCAGGTGGGGCTTAATGGCTTTGTTGGAGTATCTATAAAAGCAGAGCGTGCTGGGTTTTGTCAGAACTGTATGAATGTCTTGAAGGCCAAGTAGCTGTTGTTGGTAAACTGTGACGTAGACGTTTATCTGTAGGGGATCACATGGGGATTTTTGCACTGTGCTGAAGCTGAATAATGTATCTGGTGTAATATAGTACATAGTAATATGTAAAGAAAAAAAAAAAGAAATTACATGGGCAACGAATCATTGGGCTGACCTTGGCAGGTGCTGCTTTAGACACTGTCAGGTTTTTGATCTGCCAGGTGTGGTTGAGCTGTTGTCGTTAATTCAGGCCGGACACGAGGGAGAAATTGTTGG